>JAVJGJ010000047.1:97806753-97847651 GCA_035590215.1 Microhierax caerulescens
TGAAGGTCTCCTCTCAAGCATAACTGCTCCCATAAAGAAGAGAAACTGGACGGCATTTTGGGGAAGCAATCCTAGCTGCTAGCATTTCCAGCCGAGCAGGCTGGTTGCACCGTGAACTGCTGGCTGCTAATATGGCTCGTGGTGCACACTGCCAAATGGCAGCTGAGTCCCAGTGGACTGGAGACAGAGGGGGGATGTGTATCTGTCTACTCTGTGCATCTGATGTGGATTCCTTAAAGAAAAAATTAAAATGTTCCTTCTCTCTGCGCACACTAAGTACTTTTGTCAGAGGGGTGTAACTAGCTCTCATGCTGCTCCTGCCCCTTTTTCTTGCTGTTCTTTTCTCCCTATTCTTAATTTTCCTTTGGCAAACATGGAGGTGGAGTAAAGGATTCTCTTGCATTGCCTGAGACAAATTTGGGGAGTACAGGGACAGGCAGGCAGAAGGCAGTGCATCAAGAAAATCATCACTGTTTGTGCTGCTCCATTCATGTACTGACCTCCTTTCAGGTGGTCAAACTACAACGAATCACCAGTCCTTGTCCAGCAGATCCAGGGATATGAAAAAGCCTATTATATATAATGGTAAAATGATGAACTTTCATTAAAAAAATTCTCTCATTTTCTTCAGAAGTTTGTTTTTGAAAAGGAGTAGAGACCCCTTTTCAGGGTAGAAACAGAGTAAGGGTAGAAACAGCAGTAAGGGTAGAAACTGAACAAAAATCAGACACTCCCTCCCAGACTTGAGTTTCAACATGGAAAAAAAAAAAATAAAATTCTTCACTCCCAGTCCCCAGAAGTAAGAGGTTGTTCCAATATAAATCATTAAGAATATCTACTTACTTTCAGCACAGTAAGGAAAACAATAAAAGGATCTACGTTCATGGACATGACTTCTAGGATGAATCATACCCTGAATAATGACAGGATAGTACCGCTGCTTTAAAGTATTTGGGTTTTATACATGTAATCCATCTAAAATATTAGTCAAATAAGACAACCTGAGATGATAATATTAAATACTCCAAAAACTGCAACAATGGGACTACTTACTGAAAGTACCTAAAATAAAATCACAGGTAGTGAAAAGAAATTTTCCAGAAAAAGTCCAGAAACAGAGTTAAAAGCAAGAATTTAATAAATAGTAAAAGAAGTAATTTTCAGATCAGAGTCAACTTCCAAATCCTGTGATAAAACCTATGATCCAATCCCTAATTTTTTGACAGATTAACTCTTCAAGGGGCAAAGTGCCATAACTCTACAATACGTGAAGCAGCTAATAAAACTATTTTACATATATCCTATTTCATGCTTCATTATTATACAGACTTTTAATACTCTTTACAGTCAGTAAGTATATGACATATATCACAGTTATTTAAAACTTATAGGTCATTGACAATAATGCCATTATCTTAAAGCATTTAAGATCTTTGAAAGGAAGCTGACTAAAATCTCAGCAAGTAAATAAAAGAAATGGCCAAAAGCCTTTAAATCCATTTTATGAGTGAAAAATTGAGGCACCAAAACACTTGCTTCCAGATACTTTAGAAATCTAGCATGTTGAGAAAGGAATTCCGTTATCTTGACTCTAAAGCCTGTGTTTTCAACTCAAGTTGACCCCTCTCCCCTTGTGAGGCATTAAACACTTGTCTTAAAGCTCTGTTTTCATATCTGCAATTTGTTCAAATTAAATATTTTAGATTAAATACTTGTGTGAAAAGAAAAGGAAGCCAACACTCAAAATCTTTATGCATGAAGAACTGTGAGCAAGATCAAAGGGCTGAATAAGGCGGTGTGACAATGCATGCAATTCTCTTCCAAATCCACTAAACAAGCAGCATATCTGAACTTGGAAACAGCCTGCAAGCCAAGGATTTTGCAGTTTGTTTTGGTAAGATATACAGGAAGAATTATAAACGGCTGAATACATGACGACAGATGCAAATCTTGAAAAGTGATCATCTGCATTAAGCCTATTGAGCACTGCTTCTACTACAACAGCTAAGGTGCTTTGCTCAGAAATACATCACAGAAATAGACAATCACATTTCACAACCAACGTGCCACAAACACACACCATGTATCTCAGCCAGCTTCTGCCATACAAATCCCTTTGTGCAAGCCTGTATGTACTCCCTGTGGCCCAAACACTGGCTTTATTCTCAGAAGATTTGGGATGACACAGGAACCTACGTGCCCAAACCTACAGGCTTCTTCACAGTTTCTCATGCTGCCTCATTGAGAAAGACCATCATTGCTCAAGAGTGCAATTATGAACAAGCAAAACCTTTTAGAAATATTTTTGGCCAGTTTGATCAAAAATGTTCCACATTTACTGAGACATCACAGTAGCAGGAGTCAGGTTAGCCTAGCTGAATGCTTTTAGTTATATTGCCCATGTTTTATAAACAAGATCATCACTCCAAGTTTGGGCTTACTGAAAGCGACTGAAACCTAGGCTAATTGAAAGGTCCATACAGTAGGAGACTGCAGAAGAAAAGGGAATTGCTTCCTCCCCTGATATCACCCCTCAGATCCAGTGTCACCTCCGAATCCATCTGTAGCATGTTATTTTGGGTAAAAGCTTTCATAACAGCCTTCAATCCTGTTAGAGAATAAAACATGCAAAATTGCTGTATATCCTTGTCAGCCAGATACATCTGCCACTGTGCCAGTAAAAACTTACTTGGAAAATTGACATCAGGGCTCTGATTTAACTTTCACATTAACACACAAATTCAGGACAAACCAGCCACTGTATGCCATTTGTCAATACACAGGGCTATGAGAATAGCAAGACCACCAAGAAAAAGCAGGTGATGGCGCAATCACTAATATATCAAGAAAGGGACTGGAATATCCACCTCCCCTCCAAACAAACTCCTTCAGATGCGCATATGTATGCCACGAGGCACAGGGAGGGAGTATACAGCCACACATCACAACACGTGTGCGTTTGTTGTGCAGTACCATAGGATTGTAGTAGGTCTGCTTTGGAGCTTTAGAAGTCTCACATTCAAGACTCCTCTGCTTGCCAAGTCAAACTACTACAATCATGACTACAACACTTCAGTTGGGTTACGTCCAAATTACCCATCACTCAGGGTCTGCACTTACTGGTTACTTCACACAATGGTGAAACTTAATTGGTAGAGGACCATCATTTCTGTTCACCAAACCTCTGACAGCAAGGGAGCAATATGTGGCTGCCTTTGGAATTGAGTCACTTCAGTAGGAGGACAGAGAGGATGAAGAGAATATCAAAAGCTTTTTTTCAACATTAAGGCTTCAAACACATCATAGCCCAATTTGTAAGGATGCCAGCCACTCCTTTTGGCAGACTGTGTGATGTCTTGTTGTATTCTACAGCCAATTTGTTGACTCTAATTAGTAATTTGGGAAGAGAGTAAGAAGAAAAGAGGAATAAAAAAAATAAAGAGTGCACCATGCCAGTTACTACAGTGGGACACACACTCTTTCATTATTATTACTATGTTTTTTTAACGTAGCTGAACATAGGTTGCATCCAGCTGTTTCTTCAAACCAGCCATAGGTGTGAGTAGCTACATATTACATTCGACTCTGGCTGGGTAAACACCTGGTCTCTTTTCTGTGTAAATGTCACTCGTGACTTCCTGGGTGGATTCCAATGTGCAACTTTGTTGGTGAAATCAGGTGTCAAGGAACACCCCCCCACACCCCCCCCCCCCCCTTTTTTTTTTTCTTTACTATCTCTTACACTTCATGTTTCAACTGAAGAGCAAAAGCCTGGGCGTCTCAAAATTATTCAGTTGCAAAAAGCACTAGGAGAACGCTACCACGCATAAGCCAGCTATTGTGGCTTAAAGCACAGATCAAATCCAAGTTTAGCAAGTTTTGCAGTATTTGGTTTGCTCTTCTAAAAAATCCTTATATTGGAGGACTTTCCAGCTTTTTTCTAGCAACAAATGAAACAAACTGTTGATGTCAACACACTACATAACCATGAAAGATACTCACACAGCCATGATATTCTCTCACATGAACACCAGATTCATGTCACTATGTCCTCTGACATGACCCACTGAAGTATTTACATCAAATAGCTCTAGGATCCCATGGATTTTGCCAAACTAATTTTTTAAAGTAAAAAATGGAAAGGCAAAGGAGAAAAGACTGTGATGATCAAGCAAAGAAAACACAAGAAGTGCATCTATATATATTTTTTCCGTTGTACCCAGGCCTCCTTCAGGTATCTTCAGGCAAAAATTCCCAGCAGCAGATGTAACCTTTCCTGGGGTTTGCTACACACTAGCCATAAGCCTTTCCTTTGCAAACAGACCTTTTGGGCTTTTTTTTTTGCCAAATTTCTCCTACTTGGAGAAATTAATTTTTCTCACAGCTGGAAAACTGATAGTTCATCACCTCTCTTCAGCTAGATGCATGGACTCGCACTGCCTGCAGATGGCCTGTTTTGGCTGAAAGGGAAGAAGCAGCCAAAGTCATTAAGGTCCTCAGCTGGGTTTTACTTCAATGAAATGAGCTTTCAGTTTGCGGCTATGACTCTCCCCTGAGGCTCCCCCCCAGCCCTGGCCACTTGGGCTCAGGCACTTCACTGCAGGAGCAGCAGCCAGCTCCCTGCTCTCTCACAGTTCCATGGGTGCTCCTCCTGCCTCTCTTTGAGTCTTCAGATGCAAGCTCTGGGTACCACTTCCCATCATGGGCTATGGCTACAAGCCATGATATCAAGGAAAAGCAGCCTCCCTTCTCCTGTATGTATCACAGGTAACACGTGCCTCACAGGAGACAATGCAAAAGGAAGTCTTCTTTCAGGTGATTTTTGAAAGACATTTTCCAACCTCTGTTCCCTTTACAGATGATGGGGGGTGGGGTGGCAATCACAAAAGTATGAATCAGTGCACCTAAGTGCACACCTCTGGTATGAACGTTGCTTCCAAAAGAGTTTCTGATCCACTTTACTATGGTCAATACTGACATCTACACTGTCCCCAATGTCCTTCAAACCCTTCTTCTTTGCTGTCTTCACTTTCTAATGCCACACTACCCTGACACATGCAAAACCACAGATGGAATAACTCTCCCTTCTTCCACCACTGCCTTTCCTCTTTTGTCAAAATACGGGCTTTGTTTTTGGGAAAGACCACTGCTATCACAGCTTTTATTGGTGGCTGAGTACAGAGCACTTCAATGGCACAAGTGGCTATAAGACACACACCCACGCTGAAGCAATTTTACAGATTTTCTTTCTCAACAAAATCAAGTATATCTTAAATAGATGCCTTTAACAGAAAAGGAGAATGAGCTGAAAACTTGCAACAGCTTTGGTGAAAATTGCCATTAAAATGTCACAAAGAGCCATAAGAGTGCTCACACGGCACTGATGAGCATGTTAAAAACCACAGAGAATGGAAAAGTACTAAGAAGTTTAATTACACCCTTTATAGTAACATTTCAAATTAGCATTTTGAAAATATTGTACATTCCTAGTGAGAGATAACATTTGATTTTGAAACACTAACTCAGGACAGTTAGCCATGAATATCTGGCTGCTAAGTCATTTGTATCTCTTCCAGGAAGAAAGAGTTCCCAAGGGGCACAATATTTGTATCAAAACATTCAAATTTACATGAACACAGTAGGATTAGATACAGAACACTCACAAATCTCGAGCAATTAAAAAGGCTATAAAATCCCTGTGTGCAGAGTTTCTCTCTCTTCTCCTAAATTCTCCTTTCACTCTCTCCTCATAATTCTGTTAGGGCAACAGCTCACTGGCATGTGGTGGCACTTCTGTTAGACACAGGCTAGCACATCCACTGGCCATGGCAGCTGCACCCCTTGGGCCAGCTCAGATTTTTGGCATGCCCAGCAGGTGTTTGGCAGTGGCTGACTGGCATACAGCAACTAGGCAGTGATCACACGGTCTCTCTAAATAGGCAGACTCCCCATTTTGGCCATAAGTCTAGAGCGGAGTCCAATATGTGCAACAGCTCTCACTAAGCCTGCCAGCCAAACAGGTTATGAACACTGCAAGAGCTGTGGTCTGGTGGTGGGTAGAAGATAGGGAGCACAAGGAAGTATTGGAGGTATGAACATAGGGAAGAATGATAGATGCAACCCAAACGGGCTTGCTTTTCCTCGTTGTGCATCCCTGCTCTAAAAGATTTATGGCAAGCCAACCTGTACATTCTTACTATTTGTCAGTGTCACCACAAGCTACTGCAATAGACAGGTATATAACAAGAATCCCTTCCCCTAGGGAGAAAGCACAGCAAGTGCCACTAATAATCACCTAGGCCTTGGAAATGTTGCATGCCTCTATGTGCCTGTTCTAAAGGCTCTGGTGCTATGTAAAAAAACTTAGCTTTTCTTTGGAGACAACAAAGAAAATGGGTTCACTGTGCAAACAAAAAACAAGATCTAAAAGTTTTCACTTGATGGGTAAAGAAATTCACTTTGAGAGACCTGCACTATTTTCTGCACATTCTGGGATTTCCTTAAAGGCCTGACTCATGCTGATGCTTCCATGTGGACCTAGTTCCAGTCCTGACAGCAAGACTAACATGCTGTCACTGATGGCCAGGTGTTATGGTAAAACTGTAATACAGCTTCTAGAGATGAAGTGTCAGAACAGTGAGAAAAGTGGTTTGGATTCACCTGTGTTCCACTTCCTCCATCCTCTCACCATCCTTGTTCTAGTTATTTTGCAGTCCAGCTCAGAAAGGGCTGTCCAAAAACCCCAAATCCTCCCTCAAAACAAAATGCCCGTTGGAAGTCTTATTTCTGTGCATTACACCCACTATGCCAAATTCACATCAACACTTTAGCCCACCAACACTCCAAGCCTACCAAACCCTAGTATAATTAAATGCCGCCTCCCACCTTGGCTTCTACAGCTGATCCTTCTGTGTCTGCCTGGCTCTTGCTTTGCATTTACTGATACTCTCCTTACCTATCAAATTTCAAAGAAAATTAAATGCAAAGATTACCCGATTATAGAAAAAGTCTTCTCCACTTAAGGACCCACTTACATATTTCCACCTAAGACTTAAGGTCTCAGACAATCCTTGTGACACTTGGTATGCTGGCGTGAGAGTTAACTGAGGGTGGCCAAGAAAACCAGCCACCTACTGCCCACATCAGACTGCCTAATGCGCCTGCTGGAACAGAATGCCCCCCACTGTCAGTATGTTGGTAACGATCTTGAGAATGCAGGGAAAAAAAAAATCTAGTCCATGTAGCAAAGAACAAAATAAATTTTATGTAAGTGTAGTTCAACAGTGTTCCAAGTGGTCAGGAAAGCCAAAAGGGTAAAAAGCCACTGAAAACTTCTTCCTCATTCTCTTGAGAGAAAGGTGGATTGACTGCACTTGGTATAGCACTGAATCAGCCAACTATAACATGTTTGAGACATAATAAAATTTGCACATTTATGTGGATTAGGGTATTTCAGTAGAATTAGTGTCTTTGCAAAGCTCTTCACATATATGTAAGTTACATATAGGTTTATCCTCTTCATTCTATATTAACATCTTTGTTAGCACTGACACTATTTCAAAGTTGTCTTGGTGTTATTATTATCAGAACTGGATTCCTGGAACTGCACAATATTCACTGCAAGAAGATGCTGCTATAGGTGTAAAATTCGCTTAAGAGTTTTATTGGAGTCTTTGATGAGTAATAATGCACAGAAAGCTGTTGCGCAGGAAGGGGAAAATGACCACCAAATCACAAATTCCAAAGGCTGCCAGTAATGCAAGTCCCAGAGAGGGGCTTTCTCCAGAAAACATGTTGAAATCTATGTTAGGTGGCAGCAACTACTCAGAAAGGCAATGGAGGTACATGGCTATTATTACTTGTTATAGTAATATCAGTAACTCAGAAATAAGGTTGATGGCTATCCTTTGCTTTCAGTACAAGATCTAATGAATTCTTTATCATTTAGCACATCACTTTCTTTTTACTACGAGAAACATCCATTTACAAAGTCTCCACTAACAGTAACGCTATTTTTAACCTCGGAAGATAGGTGACATGAACATTAGTGTTTGATAATGACTCCTCTGTTTCAACTGAAGTTGCCTTTGCACCAAAGTGATGATGCTTACATTCTTTCTCGGTCTCAGGTGCACCAATTCTCCTCCCTTTTAGCCTCAGGTTTACCCATTCATCTCTTTTTTTCCCTTTCTTTTTTACAACCACTAGACTTGAGTTCCCCTGAGGACTGTAGTTACCTGCCAGCCCAATAAAGAAAGAGCTGCCACCTGGGTACCTCAACTCCTCACTGCGAGATGCAAATCAGCCCAGGGCCTGCAGAAGCCGTGATATTTCCAACTTCAGGAAAACTCACCCACTAGGCACAATTGATGCAAAGCCCCTGGAAGCTCAGCATCACTGATGCTCAGGCACCTTCAGTGCTGCTGATGGATCAGCCATCCCAAACCAAGGCAAAACACCACAAGCTTTGCAAATTCCACCAGGAAAAAAACAGAAGTGCCCCAGTGAGTATTTTCTGCCCCTTAACAAACACTCCCCAGAGTTGGAGCACCACACAGAGACAACACAAACAACAGGTTCTTCCATTTTACTTTGCTCATGCTGTCCACTGAGCGGGCACAACTTAAGCGAGTGTTATTTCAGATATAAAATCTGGTGGCTCAGCATGGCCAGCAGGCTTTCAGCTGTAGTACTTAAACATTGATACTGTTGTTTGTGCAGGATTTCCTATGGAAACAAAAAAAATGAACATATTCATGCACAGAGCATAGAGGTAAATTTTGCAATACAGGGCATCAGGCAGAAGCTGAATTCTCCAAGAGCCAGAGTTCCTATAAAGTAATGAGAGAGGAGAAATTCTGAGCTACAAATGCCGCTGCACTGAGCACTGTGTAGTACAGCACAGATACACTGCCTAATTTCTAGGCAAAGCATCAGATAAATCAACTGCATGGTTTCTTGAGCCTCCAAGATATACAGAGTCCTTCAGCAGCAGCAAGAGAACCAGTCCCAAATGGCCTGGTTGTTTAGGACCCACTTAAATCCTACAGAAATACTTAAAGAACAGATATCTTAATAGGTAAAAATTATTTGGGTTTAAGTTCACCAGTGTCCTCAAGCCATGATGCACAAAAAGGGCCAAATTTGGGGGAAATGGACCCCAACTCTTCTGTAACTCTACTGACCAGAACCAGGGGGGAAAGGGTTTTCTATGAGATTAGAAACATCAGCAAAGGTGGGAAACCCACCTTGGCAGGGCTGCTTTCATCTCAGTTTCTCAACTTGTGCATTGACATGCACAAGTACATTTTTTCTAACATTTTCATTTATTTCATTCTAACATTCATACTAACAAGTACATTGTTTTTAACATTTGTTCTACAAATTTGCTCTAACGTTGCTGATGTAATAGATTTGCAAGTGTGCGGTCATGAAGCTGAAAGGGGGATGGAGATATTGCTCACATCCGTACACCTGTGCCAAACAGGACAACACATTGTTCACTACAGCAGAATCGCAGGTCGTTATTACACAGGGAGAAGGAAACCCACGTTCCTTCCATCTATTACTCCTTCCTCCATCTATTACAGAGTAATCCAGCACTTGCCAATGAAAGCGTCCCAGCAGGCGCTAACAGAGGAAAGTAGCAGAGAAGCTTGTACCCACCTGTGACCCTCTGGCTTGCAAACATTGTGTCACCTCCGTGGGAGCCGGGCCAAGTCATTCACCAGCTCTGTATTACTGCTGGCATAGCAGGGGAAGGAAGGGGCTGACAAGCAAATCCACTAAAAATGAGTCAAACAGAATCTTTATCAAATGACTCAGAATAACACGGTGAATAACAGGGATTATGCAAGTACAGACACTGTTGCATGAGGTCATTCATATGACTTGTGTTCCCCAGTGACGCAAGAAGCAAATGAACTGAGGACTATTGACAATGTACTATACTTATCTTGCTGCCTGGAATACAATTTAGAGGATGCTTCCAGAGGTAAGCTGAGCCAGAGATAAAAAAGCGACAT
The DNA here is from genome assembly GCA_035590215.1 of Microhierax caerulescens. NCBI lineage: Eukaryota > Metazoa > Chordata > Aves > Falconiformes > Falconidae > Microhierax > Microhierax caerulescens. The sequence continues at coordinate 97,816,779 of JAVJGJ010000047.1, forward strand.
GAGACAGCTGGGAAAGAAAGAGAAACAGACTAAGTTGATTTTTTTTTTTTTTTCTTTCACTTTCCCCCCCAGAGAAATGGAAACATACTGATTGCTAAAGGCTTATCAAATGGGGCTCATCCTTCTAGTGCCAGTGCTTATTCCCCTGGAGAAGCAGAAACGTTTTCTGCATGACTAAGGCTGTCTGGAAGCATAGCTCCTCAAAGCCACACATGCATCATCCAACACTACGGAACATTTTTCTCCACTGGCCACACGTGGGCTGCCATCAGCATCAACTGAAATCCAGGCCACTACTTTGCACAGACCCCAAGGTAACTACAGAAGCCTGAACTGCTATTATTCTCCTCACAGTCCAGCAGCTAAATGGGATGAAGTCCTAGGCTCTGTCACCAGGGTTGAGGGGCTCTTTGACATCCCAGAACAGCACTCAGTCTCTATGCCAGGAGAACACTAACACTGACAATGCCCAAGGCTTTTGCAGCACTTTTTGATTTGCAGATCCAGCAGCTTGCTGTGCAAGTGTCCAAATCTTCCATTTTACAAATGGGATAAAAGCGTGTTAAGCACAGAGAGGAGTGTTTCAGTGGTACTTAAAATGTCTTGTGCATGGGGCACACAAGTGAAACAGTCACTCACTGGTCATGTCAAAAGAGTAACGTCACCACAAACCCTCAGGATTTCAATATGTCAGCTGTCTGTCCACTTGCCTTGCATTTCTCATGTCTGTCAAAACCAGGTTCCTGCAAATTCAAAATCATTTATAGTCAAGTGATATGCACACTGAGTGACAAGAGATAAGGAACAAATAAACAGTTCAGATTAAAAGATGACACACATGACAGAGGAGCAATGTTGCCATCTTCCAACATGGAACAGAACAAGCCCTGTGAAGCATCATCATCATCATCATCATTCATCATTGACATACATAAACTCTGTGGTACCTACTTTACCTCTGGATAGAAACCTCTTCAGGAATGGATGGTGCTACTATCACTGACATCAATTTTCCATCAGATGCCAGAAAGGAAGAGAGGGTTTTAAGTGCACACATTCTCCCAGCTTTGCACAAACTCCTCTGTGGGACAATCCCAGGAAGAACTATGCTTTGAATGTAAGAATTCCAATGAACTCCGTGTTACACTGGTAAAATACTGGTAGATTTAGTATTTTATAGTACAAGACAATACTAAATGAATGCCTTAACCTTCCCCCCAAAGGTAACTTTTTTGATAAAGTTAATGAGCACTTTTAGCCATTAGGGATCTCCTGGTCATTGTCTAAAGCCTATTTAAATAACTGCATTTTGTCTAGCTAAACACCTCCTGTAACGTAGGCATTCTTAATCTCTTCATTGTACTCCAGGTAGCAGAAAGGAAACCCAAGATCCAATACACTATTTACTAAAACATTCTTCTCATCTACCTTCATATATTTTTATTTAAGTTCTTTTTCATAAAATGTTTGTGATTAATTTATTATTTTATGAGTCTAAACAGAGGACATACTGATTCTCTAAGCCACTGTTCCCCCAAAGAGATGTTACTTTTCATTAAGAAATTATGACAGCCAAAGTAGGGCAAAAGCTTTAGCAGCAGCTTCAATGATACTGAAAAGGCAACGAGTATGCCAAGCTCATTAGAAGCATTATTGTAAGAAAGTAAAAAATAACTCGTTCTCTGGCCTAATGAGAGAATCACATTTGCTTATAAACTGCAAATCTTAGCGTCCATCCCTGATGTGATCTTAAAAACAGCAACACTTCTCCCTCTCAAAAAAACGCCCACAGACTTACCAGACTGACTCAGCAGATGGAGTTTCTAGACCTTACCTTCTCTTTTAACTGGGGCTAATTAACACATCGTCATCAATGCTTCTTTCTTTTTAATTACATAAAAGGTTATGAAATACTGTGATACAAAGGCCACACAAATATCTGAAATGGAATCTGTATTCATTCCCACTTCTCTTTAAATCTTCTTACTGTGATTTGCTTTTGTAGCTAGTATGATTAGTAGCATGAAAATCTCAGCCTCAGCTTTCTCCCTAAAACTGCTTGTTTGCTACAGAATTTGCCTGAGATCTGTCCCACTGCCACCATAATGCTTCCAGTCTGGTTGATTTACTAAGCTACCATAACTCTGTGGATCAAGTAGGATCATTAGCTCTGCAGTTTCCAAAGAATGTTAAATCTTGGAAACCAGGCAGGAGAACAGCAGAAATACCTCACCAGTTCCCGTGCGTGTCTTACAGTCAATCAACATGTTACAGGTTTCCCACACTGGATCTATTTAGGAGTTACCAATGGGTCTCCTGAACTCACAAGCCCTACATAGCAGGTCAGGATTTCTTATGAATTACTGCATACCTAATAGCACTGAGAAACATCACAAGGATCTGTTCAAAAGCTCTTCCAAACTTCATGCAACTTCAGTGCATTTGAAGCAAGGTTCCAGATACAAAAGTGCAGGACTAGCTTTAAGCTCATTTACTTCGCTACATGACTCCTTCATTCCTCACATTTAATCACTTCTGTGTCTCTTTGGAAAGATTTATTCTTAGGCATATTTAAAGGGTATTAACCTATGCTTCCAGAAAGCAAATGTGCTCATAAATTGTTTCACAGGACAAAAATCACTCGTCAGCTACCAAGTTTTCCTTCTCTGAATTACACTGTACAGTTCAGTGACCCCTGCAAGCATCCAGCAAAATTGGAAGCTGTTACTAAAGCAGTTTTTGCAATCACTTCCTCTACCAAAGTGTTACCGAAAGAACCCCAACCACCAACCACCAACACACCTAAGCCCCAACTTTCTCTTGAGCTATCACGAAGGAAAAGCACTGAAATCACACAGTATTTCATCACAATGAAATCCATTGACACAATACTACACAAAATCACAGAAGAATACAAACACGTGTAGTAGATTCTTTCTCTTACCAACACTGGTGTATTGGTTCTTCTCCAACTCAAGAAAAAAGATTGTGACTCCACAAAGCACATCCAAGAGCCTTTCAGAGTAAGGTATCAGATCACACTCACTCACCTTTGTCAGTATGATGAGCTCATACTCTGAGCTGAAATACCTATAGGCATTAATAATGAGAAAATCTATAGAATAGTATATACTGGCATAGGAAATGTAGAAACAACCTTTACATAAGCTTTCCTTTGGACAAATTCTACTTTGTATTTGAAAGTATTGTTATATCATTCCAGACTTCTGAAATGGTCACCTTACTTTTCAATTCAATTAAGATGAGCTTTTTAGGTAATACTTTTTAAAATGCAAAAAACATTTTTCAGGTATTGAAAAAGAATAATTTATCAGTACTGTCAAGTACTTTGGCGTTTCTCTGTTTGTTCAGTTTTTTTCTTACTGAACCTTTCCTCTTCTACCAATTCTTCTGATGCCCTATTTTTACCATGTTACTTCTATGCTATCAGAAAAGTGAGGAAGTGAAGATTTAAAATAAAATTGTTCATGAAGGGCAAATGCCTTTCCAAATCTCCTTTCACTCAGAAATCTTTGTTGTACAGTTTTCTGTAGCTATGTTCTTGCACCTTCTTCATAAAAGATATATACTGTTCAGTTGTTTTCACAACCATGTTTTGGCGGTAGGTGAAGTAACACCACCAATTCCTACCATAGCTTCTCAGGTCTAACTTTGCTGTTGAAGATCTATCTGCATTTAACCTTTCCAAACTTTTTTTTCTCTGTCTCTTTTTTTTTGTTTTTAAAAACCTTTGAGCAGAAGGTAAGTAAACTATAAGCCCTGATCAAATAGTGTTACGAAAAATTCCTTGTGTTTTTTCAGGGAAGCAAAGGCCTTTCCAGTAGCCAACGACCGTTCAGAGACCTGTAACATTTGGCTGTCAGACACGCTTCCCATCATGTGCTCCAGACTGGCTTCCTAGGAGACTAATGGACTTTAGCTGCTGTAGCCTTCCCTTTGAAACTCAAACCCTACTCATAAGCCCTAGCTATTTCAGACGTACTGTTTTCAACCTCTGTTTGGGACCCAGCAGAATCACACATTTTTCTAGTCTCTGGATGAAGAGTTTGGTAAGTTTGCTAAAAATACAACTTCAGGAGGACTCAAACTCAACTGTTTCACACAGTCAGTTGTCCTTCTAGTGCATTTTGCTCCCACTGAGAGATTCCACCATTTTTCAAATACTTCAATAGCCTGCATCAACACGATTGGGATCACCTTAACTACGTGCCCTTAGCAGGAACTAGATGGGACCCCAACGATAGACAGCAGCAGCAAATTGTGCATTAACCATTCAGGAGGCAACTGGAGACTTTGTCAGCTGCAGTGTAACTCAGTGACAGGCAGCACTGAGAAACATGAGACTCTTGTCTTACTGTACAATGTCGTCTCTGAGCAGCTCCATTCAAGTACTGGCCAGACCAGACTGTATTTTGCAGGGTGACCAATCAGAACTAATGGGGCAGTGTGATGGGACCTGGGTTTTATGGCTGCAAAGGGAAAGATGAGAAAAATCTTAAATGCTCAGACAGATCACTAAGCTCTGAATTAAATCTGTCCAAATAAAAAAACCCACAAACACCCCTACCCTTCCCCCTCCAAAAAATAACCAACAAAAACCCAACCCAAAACCACCCAAAAAACCCCCAACAAAAGCCCAAACAAAACCAACCCTCCAGAAAGCATCATAATCAATACTCTATGGAAAAACTCTGGCCAATAGGTAATAGAATCACAAAAAAGTTAAACAGAACAAATGGAAATATAAAATTAGTCCTACATATAGTTGGTATGCCTTCATTTAAAACACACTATTCTGTTTTCATAGCTCTGGAGAAAGGAATCAGAATAGGTAAATATGCATTGCCAATGTTATGAAAAGATCAAGATAGATTTATGTGAATGTAATAAAATGTGCATGTACATGTGCACAAAGAATACCTTCATACATACAGTTGATACAGATCAGAAACATGCAGAAACTGAAGAGATCTTAACTGGGTGTCTACAGTGATCCAAGTCACAACAGACCTATATAAAAGGGACAGTAAGAAGTGGACCAGCTCTTACTTTGCACTGAGGGATAATGAGAATTACTAAAGAGGAGAGTTATAGTATAGAGACAGTAGAATGAGCAAACTTTATCCTCTGAAAAAGCTAGGTAAATCCACTGAGATTATCTGTGACACAGAATGGTAAAAAAACATGTGTCCGACTGAAGAAGTTTTTTGATGAAAAACACAATTAACACATGGAAGGATTTCTTTTTTTTTTTTTTTTTTCTGCAAAGCATAAGCTGCAGCCAGAAGCTCATAAAAAGAGCTGCAGATGTAATAAGAACCATGCTTACACGAGATACTTGGACTTCAACAAGTCTAGGAACTATAATGTTTCACAACCTGTAGACCATTAGCCGGCAACAGTACCGTAGGTTGAGTTTGTTGATGTAGTGGTGCTTGGTCCTGGTCTCCTGGAGAGGAGGGGATCCCAGGAAGCCTGGCTGGGGGCAGCGAGCTCTGCAGGGCAGTGCTGAACACCAGCAGGGAGGGAGCCAGATGCCCTGTCAGAAGGCAGCAACCACTTGCCAGGATGTGGCCGGCTGCCTTCTATATCTCAAGCAAAGTAAGGGAATGGGAGATTTTTAGATAAGGCTAAAAAGCATAAAAAAATTGCATTGATTGCAGAGGCTAGTTTGTTCCAAACAGTGTGCACTGGCCTGAGGACAGGGTAAGAACTGAGCACCACAGCTAAGAAGCAGCAGCAGGACTTAGTTTGCTTAAAAAAAAAAAAAAAAAAAAAGTTTTAAAATTGGTTCTTTTTAGTTTTCTGCAGAGTTGGCATACTGACCAAATCCAAGCACTGTAATAATATCAACTATCCATGTCTCAAGGGGAAACTTTTCATTTAGTTAAGTTGTAGACAATTAACAAATGACAGACTTCAAGGTTGTTTATTCTTTTCTGAGAGAATAATAATTTGTCTTTAGAGTGTTTAATGCTTTGTAGGTCATAGGGGAAGTTGGAGATTTCAATAATTGTAGTTAGACATATGTAGCTGCTTTCATTAAAAGGATAAATTTAATAAAACACAGTAAACATTTTTTTTTCCTCATTAAAACAATTCATACAAATGCAAAGGTAAAAGTGCTGTGTTGATAAACTTGGGGTTGGGGAAGGGGCAGAAAAACATAGGCTGCATTTAAAGTAGGATGAAGCAGTATTATTTGACACTTTAGATATTACTGACCAGAACCTCAGCAGGAATAAGCTAGGGTCAATTTAGCAAGTTTGATGAAACTTGCATCAGGAAAGTAGCCTGAATTACAGTCAGGCAGCATCAGGCATGAAAAGGCAGCATCACCTCTAATTCCAAACATGATTTCTTCCAGAGAAGCCCAACTTACATTGCAATGGTGGGAAATACATTACCCACTTTTACCAAAGAGAAAACAGGACACATGCATGCAAGATTTTAAAGTCACAAAATTAACAGTCCCTGTCTAGCAGCCTGCTATCAGCTCAATCAAGTTGCTTCCTAATAATTTTCATGTTTTATTTTGACTGTGATTTTAATCTAGCTGGGTTCTTTTAATTAAAAAACTAAACCTGAATATCCACAAATCTTTATAATTGGAAAGAGAGAATTTTTCCTTGAACAGAACATCTACTGCTTTAACGCACATTTCATGGTCAAAGGATAACGGAAAAATTCAAGACTAACTATAATTATTACCATATTTTGTCCAGATTTTTTTTTATTCTGCCTTGGTGACTGGATTAATTTTACGTTTTTGTTGTAAGGGACCCTTATTTTTCTTAATACTTGGGACACTGTGGACATGTAATTTTATGGTACTTGTTTCCTGTTCAGGAGCCTTGTATAGCAACAAAGACTTCTGAGCTATGCTTGTGATAAAAATAATTAATTCTTGCAGAATTCATTTTTCCTGCATCCAAAGGAAATTAGCAGCTTGTCTTTATTTTCTGCCCATCCCAAAACTGCCTGGAAAAAACAAACAAACAAAATCAACCCCCCTCAGTTTACGTAAGGAAAGCTCTATAGAGGGATCAGAGTGACTGGAAACACAGTGCCTGAAAATATTCAGCCCAGTTATTCCGTCAAAGCGAAGCAAATGTCAGCAGAGTCACTGAGACTGCAAAATGAAAATCCATTTTCATGTCATTCTTTTATGTATTTCTTACCTTTGCGTCTACCTAGCCACATGTTGCAGCTGGAATACAGCTGTCAACATGCACTTTATGGTGCAAACGGTAATCACTTGCACTTCTGAATGTGGTGGGAGCTTTGCTGTGAATGGTAACAGTGTAAAATGAGGTCATTAATAGCAATGTCAGATACAATGGCACATTTCTGGCTGTCATCAACCTCATCCTAACAGTAACTAACAAAATGACTGAAATGCTTTTGACTGTTAGTTTATGATTACCTTTTCTTGCACTGTGAAACAGTCTATTGCAATACATCAAGGCACTATCAAAATGCATTTGTGACTAATCAGTAAGTTACATTACACCTGAGCTCTATGCAGGAAGGACATTTGTGTTCTGTATCATTCCTAAACTTACCTGGAACAATGTACCAAAGCTAATTGTACTCTTGGCATCATCATTCAGTGAGTGCTGGGAAAGTGCTTATTCTCCATTTCTTCAAATTTATTATCCAGCTCTTATAAATGAAATTAACTAACGGGATTTCATCTTGTCAACTATTGGGAAATGGCTATAATGCTTGACATGAGATTTCATATCTAGCCAGCTGGATGGGTTGTTCTCCTACATTTTACACGGTCAGAATGACTGCTCTTCCATGTCTTTTTCTCATTCATATTTTTTATATATCAGAGGTAAAAGTAGGCACTAATTGTATTTTACTGTATGAACACACACAAAATAGTCTGCTGTATGAATGAACAATGAGCATCTTCTACTACACATAAAAAATATTCTTGTATTTTTTTACTTGTTTGTATACAGTGAAAAGACTTTTATCAGTTGGAGACATACTGCAGAACCCCACTGAAAGTAGAACAGAATATGTGCTTTAAGTCTGCCATCCTATAAACATTTTGTCCTTGACAAGAATTCTCCACTTTACAAAGGTATACAATGGGATATGGCACTCTATGATTTTACCTATCAAGTCTTGTTGTTCTTCAGTTCTTCTGTGAATGGGAATTCCCTGATAATACGATGATGATCACTGGATAACAGAGGCTGTTACTGGGGAACTAATCACAACAAATAACTTTTTAAGAGCAACAGGTCATGTAATGACAGGCTTCACTTTCCTCCTATTGAAACCAGGGCAGGATCAGGGCCAGAGTACTGCTCCCCTCCATGGGGAAATGTCAGCACTTGGCACTGAAGACCCTGTAGTCTCTCCCTCTCCTCACTAGCCTTCTTCAGAAATCATACCCAGAAGCCTGCCATGATCTTTAAGGCTCCCCAAGAGTGAAGGCTCATCAAGGAAAGCTTTATATGCGAAACAGAGGCTGGCTCCAACCACTGCCTAGAAGATGGCGGGGAATGGGACAGCAGCAGACACCTGACAGACTGGGCTATGGACCATGGGGCTGTTATGCTTTCCACACAGCCAAATGCAAAGGGCAAGCTCCTAAAAGTCACTCAGTGAGAAAGGAAGAAAGGAGTGTGTGGGAAGAAATGGTCAGCATGTGTCAGAGCTGAGCCCCAATGATACCTGCCCCACACCCTGCACCACTGGGAACTTCCAAGGCATTCCCAAGGTAAATTCATGCTCATAACCTCCCAGCAACTGAATCTGTCCCATTTGTTTTCCATATTACATTGCTTTTTCTTTGCCTCCTCCTCATAGCGCATTCAGAAAGTGTGTCAATGCATGCAATTATAATATCTGAAATCTAGCACGTGTTACCTTGCATCTGCAGAGCTGCTTGTAAAAGTGCAACAAAGACAGTATTTTCAGTTGTACCCGCTGCTACATCCTTGTATTTAGACTCTTGCTTGAGAGAGAGACTGACTACCTAACCACACACGTACTGTGTGGAGCTACACAAACCAGAGCAATACTATGGTGGGCATACTAAGTGTTACTTTACTAAAAACTTGGGGAGGAGTGTGAGGCAGGAGTCCCTGGCTGGCAGGTTGATCCAAACTCCCATACCATGCCTGTGGCTCCCACCCAGTACACCCAAAGATTCATATGGACCATCAAGCTGACCTTGTGTCCCCTCAGGAAGTCCCTCCGCTGCTAACTCGGGGAACACAAAGATACGGCAGGCTTCTTGGTCTCTCCCTCAGCCTTCCCCTCTTGCTGCACACTCCAGCAGTTCACGTATATCTTTTCATTACATAGGCCGTGCCTTCTAACTGCAGAAGCACTAGCAAGGGTGGGAGAAATTTCTCATTAGCATCCTTGCCAAGAAGGCAGTCTGGTCAGAATTGTTTTCCCAAACTGAATATCAAGGGAGGAAACTTCAGAAATTTTTATCATTGTAAGAGCTGGTATCCCAGGGCTAGGGTCTCTTTAATACCAAGAAATCTTTGCTGCTACTCTTTCTACTGACAGGCAGAGCTATGCTGTCTGTTGCCTCCAGAATTACAAATAACTAACAGTTAATCACAGCCTTATTTTCTATGAGCAGTACAGAGAGAGACTGATGGGCACAGACAGTAGATAATCTCCATAAGCACAGGCAGCAGAGATGGGAACAGCTCAGCAGCCACAACGAGCTCAAGGTACAGTCTCTAATGGCATGCCCTGTACCAGTTTTAATCGGTTATACATGTGAGAGAGACATAATATCCTTTAAAGCTGTGTTTACAGAAGACCAGGAATATGTTTCACAGTGACCCAAAACAGCTCATTACTTGAATATGCCTGACTTCTTTTCTTGCTGTCCACCCTACAACAAAAATAAATATCCAAGATTTTGAAGCTGCTGTGGCTGGCAAGACAGAACATAGAAAAGAGAATTATCCTCCTGTTACCCATGCTTAAGTATATGCAGTGTAGTAATGTTTCAGCTTCTGCTCACTTCAGAAGTTGTGATTCCCCCCCCCTTGGTTAGTGGGGTATCATATCACTGCTCTATCATCACAACACAGATGCTGTGATGCATCTGGTAAGACTTCATGTTGACGCTTGTAAACCCCGTGTTACGACTGCAGCAGTAGAAAACAGTGTTTAATGTTAATGCTGCTTTCCTGGAATACAGTTAAAAGGCATTAAGAGAGAACATCTCTAGGAGCATTACAGAATATTTGTCAAAACACTGTCAAGACAAAAAAATATATGTAATGCTGAAGGAAATGTGTCCTACCTCGGTTACAGAGTACACGACCATCAAAGCAGATAGTTAAATTAACCAGTAGTTTACTTTGCATCAATGAGCTCTCAGCATATCTATCTGTCCAAGGAAACTACTGCTATCATTGTGTCCACTTCCTTATGTGGCCCCACAGCACTGCATCGCTTGGGATTTCAGCAGTGCCAGTAAACATTGACTAAATATTTGTATTCAGTCACAAATTTAAGAAGTAATACTATTTTATTCATGTAAGCCTCTCCACTGCCAAACCTCTTTTTTTTTTTTTTTTTTTTTTTTTAATTGTGCATTTTGGGACTAAGCTGTTTGAAAGCATCTTTTAAAGCAATTATAAATGTAAAGTTAAATCAAAACATATTTAGGAAAACCAAAACTCCCCCTAGGTAATCCAGCTAAATACTGTGCAGAGATACATTTGTCACAAGTTCAAAAACCTGAAACTTAAAATTTTTGTCATGTTCACTACATCTCAGCATCCAATATTGAAAGGCACTCCCAATCCTATGATTAATTCACACACTAATGTTATGAACTGAAAGAACTGCATCGCAAGAACAGCGATGCACAACACAAGGAATGAAGTCATCTTATTGTATTATCATGCATGACAAAGATATGGGTATCATCATCACAAATGATAAGAAATAAAGCAATAAGCAGATTTACCTGGAGTAGTTACTGTGTTCTATTCCTGATCTGTTTCATACTCCTTTCAGGATAAACACCCCTAAAGTATATCTCCCACTTTGCACTAATATTTTATTCACAACATACATGTTCTTCATTATTAAGTGAAGAACTGTAAGGTTTTCAGATGGAAGGCAGAGAGTGGGGGGCACAGAAATCCCCCCATTCCTAGCTCTCACAACTGAACTCTTATGATGCAGGTGGACAGAAGGATTCTGCTGAAGGGAAGGCGCAGTGTATGCAGCTCCTCTCAGCAGTGCTTCTCTCCCCAGAAAATGCAGCTCGCTCGCGGTGGAACAGCCTGCAGTAGAATAACAAGAGAATTTCTCAAGTGCTAGTGTAAGCGAAGGAGGGGGTGTGAAGGAAAGCAAGGAAGAAAATGCTTGGGAAGCTGCTTCTCTCTTCAGCTAAGGCACGCTGTATGTCCATTTTCCACTGGGGTCTTGTGAGGAGAGGCACACCACAGATTTCAAGGCTCAGAGATACTATGTGAGAGCTAACACAGACAGTTGGCTAAAACAAACAAGGTTAGCGCATGCAAAATATTAAGTTTCCAATAGCAACATCAACACCTCCCTGTTGTAGTTCCCATAATGTGATGTACATTTTGAGACAAACAGCAATATTGTGTGAGATAACATCTTTGGCCTGAAGTGCGCCTGCAAAATCAGTCTTGCTCTACTACCCTTCCTCAAGACTCATTTGCCACTTTTTAAATGTTGCTTGAATTTACAGATACCATTTTCCCCACTGTATTCTTTAATATTTTCTCTCCTTTGATGGTGAACAAACAACTAAGACATTAACACTTCCAGGTGCTTCAGTTTACAGCCCATTCCTTGATGGTAACTTAAGCGACCATACAGATCAGCATATCTACACAGTAGATGTACTAGAAATAAAGAGAAAATCAGACTTTTTTTTCAGATGTGTACAAGGCTCATCCAGCCATCATGTAACCAGACTGTAAAACACCTGCTGTGACTCACAATGTGCATGAAGGCTATTGATCTGGCTTCCCCTCCTGTAGCCCCCCGGCAGCTCCCACGGCTGAGCTGACATCCAGCATGCAGCACTGGTGCTTCCCTCCAGCCCCACACCGCTTCCCTGGGGCTGGATCCTAGGCACCCCCAGCATGTCATCTCACAGTTAGCCCCAGCACGTGACTGGGAACGGCACCTTTTGCATTAAACAACAGGAGCTGAAATGTTTGCTCTCATACAAGTATTGCTAACAGATGGCAGATTCTTTAAGGGAACTAACTCTTGAACTACTACAGCCTCTTGTCCATGCTGACTTACCAGCTCTAAGCGGTATGAACCCGGTTCTCTCTTACCCACCATTTTAAAACATTATTTACAATTAGGTGTTTTAAAAAAGCATGGTTCTGTTAATAGTATTCACGACGATATAGTAATGACTACACTTCGTAATCTAGTAATAATAGCTCAGAGAAGTTTCTCTTGGGGAAAATTTTCATTCCCATATGGTTTATATATGCTAATTCCTATGCAAATTAAGAACCCACTGACACATCCTATTATAATCCTTGTCCATTTTGTACATGTATTTGGTGAAATCATTGCACTCGTATTATGCTTTAGAAGAAGAACACATCCCAGTCTGCACTGTTACTACAATAAGAGATGAGATACGGATCCATCATGGGAGTGTATCCTCCGCTCTGGGAGGCGAGTGTTCACTATCACTAAAATGGCATGGACAGTGGGTGGCAGCAGGTTATATTTTCTTTCCTGTGCTATGTAATTAACACTGTCAATCCCAGCCTCTCAAAATCTCAGAGTTTAAGAAATAGAACAAACTGATGAATTTTCATTTATTGCTTCAGTATTCTAGCCTTTAAGATTCCTATTTTCTGTTCTAAAGAGCCAAGCATCACAACTATATTTAAAAGGGAAGCCTGAGCTTTCCCATCACTGTGGAAACTCAAGCTTTAAGGGAAATCACAACAAGACCCATAATAAAATCATGACTGCCAGCAGCCTCACACAGCATGTAAAGAAGAACCCCCTTAACAACATGATGTTGTCAACTAAACATAAACTGCTGGCAACTGAGGAAGAAGAACCATCAAGTAATGCAAGGTAGATTGTGAGTGCCATGTCAGTATACAACGGAGTGCAGCTAGCACACTTCTGGATGGGAAAGGGGACTGTGCTTGCGAGGGGAGGGAGACACAGATGTCAGCCCAGTAGTCAGTGCCATCTTTATTGTACCGACAGTGCCTGCTCAGGTGAGAGCTGTGTCAAAAAGGCACCTGCAATTGCCAAAAAGCTTTCAAAAAAAGCGCACTCCCTTGAGGCTGACACAGAGGCATCTAGCAAGTCAGGACCGGGAAAGCCACGAGCTCATGGAATTTACATGCCGCTTAACCTTTTCAATAGCTAGTTTACAGTGGGTATCCTGATTTGCTTTTACATGCAAACCCAGTACCTGGCTCCAACCAGCCCTGTGTGAAGACAGTGCTGACTGTTCTCTTACCTCATGTAGATCGGGATCTCCAACGAAGTGCAACATCTTTGGCTATTCCAGACTCCAAACAGCAATGCAGACAGACCAGCCAGGGACACAGCGACTCAACCACCCCAAAACCTGCTATGAGGCTGCAGGCCTGAGTAGGAGCTTACCTTGCAGATATGCAGGGCTGGCTGGTAGACAGACCATGTGCTGGCTGAGCACGTCTCACTCCTGGGCCACCCACACAAGAACAGGTTGAAGAACAGGTTGCGCCATACTCCTCTGTGTGTGACAACAGTGCCACAGAGCAGGAACAATACTTGTACGAGTCCTGATCTAAGCCCTGGAGATGTGATGGGTCTGAGATGTTAAAAAAGTCTTGTCATTATAGCTCCCTGTTGTACATTATTAACACAAGGGCCAGGATCTGCCCTTCCTTTTGTGCAGATTAGGCTCTTCAGATCTGTGTATCAGAGATAAGTGGTAAAACTGATGTGAATCGCTATTGTTACAGGCTGGAGACCCCAAGGCCTCCAACAAAACGCAGGGAACTGTACAAACAAGAGGCATTCCTTGCCTAGGGGAGCTAATAATCTAAACAAGAAAGACAGGCAGGGAGTTGGAGGGGAAGCAGAAGCTAGGAGAGGTGAAAGCAATTTGCCCAAGGCCACACAGCCAGTCGGCAAGCAAACCAAAAATAGAGGCTGACCGCCTTGATTGTCAGCCCATTGTTCTCTCCACTAGACTGAATCTCCCATGGTGGATGTGACATTAAATTGGTATTTCTGTTTTGCTGCTGTCATTTTTTAAAAATAAAGCATGACGGCAATGTCTCTGTACTGAGCTGCTATAATCGAGGCCACACAAGCACTTTCAGAAACGATTCCATGGAGAACTTTTGCTAAGAAAAGCAAGCAATGCCCCTGAGCACAGGGTCTGGAGAGCACACCCTGATCACCAGCTACTCCTCTGCCACTGAAGACAAGGGCTACTGCAGTTCTGAAGGCTCTCAGCATTAATGCCTTTACAAGAGCAAACCCTGGACAAGAAGTGCAACCGAAGAATGCAGCTAAGGGCAGACGTCAATAGGAATCAAGAAAGGATCTGCCCCTCCAGAAGGGTTAATAGCACAAGAAGATTTAGGATCATAAGCATGTCTGCAGTAGCTTTCAACCTGGCAGGGTAAATTCTCCGGTGCAGAACATGGCACTGCCAAACACGGACTGATGAGGGATCAAGATCCTGGCTCCTCTGTACAGCACTCCAAGCTGCAGAGCACTTGTCCTTTTAAAGCACAGGCTTTCATATCCCTTAAACGTCACTTTACAGTACAGTAACGTTTTCCAAAAGACCCGTATCTATATCTATAAAGCCTGCACCAGTGTTACTTCAGGCATCAGAAATGCAAAACAAGACTTCCACCAGTGTGTACCCAAAGCAGTTTTTCAGAAAACCCTACTAAGCATATGACATAGTGCTTGGAGGCTTCTACCCAAGGAACAGCCACGCACATGCTGTCCTCATGGAACAGGAAATTACCTGCATTCCAACACAAGGACAACTTATTCCAAGTGCACCGATATTCTTCTTTATGCCATTCATTCCATGCAGAATTATTTCAGTTATGTTTTTAAAGACAGGTCCTTGGTATTAAATACACAGCCTTTGTCCCCCAAGCTGGAAGACAGCAAATGTTGCTCTGATCATTAAGAAGGGCAAGAAGGCAGATCCAGGGAACTACAGGCTGGTCAGCCTCATCTCAACCTCCAGAAGCATGGTGGAGAAAATCTTCCTGGAAAGCATTTCTTAAACACATGAAAGACAAAAAGGTACTGGGAACAGTCAGCATGGAGTTTCAAAGAGGTAATCATGCTTGACCAACCTCACTGCCTTCTACAATGACATGACTGGCTTGGTGGACAAGCAGAGACCAGCAGATGTTGTTTTCCTTAACTGCAGTGAAGTTTTGCTGCTGTCTCCCATAACACCATCATAGTGAAGCTGACAAAGCACGGGTCAGTTAAGCAGACAGTGAGGTAGATTAAAAACTGGCTGAATGGCTGGGCACAAAGTCCAGCTGGAGGCAAGTCACTAGTGGTATACCCCAGGCTTCAATATTGGGGCCATTACTGTTCAATATTTCACTGATGACCTGAACAACGGGATGGAGTGCACCCCTCAGTAAATTCGCAGATGATGCAAAACTGGGAGGAGTGGCTGATATGCCGGATTGATGTGCTGCCATTCAGAGGGTCCTCAACAGGCTGGAGAACTGTGCAGAGAGGAACCTCATGAAATTCAACAAGGTGAAATGCAAAGTCCCGCACCTGGGGAGGAATAACTGCCATCACCAGTAAAGACTGGCAGCTAACTGGCTGGAAAGCAGCTTTGCCAAGAACGACCATGGGGATTCTGGTGGAAAAGCAGCTGGCCATGAGCCTGCAACATACTCTTGCAGCAAAAATGTCAAATAGCATCCTGGGCTGCATTAGGAAGAGCATCACCAGGAGGTCAAAGAAGGTGATCCATCCTCTCTACTCAACACTGATGCAGATGTATCTGGACTGCTGTGTCCAGTCCTGAGTTCCCCAGTATAAGAAAGATATGAACTTACTGGAGCAAGTACAGGACAAGGCCACAACAATGATTAAAGGACTGGTACATCCATGGAAGATGAGATGTGCAGAGGCTAGGAGAGCTGGAACTCTTTACACTGGAGAAAAATGATTCATGGGGGGGTCTTATCAACATATATAAATATTTGATAAGAGGGAATGAAACAGAGGGAACCAGACTCCTCTCAGTAATGCCCAGTGGTAAGACAAGAGACAATGGACACAAATGAAAACACAAAATTCTATTCTCATCACAGAATGACACTTCCCCCGGCCCCCCTTTGAGGGTGGTGAAACAGTAGAACAAAACTTGACTGGATAAGTTCCTGGAAAAACTGCTCTACCTGACCCTGCTTGAGCACTGGGGCTGGACAAGATGATCCCAACAGGTTCCTTCCAATCTCAGTGATTCTGTGATTTGCTGGTGCTTCAGTACATAAACAGCACAGTTTGCTTGCAATGACCAAACTACAATCAGTGCAGGTGTATGCAACTACTTCACCACTGTTTCTTGGTGTGCTTTCTCTCTTTCTGCCCCCAACAGATCTCATCAAATTAAAGAATTTAATGCTACTCTTAAGACTTAAGAGTGACGAGTTATAAATTCCTTAATAAACAGTGCTAATTCACCTTTGCATCTTGTGTCCTTTTGACAGCTGCTGTGCATATTCCACTACTTCTAATCTTTTGGCATGTGAACTGAACCTCATTCCCATTAAAAGTCAAAATACAGAAATTATATTGAAGACATGTATGTAACTGTTACTTCATTATAGAAAGCAGAGGATTCCACTTTAACAGATGTAATCATGTCTGGCACAAAAACCAGTGAAATTTGTGAAACAAGAGCGAAAAAATGCAATTGATAAAGATATTTCAATCTACTATTAACACAGATACAGGTTCACATTCAGACACTGAAATGCATCAGAATACTGTAAGTGAAGGAAGGAAAATATCTTAAATATTTCATTTATCAACAATAAAGCACTGTAACTTTCTTAAGCAATAAGTTGACAGTTTTCAATACATTCTTATATAAAGATATTTAGTACTTGCTCATCTCTCAGGGAAAAAAAAGGGGAAGAAAGCTATTTTTCTGAAGTAGTATTCCTAGATTGACTTGGTTGAGAAGCTGTAAATTCTACATGTCTGTAATATGGATTTCTCTCCACCCCCCTCTAGGACATCCAAATACAAAACATATTTGAAAGAGACGGCAGAAGCAGTTTCATAATTCCTCATATCCACATTTCCAATACTATTCCTCTTCAATAATAAAGAATAATGTCAGAAGTTCAATACACAAAACAATTACATAAAACAACTGACTATAATTTTTTAAATGAAATGAGCTACAGATAAAGATTTTACAGAATTGTATGCATAGGCTGTTCTTTATTTTGAGGAAGAACTGCATCCTTTCATACCTTTGGGTAATATATGAGTTCATGGGTGCTATTAGAAAATAATAATAAAGTATTGCCAGTTGCAACTTCTTCCATGAATATCCTCTTCTCATTTAAATCAGCAAGAAAATTAAAAAGATTCACTTTATTGGAAAGAATAAATTTCCTCTATGTATAGCTACTCACTGCATACACATATTTTTGAATACAAGTTCTGCAGCTGTGCTTGACTGTACTTCTTAAAATTCTTAAACATATACAAAAGACTTGATAAGGTTTTAGAGAAATTAGTTGTACTAACTTCAAAGCAGTACTTACAAAATTACTTAGGACCTCTGTACTTCTGAAACAGTTCTGCCAATCCACAAGATTATTACCTGAACTTTGACAGCAGAAAGATCCCCTCACTCAAAGGTTTCACATTAAAACCTGTGGTTATGGCAACCCAGGCTTCCTTTTGTAATTGTCACAGCACAGGGATACTTCAGAACACAACATTCTTAAAGTAGAGTTAAAAAAAATCAAGCTCAGGAAATTTATGTATTGTAATTCCCTGGGACAAAAAAATTAAAAAGCCCTAGTAAGGACACAAAGTTTAAAAAAATAAAAATGAGGGTTTTTTTCTGAAACAGCTTAAGTTCATACACAGATGTATGCAGTAAAGAGAACTGAAGTTGTTTCCCTTCTGTACGCTCTGAAGCTCACCACATTCTTAAGTTGTATATGGATTTTAGTTTAGTTCAAATCCCAAAAATTCTCTACTTTCAAGCCAATATTGTTGTGTAACCAAAGAAAGCAGCAAGAGACTTACCACAAAAAAAAACCCAAACTGTACATTTTATTATCTTACGTTACAAAGCAGACTACTGTGGCTAGTCTATTAGAAGAGTTAGCACGGAACAGACATACTTGTTTACATGAAAATATATTTCTTCAGGATCTCTGGATATGTAGCACTGTTTATGTAGTAGTTTCAGGCAAAAAAAAAAAATGCAGTTACTCTATCCACAAACCCAATTTGCCACCAAGATATGTGAAATTTAAATTAAGATTTATAGTACTATTTCCAACAGTTTAACAGAGCTAAGTATACTCTTTTCTACTAGAAGAAGAGAACACATGCATGAAGCTATAAATTTTCACACTTCCCTCTACACAAAGTCATGTGCAAGACCTACCCATAGCCATTCTGTGGTATGCTTCCAATAAAACTAAGTGCAACACCCTTGAGGATAGCAGGCTGTAAAGCCTGTCATAGGAAGTAAGAACCACAGATAGGAAACTTGCTCATGCAAACAAAAGGCTCTTAGATAAGATAACTTGTCCTAAGCAGGATAAAGAACCATCTAATTTGTAAACTCAGCACAGGAAGGCAATTTTCTAACTTGATATTAGAATCGGAGCAACCAAAGGGAAAGACAGTGAAAGACATGTACATGGTAAATAAATGCACATCGTTTACAGGTCATTGAAATGAAGCTTTTCTTTCCCCCAATAACCTGCAATTTTTAGCAACTTTTTAAAAAGTATTTAAAAAAAAAATATAAAAAATGTTAACTTAACTGCAGTTTCTTCTCCTAAGTATCAGATGTAAAGGGATGGTGAAACTCAAACCAGATTTTAAGTGTTGCGGTTCCCAACTGTGTATAATTGTTCTGATAGAACAAGCACACAAGCACAATCACTTATTCTTCTAGATGCAATATTTAAAGAGGCCTTTGAGAAACTGAATTAAAACCTTTTCTTTATACATCTCTAAAACTGCAGCCCTCCTTTGAAATTAAAATTATTAAATGTAATCACTCCAAAATAATCAACAAATGTGCCTGCAAGATGAAGTAGTACATCTCAGACATCATGTCTGATCATTATTTAAAATGCTCATATGCTGTACGTATATTGCATCAAAATCACTCCCTTGAGCCTGGAAACAGTATAAATATGCATTTATGCAGGACATGTTTCATTAAGTAATGCTGACATGGAGCTTCCATGTTAGCTGCCATAATTTATTAAAAGGATTCTGGAATGTGTATGCAACAATTTTTTAAAAGAAATTACATTTCATATATATATAAAATATATGTACAAAATTTTTTATAATTTTAATTATTACACAATGGTATTATAATCATTAAAATTAAAAATATATACTCTTAATATTATATGTTAGTATATTTTCACATTACGGCATTATCAGTCTGGTGCTCTTTGATTAAACTTCCTTAGAAAAAGATGATTACAATTGATAACCTAGACAGTAACATTTAAAGAGAAGTTGGCAATACTTTTAATTAGAACTTCAATATGGTCCACTGTTTGCAATGTCATCTTTAAAGTCAGAAAAGGCAATTTCTCCCACTACTAAATTTTCCCTTTCATGGTTAACACTTCATTGATCATCAGGAGCAGTAAAAGGATCCTGAATTCAGCCTGGCTTGCAATGACAAGAAAAGCCGTGCTCACATTGTCAAATAATCCATGCTGGAACGACTCCCAGCTCTGTGTTAATTAAGGTTGTAACTTGATTTTCAGGCACTAAAGGAAACTTCCACAGAGGGCTGGGAGGAAGGACGCAAACTGCCCTCCAGACCTGAAGGAAACCAGCATTAGAATTTGCTATTACATGTCACACACTACTTCTGCCGCAAGTCCACCAATATGAAAGCCCTACTGTGCCTGACAACAGAAAAAACCTCAAGTACAAGGAGATACCCCCTGCACAGAAAGCCCTGCAGTCTGGTAACATGGGGAACAATGAGACAGAAATTAAACTTAATGATCTACCACAGTCTTGATGGATGTTCCTGACCAGAGTATGTGGGTGGCTCCACTGCAGCAACACACTCCAAGCTTTAGAGCAGGCTGTGGCCAAACAAGCAGCACCAAGTCTTTCTGCCTCACAGACCAGTACTGCAGACAGGGAATTGTATTTTATACCTGTATATAAATTCACCTCCAACAGGAATGAAAACCTTCATACCAGCATTAAAAAAAAAAAAAGCAACCTTATTTTGACCCATTCCTTCCCATTCCTTTACAACTGAGAAACAGATGCTTTCACAGAGCGCATCTTACACCACCAAATAAATCCCTGATCGCCACTATGCGAATGGAAATGAGGAAAAAAGTGCTTGTAACTGAAACAAAGTTCTTGCTTCCCGGTGTTTCCCAGAAACTGCTGGTGTCTTAATACTTTTCCAGAAAATCAAACTGTATTGCAAAAACTGGCAGAATTACAATAGAAAATAATATGGCTTCAAGGCAGTATGACACCCTTCTACAGTGGCTCGCTTGCTGAAACCAGCCACTCAAGCGTAGGGAAAGATAAACATACCCTTGTAATGCGACTAGCTTCTAGGTACAAAAGGGGGACAATGATCTGAAAAAGATTAATTAGCATCAGCTATGAAAATACACAGTAAGAAATGAAAATACTAATTAGTGGTAGGAAGTGTGTTCCTATTAAGTTTGCTAATTATGTGGTTGTTAGAAGGCAGTCAGATAAGGTCTGAAGTATACTGTAAACTGGCTTATAAGTACTGTAAACTGGTTTATAATTTACTGTTACTTCTAAGATTACCTGACACATCTCCACCTGCTGCTCATTACTTTGGTAAAACTTGAACTCCCTTGAATTAAGTGTGCTGTGCTAAGGATTTGCCTTACATTAAGTATTTTGAAGAAAACGTCAAAGTTGTTCCACAGTTTCTAAGGATGAGGCTAAAGAACAACATGCTTTTCACATATTTGGAAATATTTATCTTGCAATCTTTTCTTTGAGATGTGTTGCTCTTGAATGCAGCGGAGGGCAACTTCTGAAACAGACAATAGGAAGTCTGTGCATCTCCATGAAAAACCACAAAATTTGGCAGAAGTATGTGTTTTTGAGAAACAACAGTGAAGTTTACAGAGACTGAGCAGAGTAGTGTAATTTTGTTAACACACTCTATCAAAAAAATCTGCTCATGAAGACACACGCTCTTACAAAGGCAGGAGCTGAGCCTGAGTCACCTGCTATTGACAGGTCTCTGAGTAACAAACTGACAGAGCATCCCATTTTCCTCTCACGTTGCCTCCCAAAAGGTAACAACCTGCTACTCTTGCCTGGAGTGCCAAAGACCTGCAAGGTCTGCTGAAACATGCTGACCTTGCTAAAGATGCATGTAGGTCTCAGTCTAGCAGCAGACAGGGAAGACTGGTTTTGGTTTGTATTTTTCTTTGGAGAAGGAATACAGGAGCTGTGACTTTAGTGCAGAAATGTAAGCTGTGCCTCCGGGGTAATTTTTGCCTTATTGGCCACATCACGCCCAGCTTCCAAAACAAATGAAGCAAGCGCTTCAGCCTCTTAGATGGTCCTTTTTACATTCTGCAGTGGGACAACAATAAGGCAGATGTGCTGTGGACAAACCAGTAAGAAATCACAGACTGAAAAAAATTTGTAAAGCATGCCTGAGTTATCCCTTCACAATTTTCTTAATCATTGCAATACATACCTTTCATGTGCTCACCACTGCAGCTTAAATGCTCTTTAAATATCTTTGTGTGTCACTGATATACTTAAAGCATTAGACTGTCTATAACCAATCCCAGTGTTTTTCTTTTTGCAGCCCTCAAGCTTCTACAGCACGTTAAAAATATTTCTAGGAAGTTGAGAAGCAAAAAAGTCTAGATCACTGTTGATGCAAAGAATAAATCTACTACATTAGCTGATAAAACAATGTCAGTAAATATATCCAAGTCCATTATGACGGACTTTAACTGTATCTTTTCTTAATAATAGTCAACTCCTGTATTTCAAGGTAAAGCTAGCAAAAGGGAAAATGGAAAATGAAATGTTACCATGGAAATGTTTGACACCAAAGACAAATGGAAGGGCTCTAGGAAAACAGCTCAAGTTTTAAATAGCAGGTATCCACTGCAAGCACAAAAGCATAAAGAAAGCAATCACTCAAGAGAGTACGTTACATTTTTCTTTGCATACAGTTACTTGCCTGTTCATTTGCCTTGAGTTTTCTCAGTACCTGGGCTACTATTTGCAAGCTGAAGTTCCTAGTATTTTTACTGGGAAATGAGCTGCCAAAATGGTCTCAAAAAATATAGGATTTTTTTACCCCCGTTACAATTTCAACAGTTGGTTTTAGATTTTAAGCCTATTTCAATCTAGCATTACAGCTGACAGTCTGTAGCAGTAAACTTATATTAAAAAAAGAAAACCCAAACCTAAACATTTGTGCCAGCTGTCCCAAACCAAGAAAACTAAAAAGTCAACTCCCATCTCAAACAGATGCAGCTACATTAAGGTATGTAACTGTAAAGCAGAATTACTCAAACAACTAAAAATCAGTAACAATTACAGCCAGTAATTCTACCAGGTTTGCAATCCCAGGTTAGATTTTAAAGATTTTAATGAACATCTTTTATTCCCATTCATGCCATACTGTGACGCCGCAAAAGTTGTGGTTCATTTGGAAACACAACAAATATGCCGATACCGAACACAGGAGGGATAATTTAAAGTAGCTGTCTTCTCCACAAGGGGCTTAGATTTAGCCCCTTTAAGAGATATGGGAGTAACGTGTCATTTTGAAATAGCAAAGGGATTTTAAGAGTTTGTGACAGTGAAACTATGTTTTAACTCCTTGCTGAGAAAGAAACTTTCAATTATAGAGAACTGCAGAAAAATCATGACCTAAGAGCGTCCAAATATACCAAACGTATACCATATGCCCAATGTACCAAGGGTTTCAGTGTTTTAGCGAAATGGGAAGACTGAACAGCCTGGGAATTCTGTCATATGCTGTACTATGACCAGAAATTATTTTGAAATTAGATTAGATTCAAATCAATCACGATAGTGATAAAATTTTCTGAATATTTACTTCAGCCTCCTAAATGTATTTGTTACTCCTAGCAGTAATATGAAGTATATCTCTTGTGAAGTATCTCTCTCGTGAAGCTCTGCTTCAAATATTAAACTCATTTTAACTTCAATTATGGAAGCACAAACAGTACTGGCATAATAACATCAAGCAACATTTCACAGATGATGTTAGCAAATATTTATTTATATAGGCTAGACCGGGACCACGGGACCCCAATAGACATATACATGCTGACTCTGAAAGGCAGATCTTTCAGATCTGGTTTCAGGGTGGTTTTTCCTCTGTGGATTTTTAAATATTGCACGTTAGCATTTCTCATGTCCTTCTTGTAATGATGCCAAACAAGCTGTAAATACACAGAAAAGCCATTTGGACACGGTACTTTTACACACAACTAAATTTTTGGCATCAAATGAAAGAAAGAACCTGAAATGATCTCTTGCTGGCTTTGTCTAAATTGGTTAAAAGGCTGTAAGTATTTTGTGATCTTTCCATGTAACTTATGAGAACAGAAGTAAGTAGAGGGAAATAACCCAAAACTATGATAATGTTGTAATAGTAGAAAGTTAGGCAACTCTACCTCATCGGAAGAGCTGATTTATCTCTCGGAAAAAAATATTTTTCTATCGCAAAACCACACAGACTAACTTAAAAAAAAAAGCAAAAAAAAACCCCAACTCCAGCAGGACAGTACAGCTCCTGTCAAAGGAGGTTAAAAAAGGCTCATTTAAATCTTGATGTCAGCTTGAATTAATTTATTTTAGACCCATGGCAATATCCCATGACATTGTAGGTTTTTTAATTATTAGGCATAAAAGCAAGTCTTAATAAATCCCAATAGTAAGGATAACAGCAGAACCTTGTTACTTTCGGCAGACTCTCAAAGGCTGTAACTGCTACATTTATTCTGAGGGCAGTGTTCAGATTGGAGATGAATCTGTAGAAGCATCTGGAGACAATTATTCAGTAAGAATGAAAAGCAGAACACACCTCTGAGATTTGTATCTGAAAGGGGGAAGCCCTTCTTGCACCAGAAAGGGCACTCTGCCAGTGCAGAGGCTCCGAAGATCCACTATATGGGTTTTGGTACCACAGAACACTGTACTCCATCAAGGAAGATGGTGTGCTAGCAAAAGCTAGTGATTTTAGAGGAGGAAAAGAGAGGCTTTTTCTGCTCGTCATGTACATGTCAAATAGGGAAAAAAGCCAAGCAACCAATATGTTGCTGTTCCGATGGGCTTAGAAAAAGTCACATCACAGAGAAGCAATAAAGCTATTTAGCACCTGGTTCCCCATCCTAAGTCTCTTTGGATTTGCCAGAATCTTCGCTACCACAGGGAAAAGACATTTTTAGCTAGAGGAAACCTTCACTAAAGCATGGTAGGGCAGTTACGCTGTCTGGCTTGGCTTAACAGAAACTTCCCACTACTGACTAATACAGCCTCCCAAGTTAAACGCATTCTCGTAAGAATTCTTAATTCTTTCCCGTCAGATTTTTTTCCCCCCCTTGCAAAACATAAATAACAGAATTTAGGAGGTTTCATCTATACTGCTTAAATAACAATTCCCTCAGCACTCAGAGCACCTCTGCAGAATGATCCAGATCTTACAAATGAAAAGCATCATGCAGTTCGTTACATGCAGATTTTATCTTCTGTAAGTTATAACAATGGAAGTTGTAACACACAGGACAAAACACTTAGGATGTATGTTAGCTCACTATATATCTATGACCCTTGCTAAAAGGAAGTGACTCACAGAATCCCAATCACTTATATTAAGCTCTTATTCCTGCTCCTCCAGATGCATCTTCTCTGTAAACTTCACCTGCTAGTCCCCAGACAAAGGACAGGAGGTGCTGCTGTTTGTATTAGTACACCATAGCTAATTGGGTGTACAGGATGATGGACAGGATTTGCTATGATTTAAGAAATCCCATCACAATGGACCAGGTTACTTGTGAAAAATCTCATTAGAAAAATTTTTTATCGTCTGTTCGACTTCAACCAAATCAGCTAGCCTCAGACACAAATCTTAACCAGTCTGTTAATTAGGATGTATGATAATCCCAATCTATGAGATAACTAGGAGAAGCACCATTTTTAGATTTTTGTCTCACTATTAAAAAAATTATTAAACCCATGAAATCTCATATCTAAAAGCAGCTACTATGGAGGAGGTGTTTCCCTTCACTAAATGCATGGTTTTATTCTTGTTTTGGTTCTCTTTCTGATCAAGTTTTCACATCTGCTATGTTATCAACTAAAAAAATTTCCAGAGGACCCTCTTCAGACTTCACTTGACAATCATGTGAATGGGAAAGCACGCTTTTCCCACAGGTGTGTCTCAGGTTCAATTGTACTGCCCTGACCACAGAAAATCCACACCGCTGCAGGAACAGCAGTAATGATAGACTTTTAAAAGCCTACATGTTTGTTTGTTTTTTTTTTTTATCTTACAGCAGAAACCCCAGCTCTGTGTCCTCACCATCCTGCTGTTACTCCATGTTATAGCAAACAGGGAAGGAAATTCTGAGCCATTTTAATTGCATTTCTGACTATGGACCTACCTATGGAGTTACCCCATCCTCCAGCAAAACAGAGTAAGTTATGCTTTCCTGCCTTGGAGAGTCCTTCAAACTCATACAGTGGTCAAGAACAGGCAGGCTGTAGAGCAAATATGGACACACAGTAAGGCTAACAGAGAAAAGTAGACTGGTGATACCGTGCTTCTGACAGATGAGATGAGACTCTCGACTGATCCTTACAGAGGATTCAGAAGGAGAGAAGCTTCCAAATGTCTCACCTACTTAACTGGATGGCATATTGTTCCTTATTAAGACACAGTAAGTTTATCAGAGCCTGCAGCCCTCCAAACCCCTGATTTCCCATATGGAGCCCATCACACCCACATTTTTTATTCAAACGTTCCAGGTCTGTACAACCTCAAGTAAAATAAATAAATAAATAAATAAATAAAAGAATGTAGAAAGCTCACATGAACACTTTATCAAGGTAGAGATTATGCCTCTATCATAATGAAGCAAAAAAGGGAAAGGCGGGGTGACCTCAACACCAGATGGTGAGCAAGTTATGAGCAGGAAGCAGAATTCAGGCCCACCTCCTACTTCTTCACCTGATGAATTCTGTCACCCACAGAGTAATAAAAAATTTTACTCCATCCATGTACTGTAAAAAAAGAAACTATTTACAAGGCCTGACACATATGTCTGTTACGTAAGATACAGAGACATGCAGAAAACACTTTTCCTCTGTAGCAGGATCCATGTATTAATTTCCTACCTTTAAATATACACTAAACCTATGTTTTGATCTGAAGTTCTTCTGCCCTTCATAAACCATCCAAAGACATTTGGAATGCACAGAATCAGCATCAGCAATCATCCAGGAAAATGGAAGTGTCCAAATAATTTTGGAAGCCATGATGATGCCTTCATAATCTAAATGAAAAGTGTTCAAATATTAGACAGTTCACGAGATTAAGCACAATTCATCATACATTGTCTGGCTTTGTCAATGAGATTGCATAGATCCACTTTATATTTTAAAAGTACTTCTGACAACTAACGCTTCTCAGCTTAAGTAGTGCTGGGACAGCAACTTTTTAATGTGCCTTTTAAAAACTGGAGCAGTACATTCAAACTGAGAGAAGGAGCATCTTTGTGTGACAAGAGTTAACAAAGCCCACATAAAGGCTAAACTGCATACTGCAAGGCGCCTCGTTATACAAAGTGGGAGAGTTCAGAAGCAGTGGTGATCTGTACTTACATTCTGGTAGCACCCATCAGCTGTACTATACCTGAGATACAAGCAGAATTGAGAAGTGGTCCTTCCCTGAGAAGCTCTATGACTAAATTAGAACATAAAGTAATTGCCAACACCATTGTCTGTTCTGTTTCACCAAGAAGGAATGGCAGCGTGCCAAGTGTAGCACAGCTGCCCTTAGCAGAAACTATCTGAAGGAAAGCTGGGAGCTAAATCCTGACTTTTGGAATTTTGAGGCAGTAATTTCCTCACATGGCTCTTTAATATCAGTAACTGGTGCATCTGAGCAACTGTAGCTGTGGGATGGACACTGCCAAACTTGGCACAAGCCTTGAAGAGTTGACATATATGCTCACTTGACATGATGCTCAGTATCCATTTGAAAGTCAGCAGGTTTAAATAAAGCACTCAAAAGAGCCTGCAGGGCTTCAGTCCTGGCTGTCTCATATCAAAGAGGATTTCTGTCCTGGAACTCTTTCCTTAACTTTTTTCACATCCATGTTACTCTAGATGTTATTACTGTAGCTAGTCCATGCTGATCACCTGAGAAGTTTATTTGGCATCCATTAATTCTACTATCAAAAGCATGCTGTTGCTAAAAAGAAGCATCGCAAAAGTGATACCACTACAGTGAGCTCAAAGTGCATGGTTTTGAATTCACTTCTGTGTTTTTCTCAGGCTATTTTTCTGTTTATTTCCTATTCTCTATATTTCCTATTTGCAAAGGAAAAACATGAAAAAAACCTGAGTAGTCAACTTTTAGGTATCTACAATCCCCTAAATTGCACAGTGTATAGCAACCACCCCATGAGAGGATTTAGGCAAGGAAGCACCAGACTCTCCTCAGAGATGCCCAGGGAGTGACAAGTGGCTGCAGATGCAAGCAAGGACACAGCAAATCCGGATTAGATATATGGAAATGCTTTTTCACCACGAAGTTGGTCAAACACTGGGGCAGGGGCTCTGAAAGGCTGCAGGATTTGCATTCTCAAAGACCTTCAAAACCTGCCTTGAAAAGTCCCTGAAAAACCTGTTCCCCCTGGTCCTGCTTGGAGAAGGGGACTGGGCTAGAGACTTCCAGAGGTCATTTCCAGCCTAAATATTCTGTGACCTCACTGCCAGGGACCATCCTAAGGAGCAGGCTGACATGCAAGCATAGCTGTGTCCCACAGTTGCCAACAGCCTTCAAGCTGGTTTGGCTTCCAGCAGCGCTGCCTTTTTAAGCCCTGCAGAACCTGCTGCGAATCACTCGCCAGATCTGTTTCCCCTCAGACCTCCCGTACCACCAGAGAGGTGCCCGCTGCCCTGGGGGAGCCCCAGCCGCTACAGCCCCTAGGAGCAGCTGGCTGGTATAGCACCCTGGCACGTGAGCAGGAATAAATTGTGTAATTTTTCTGGCCGACTGTCCCATTGTATTTTTTTTTTTAATCTATTTGTCCAACAGGCATATTTTAAAGTCAGAGCCAGCTAGCTGGGGAGCTGGAAGTTCGGTTTTCATAGAATCACAAAATCATTTAGGTTGGAAAAGACCTTTGAGATCATTATATTAAGTACTGGAGTATGTTACTATATGGTGCATGTGAGGCGGGTATGTGTCAAACAATTTGCAAATTATATACTGGAAGTGTTGTTCAAGATCCTGAACGTTACCCTCCAGTGCTACTAATCCTTTATACAGATATGTGCTGCTTAATTGCCAGTCAGGAATTGTGATGACACATTACATGACTAATTTTTCAAACTATAATCATGCTATTCCCCCCCTCCTTCTACTTTTCCTGTCAATCTCCTGTCACTCTATTTTATTGCTGGTTTCCTTGCCAGAACCACCTTCTTTGGTAGCAATGGGAGAACCCTAGAAAGTGGAAAATAAGGTACAGAACGGACTTGGAGAACTACGCTTTTGCAGGTCTCAAAACCAGTCCTCTCTACCCAAATTCTATGTAAGACTGCTTTGAAAGCTGGTGTTTCCCAAGAATATTAAGTCTCTGTAATTTTCCTGGCAAGAAAAGTAACCACTACTGCCACACAATGTTCAGGAGTAACAGAGACACTTAAGTATGTTTTCTGTGTGAGTGGTCTAGTTTCTATACTCGGGGAAACAGTTTCTGGGAGCAATGTCGATACAGACATGTTCTAAAATAATAACCTCAAATTCCCATACATCCTATAGCCCTTTGAACCTAGAAACACAACAACATAAGAAAGCATTTTGACATAGGCCATGAAGCCTAAGGCTGAAAGGCACCAGTTGCAATGTTGTCTGGTTTGGTGGGGTTTTTGTTTGTTTTGGTTTTGTTTTGTTGTTATGTTTTGTGGGTTCTTTTTTCTAAACATGTAACAGAACTATGTCCCCCAGAAAATGAATGGCTAAGGATTTCCAAAGCATGGGAGATAAAGGCATTCAAAATCTACTTCACAGTGGGCACTTCTTCTTTGCAAACACTTACTTGCAATGGGATGTAGAGTACAACACTCTACATCCCATCCCATCCTGCTCCCCACATCCCCTCCCAGGACAGTTTCCAAAAGCATTTTTGTTTGTAAGTATGCACTGCCATGAGACAGAGGCCTGGCTACTGGCGAGTTTGCAGGATTGGGACAAGTGGTCACAAATTTCTTCCTTGCCTCTAACAGATATTAATTCACTTCTTATCTTGCCAGAGACTGAAAGTGCTTTTGACAATTGGAGCTACCTGAGATACAGAGAACCCAAGAAATCCCCTAGGTTACAAAGCCCTGCAAACACATCAGTGAGACAAAATCACAGCTGTACTACTGATGTGATTTCTACTATCCTTTACGTAGATCTCCTCTATCGCACAAGCACTCATTCAAGTTTCCATACTCCAGGCACCAACCTACAAGCCACTACACTGACCAGAGAGCAAAAACATGAATACAAAGCAAATCTGTCATCAGCAAATTGAAGGCGATGCAAACCACGACATCTTCATTACCTTATTAACCCCACATTCAACCTCAGACTGTGACAGTGGAAAATAATATTTCTTCATTAAATGAATAAACTCTTCCATTCACCACTAATTATCTCTTGGAAGCTTCATGAGAAGAGAAGGCAACATGCTCAAGTTGGGGCCTGGAGAAGCACCTAGCAGGCTTCACATCAACGTACCAAAACACAGATGAAACCTAAAAGAACCCATATGGATATCTGACTCCCACATATTGCCAAGAGGTATCACTCACTGAATTACAAGTTATACAGCATATTAAATTTCAAATCAAAACCATCAGGGCAGGAAGTATTAAAGATCCAGCAGCAAAATCCAACAAAGATTGCTTCTCCAAAGCAAAAGCATTCAGCCAAGGAAGCAAGACCACTTGGTCACAGAACAGCCCCTGAACAACAGGACTAACAAAACTACTTCAGAAAAGCATTAGCAACTCCCTGCTGGCATCCAACAATTGAGAGACAAAAGCCAAATCATAAAACCATACTGTGCTTGATCCCAGAAACACATAGGAGTTTTAAGTTTCTGGGGGTTTGGGCGTTTTTTGTTTGTTTGTTTTGGGGTTTTGTTGTTGGTTGGTTGGGTGGGTTTTGGTGTTGGCTTTTTTTTTTTTTTTTTTTTTATATATAAATCTCCTAAAATATTTAAATGTATGTTCCTAGGCCTTCCCTGCCCTGTTCACAAAGCTAGTAAAGGACAATAA
This sequence comes from Microhierax caerulescens, assembly GCA_035590215.1. Classification (NCBI taxonomy): domain Eukaryota; kingdom Metazoa; phylum Chordata; class Aves; order Falconiformes; family Falconidae; genus Microhierax; species Microhierax caerulescens. The sequence goes on from JAVJGJ010000047.1 coordinate 97,847,643, forward strand.
TTTGCATTT
>JAVJGJ010000047.1:97847751-97869063 GCA_035590215.1 Microhierax caerulescens
CCCAGAGTGCGGCCAGCAACTATGAGAAGAGCAAAAGACATATTTGGTATGATTCCGAGGAAAGATTTCACCTTCAGCTCCCACGTTTCAGGCAACTGAACTGTGATCTCTCACAGGCTCCTTTTCAGACCTTCCATGTTGGGCCTCATCATTTTCCAGTCAAAGAAGTAAGTGTTTGCAAAGAATTTCTATTTTCACTACAGCAGCTTTCTGATGAAAACATTTTATCAAAATAACTCCCAAGCACACTATAAATCCAATACTAACCTGAAAATGAACAGGAAACTTTCTCTTTCTATGATTATATAGCATTTTCGAATAGTTCACAACTTCTGCAACCAGAAGTGTTCTGGTTTTAGGCAGCTTTTATTTAGGCACTATGTCAAAATTCGATCTTCATTTCTGAAGCTGTTTATGCAAAAAAAGATACAACAACCTGAAATGAATGGAGATGCAAACTGAAGGACAGCTTCAGGTCACAGATGGTTTCCCCCCCTATGTTAACATGATTTTATTTGTGGATACAAAATTAATACAAGAATTGCCTATTAACTCCCAAGCTAAAATGAACAACATGTTTGCCTGGATAGCTACAGCTATGTATGCAGGTATGATGCAGGACAGGAAAGTACATGAAACTTACTTCCAGTACAGGTAACTCTGGCAGGGATTACCACTTATTTCATGGTGCACAAGTGTAGAGTCTTATTTTGAAAGCTGAGGGGCTGGAAGATGTAAGAAGAGTAGCTAACTCTCTAGCCAGACTCCAGCAGTGCTTATCTGGAGTAAGACCACAAAAATCTAGGTGCAGAAAAGACATGCTACTACAAAAAAGTACAAAGAAACCATACACTTAATTCTGCACAAAAATTTAGAAAACCTTGTCTTTAGCAGAAGGACAGGACAATTGCTTTTTCCTCCTTCCTTTTCCCTCAGGTCACAGAAGCAGGATGAGTTACTGCCTGATGGAATATGTAAATGTATGATCTCATAGATTCTTATTGAAGATACTAAGCAGTAAGAGCTTTATTAGCTATTTCATATGAGAGGTGGGTCTGAAGAATAAGAGTATAGAGAGTCCTATTGATGTGGTTAAGCTTTTTAGAAATGACCAATTAAATTCTCAAAATTTAACCTCTTTGGTAACACAAGCACCTTTTAAGAGAGTATTATTCCTGATTGCAAAGTGCATTACCTAAAGGAAAGACAAATTTGTTATTGTCATTCACAGCTAGTGGCTACATGTCTGGAGGATTTCCAATTTTATCACCAAGAAAAAACCCTGTGCTAACCACAGCATTTATATTGCTTCCAAGGGTACCCACACATAATTGGGCAGCTGTTCACAGTTAGCAGCATAAATCTTTTGGAGAAAAAATGCACTGAGTATGCACAGATGGTCTTTGGCCCATAGGGAGTGGGATAAAAATAATACAACTTGGCAAAAAAAATCTCAATTATTTGTGAACTGTGGGAATAGTCTTCATATACAGCTTAGAATGACTGAGACAGAGGGACATACAATATGGGATCTAAACCCATGTGGTCCTTAGCTGGCAGAAGACTCTTCCTTCCCTCACAGACCTCCCCTCTCGATGAACCTCCCAGTTCCTCAAATTCACAGCGGGCCCTACCAAACATAATGAACCCAGCACCTTCCAGGTCAGACTTCCCAACTAGAAAAAGCAGAGCATGCACATGGTGTGGGTGAGACTGGCAGAGTACAGGCCAGTAGGTGACTTCACTCTCAGAGGTCACAACGTCAGCACTCGCTGGAACAAAAAAGAGGCCCAAGGCATGGGATAATCAGAGGGGCTTATTAGATTCCAGAACTGCCCAGACACATTTGGTTTATTATAATCATCAGTCCTAACAGTCACCTCAGTTTACTCCTAAGTCTGCTGTAGAAGTGTTGCAGGAAAGGCAAACCTCATCCCCTCTGTCAACCAAAAAAACTCCATCACAACACACAGGAATGATCACCCTACTTAGACTGTGTAGGTCCAGTAACAACTTTCTCAATTTGCAAGTATGTGAAAATGTCAAAACGTTGGCAAGGCAGTATGAAAGGAAAAAAAATCACTTTCTTCTCCAAGAAAAAAAGACAGCAGATTAAACATCCGATACATTTTAAAAATCAAAATAGTATACTACTGAGAGCAAGAATTAGTTCGAGTGGACTTGCTTTAGGCAGAATTGCTATATTAATAAAAGGGATGCATAATTTGAAATTATACTGAAAAATCAAGAGTAGTACAAGCATCATTGAGTCAACCATCCAGGAGTCACAATGACAGGCTGGTTTTTGACATGATGTAACTTTTTCCTTCCTCAGTCATGGAGGACAATCTTGGCTTGCAATCCTTTACTGCCTCACATATTCATAAATCTGAGCCCTCTAATTACCTATTGCCACCTTGCTCTCCCTTGTTTGACCATCACAAACCCTACATCTTTGCTTACTACCACCAACCCAATGTAGGGGCTGTGATGGCCCACAGCCCTCCAAGTCTGCTCCTGCAACAGTAGTCAGTAACAGGGTGCAGAGCACATGAAGTCCCAGTTACAAATTTGATGCAAGGGAAATTCTTCCCTAAACTCTGCTCAGTACCTAAGATTTCCTATCTCAGCTACAAAGGATGATGTTCTCACTTGCCATTTAAGTGCCCACACTTGAATAATCCTGTGTATTTTTTATTAGCTTTCAATTTGTCACCTTCACTGAAAATTCCTTGGCTTTTGCAAAACTGAAAGGCTAAGTAAGTACAATCTACAATTTGTATGCTGCTTATTATGTGGAAAAAATGTTACATCCTTTCATATTCCCCTCCTTCCAGTTCAGGAGTCCCAGTATTTTTGCACACTATTTACATAATATTTATTCCTACTAAGGGAAAACATTTGATAACTTCTCTTACTATGACTAGCCAAAGGTAGGTGGGGCCAAACACAGGCAAGCGTTTACATATTAACATTGAAAATAAAGCTGTGATATTCTATCCTCATTCATTCCCTACAAGAATCCAAGCACTTTTCTGTGCTACTGCAACACACAAAGCAAAGGTTTTAACCATGCTGACTGCACCAAAATTTCTATAATAACAGTACATTAATACTACTTAGCACTTTACAGCCATACCATTTAACTTTTCAACCACTGACCTCCAAGAGCTCAGCATCATTAAATCCATTCTGTACATGGGGAAACCTAAGACTTGGAAACTTCCCCAAGGTCACTTGACAATCAGGTGAACAGCTAAAAACTGAAATCCAGAGCTCCTAAAACACAGATAAGTCTTTCAGGCACTCATCCATACACTCACTTCTGAGGCTACTTAAAGCTAGAAAAGATCACCTAATTAACATTTGTATTTAGCTGTTTTAATAGACCTCTTTCCTACTCTCCTGTTCAATTCCATTTTTAGATACTTAAAGTTGAGTGCAGCACTGCAGTCTGCTGTATGTTATGCAAGTACAGCTTTATTCTGCCTAGCAGAATTGAAATTCTTCACAGTGCATACTTCAGAAATAATTAAGACAGATCAGGATAGCAAAAAACCCAACAAAGATCAACCTGCCAAAGCAACCAGTTTGCACATTTCTCTCTCTCCTTCTCCATCCAGGGAACAACTGAATAAACCCAAGACTGTTCCTGGCTCTCGTGCAAAATCCAAGCTATTGCCCTTGCTTTTCATGGGTACTGTAAGCAAAAGGATATGGTGTCTGTGATCCACTGTGATTCTAAAGCATGGTAAGGAGAGATCAAGGAACAAGATACAAAACAGAGACAGCAGTGGGAGGAGGGGGAAGGAAACTGGAATAAAGCAGTAGCCATTTTTGGAAGGAATTGCATTAATTTCTAAAAGTACATACAACTGAGGAAGATATTTTTCTGAGGAAGATGTTACTTACTTAAAATTAGTAAGTCCCTTAAATGCAGTATGAATGAGATCATCCAGGTTTTTTTTCAAAGCAGAACAAGACCCATGTGGGTCCAGTAACAACAACATGTACATGGGCAGAGCTAAAACTTCATCCTTTCTGCTATGCCACACAGCAAGTGAACATTCCTATACAATTCTGTCTCAGAAGGAAAAAACCACATTTCCTGGCACTTCCATGACAAAGTCACAGCTTCCAAGTTCTGTAGAAGTTATCTCTAATGTCAGACAAGGACCTCTGGCAGGAGAAATACACAACTCTCATGAGAAAGTATCCACAGAAGTCCAAGCTATGGCTGAGACAGACTACCTAAAAGATATTTCAGTTGCATTTTACCATACGCTTTACCTGCTTGAAAGCAAAACAAGATTGCTAAGCAGCATTGTGTCTTCATTAGCTTTCCACAACTAAGTCCTGAAACCAACTCTTTTGCTATGGCTGAATGCATCAACAAATACAAGGTTCAATTAACTAGCAGTACTTCTTTTTCACAAGTACCATCCCAAGGGTTTGCTAGATTTTGGTGTTTCGCCCCCACCCCCAAGATTGTGAAGAGGTTTGCCACTAAAATTTGCATCAGCTAAGCAGAAGAGTTGTAACCTTCGGCAGGCTAAAATCACACCTATCATCAACTTCACCATGTTTCCACAAAAATATGCTTTCTTCTGCTACCATTAAAGCACATTACAACAAATGGGCCCTCCAAACAAAACCATCTGAAATATAAAGATTTTATTTAGGGCTGTTCCTGAGGCTTGCAAAGCTCCAGTCTGAAGGGTCTTCTGCCTGCCCACTGAGCCTAGGTTTTTATTTTCTGTTGCAATTTTCATGTTATCAGAGCACTGCTCCATTTTTACATTAGCACTAACCCAAATACATGTTCCTCAGAGACAAATGTATTTGGCTCTACAGGTAGAGTAGACCTTAATAAACTTTCTTCAAGTCTCACTGTAACGTACATTTAAAAAAATCTAATGCATGTCTAATTAATCTAATTCTAATTAATTTTCAAGTTCCAGTAAGACAATTACATTTGCTACTGATGCAAATTGTTGGTCTAGTTAGAAGCCCACCTTTTAACTGGGCACCACAATAAACTCAAAAGAAAATGTAAAAACATTAAAAAATAACTCTGGATTGAGAGTCTATAGAAAAATTATATCCTCTTGCTTTCTGTTTTTTAAAGCAGCAAACTAGGAGTATGAAAACAAACAAACAAAAAGAGCAGCTCTCAAACATTCAAATATCTGTGCTGCAAACAACCAGTGGGAGAATTTTTGGGACCCATTTTGAGCAACTCAGAACACTACTCTGACCACACAAAGTCAGAGTGTATGCAGCCTGGCTGTGTTTTTCATTAGTTAACATTGTTAAGGAGAAAAGGAGAAGTGCCTGGGTCTCTGTCTCTTAATAACTATCATTAGCAAAGGACCGTCAACCACAAAGCAGCTCTTACCAAACAGAACTAGGTCTTCCTGCAGTGCCCCTATACTCACAGCCTGGCTCAAGGGGAGCTCTGCAAGAGGCCACTGGTGATGAACCCTCATCATCTGAGCCAGGGTTTTGATAACATGTGACAGAATCACATAGCAGATGGATGTGAAGGCAAGAAAGGATTAGGTCTCCATGCTCCCACTCAGAGACAGAAATCTTCTGATAATGCAGGCAGTGAGACCATTCCCAAGAAGAGAACCAGGAATGCAGGAGTATTCACACCCCACAGTCATGAAAAACTGAGGTGGACAGACAGATATTTGTGTGTCTTATTTTGGATGGGACTCTACATACTCCTCCAAAATAGTAGTAAAATGTGATTGCTTTGGAAATCCTGCAAAAATATGCATTTTTAATGGCTGACACTAGGTGGATTTTTCAGTACAAGTGTTAAACTGGAAAGCAGCGTATCACTAGCCTGGTGTTCTGAGATATGGCTTCTTTGGGACTGGAAAAGGAAAGTTGTCTCAGACAAATGGAAAGCACGTCCTATTTCTAATAAATGAGCAAAGACACCCCAACCTCACACCCACCCCCATCTGGCACCAAAAGTGTTAATCCAGAGGGCAAAGAACTGTGCCTGGAATCTACTTAGTCAATCGGACTTTAGAGTTACAGACCTCAGCAAGCTGCCTAAACACATTGTCTGATGGATGTCTAACAAGGAGACACTGCACAAAGCTTTGGAAGAGCCAGAAATGCACTATACACAAATTAAAAACTTGAAATTAATAATATACAGTTTTATCATAACACACTTAAAAATTAAGAAGATTCATACATGAGAGGAAAAAAACCCTAGAATGTTAATAACAGCATCCAGAGAGAAATCTAAACCAAAACGCATTAGGAGAACGTGTGCTAAATCTGGAGAATTGGGAAACTGAAGGAAGGTTTTCCAGTTCCTCACAAGATCTATACAGACATTACTGTAAAGACATTTCTCAGTACTGAGATTCTATACTGAGATGACTCTTCTAACTTCTAAAAGATGCATTGTAACAGGAGATGTGCTTTAAAGGAGTTCAAACACCAAAATGTTCACTAGCTTATTGATGAGTTTTCTGCTTTTGGAAGAAGCAAAGACTAACTTTTTGGCCCAATTTTCTATAAATGTTCTATATTTCAAATGCTGACCTGCATATTTGCTCTCTGCTAAACGTTAATGTAGGTCTCTGCCTTGGAAGATGAAAACCAACTTGCACAGAACAGGTATCTCCACTAGGGTCATGGCCTTGATAGGGTAACTCAAGTGGTCTAATTTTCTTCAGTGTCGAGATCACCTCTGTGCAGGAATCCACCAGGAGACTATTTACAACCTGCAAAAGCTGACATCACTCTTTTGGAAGAGATAATTGGAAATAAGATAGTCTAATGAAAAGGGTACAGCTCCCAGAAGGGTTTTACATCCAAACCCAAGGGATGTTTTATACAATGTATTGCTTTAAAAAAAAAAAAATAAAATTAACCATCCCCAAGTCATTGGTTCTGACTCCCACATCATACAGAAACTTCTCAGAATTTGCACATGTGCAGATAAATAAAATATATCTTCCAAGTAATTCACCTAACTAGACTCTCAAGCACCAATATCTAAGGTGAGCCATCTTTACAAAAACAATTTATGCTCAGAATGCTTTATAGCCTTTTGTACAGAAAGAAACTGCTTCTCACATCAGAGGAGTGGTTGACATATTCTAAACACATACTAGAAATAAAACTCGGGTTTATTCAAGCACTGCTCTAGAGCAGAGCTGAACAGCACAAACAAATCATTATAGGAAGTCTGAACTATATATATTTGTACTTTTCCAGTTTGTCTAAGCTCTTTCCACGCAGCAGAGAACTACAACATTAACTCTTGTAGAATTAAGCAAAAACATATAGAGGGAGAAAAAAAACCAGGACAACTTGAAAATGTAGTCCTCAGGTATTTCTAGCTCACTATCTATCTGTGCAGTAAGATGTGCAGACAAGCAGCAGTTAAACTGAGAACCACCTCCACTACTTGTGCTATTTTATTAAAGTTAAAAATAAAAGAGTAAGAAGAGGAGCTGGGGAGGGGCAGGAAAGCACAGTCCGTGCTCCATCTGAGGGATAAACCACTGAGAAAGCAACAGGAACTCACAACACACTATAGTGCTTCCTGCTGTGTTTCTGCCTGGAAGAAATACTGACCGACAGTTAAAAACAAAAAAACATAGCACCCCACAAAATGCAAAAAAGCTCCCCCCAAATCAGAACACCTCAGCAGTCCCTGAGGAACACCAGCCCCTGCTTCCCCTACAGGTATTTGTAAGTTGCACAGTCCAATCAATAAACCAGATCATAAAAAGATTAGCAGCAGTGTTAATTCATTTATTCACCAAACAATAATTCAAGCTGTGTGTCAGGTCTCATAAATAAAGAAAATGTTTATAACTGAGTTACAGGTGGGTGACTGTGAGGGCTGTGCAGGATTATGGGAAAACCACTGGCTTCAAAGGTCAAAAATAACATTTTTATAATAGAGCTGCAGATTTTTCTTCTGAAATTAAACTCTTCTGAGACATTTTTTGTGGAGTCAGCAAAAACTATTTTAAGTGCAGTTCATCAGCATCCACAAACCTGGCTGCCTGTTCTGCTACCCGTATGGGTGAGCTCAGGAGAAGTGGAAGAAAGAGGTGTAATATGAAACGGTTGAATGACTAAAGCAGAAAGAAGCACTGGCTCCCCTGTGCTCTGTTGCTGGAAAAGGTAACTCCCATGGTTCTTCTGCCTCCTCACTAGGGGAAAGGGGATGTGCATAGCTTTTCCAAGGTAAAAGGCAGAGCAGGAGCAGGTGCCCTAGAGAATACAACCTCCTTCGGGTTCCAAGGCTGGCATGTAGAAACACAGCATCATCTGTCTGGGATCCCTATGGCTTTAAAGCCCTGTGTCAAAGGGTGCACACTTTATTCACAGATACTATGTGAAAGCTTAAACTTTAAGTGGGTGTTGATGAAACAAGTGGGAGCAATGAGTCTTTGGTAAGCACAGGAATATCATGCAGCACTGGAAATGGACTCAGCTCATCTTCATCCAGTGTTCTCCACTAACAGGAAAGATGAAGAATAAATAGCCATCCTTGTCACATTTGCTCAGCTACTACTTCAGTCACCAATGTTCAAAATTAAACTATGAGGAATCAAATTATTTCATTCACCCTTCTTGTCTGAGTAAAAAGGCTTTGGTCAGTGCTATGCCACCGCAACTAAGGCTACTTTTGGAACCTGGCCTGCAATGCAGACAAAAGAAGGACTATCACAGCCACCATCCAAGAAATGGCCCTTTTGCTGCTGTTACATGTTTGCTCGAATTTGCTTTGTTTTTCTGGTGCTGTCTTTAAATGGTGTGGCTGTTAGCCTCGAAAGGGTGAGACAGTAAATCCCTGATACCCTCTGAAAACAGAAGCCTGGCAACATATTCTTAACAGATGTTAAAAATTATAACAGGTTGCACTGCTATCTTCTCTGGTTATTTGCCAAAGTAAGCACAAAGCATCGCCACCAATAAGCTGGCAATTAGAAAAGCACTCCAAAACACAGTCACAGCTGGATGATCTATTCACCAATATTCTTCCTTCCACTCCCCACCCATCAATGGGATTTGCTGCAAAATGATTAACTGCCTTACAACCATCTGCACTCAGGTTCCATTAGCAACCCAGACATTTCAGGAGATCCCAGCCCTGCTCGGGCTAAGTCAAATTACTGCTTGCTGGTTCATCAGTCCAGCTAAGCAAGCCTGGAAAATGGAACAGATAATCAAACACTCTTGGAACAAATTAACCTCTACAAAACCCAGGCACGTTACACCTCAGGAACAAATCAACCCTTACATAAACAGGTCCTATCCCACCAGTGTTACCTACTGACAAACACAAGGAAAAGGTCAAGTCAGGCCACAGCTGCTTTACACAGGTTGCTGAATAATAGGCCTTTACCTTGCTTGCTGGCAGACACTGCAGATCCAAGCCTTCTCCTTTTTCTGGTAAGAACTGCAGCTCTTGCAGATGTTGTACTTGCAGTCTTGGCACTGTCGCTTGCTGTTGATAAGAAATGTGAAAGGGGAACAGCAGCGAATACAGCAGTGCTCGTTGAACTTCTGCTGCTTGGAAAGGATGCTGCACTTGTTACCCTCTTCATCCAACCTCTGCTTCATTTCACTGGAATAAAAAGCAAAAGAACAAAAATGTCACCACAATTTCAATGGGAAATACTCCCTTTGCCTTTCTCCTCTTTTCACATCTTCATGTTATACTCTTCAAACAACTTTTGCAGGTGTGAAGTAGGTGTCAGAAGTGCATATTCTAAATCCAGAACTGGGAAGGAAAAAATCCTGTATTCCTGGAGTCACTCACAACTGATCCACTTAAACTCTTTAAGTCACAAGCCAGGGCAAAAAGTCTCTCCCTCACTCAGCTCCAGTGAGACAACCCTCAGGAGAGTCAGGCTGCTGCTCCAGGTACTCCAGCTGTGCAAAGCCATAGCATCATTTGAGAATTCAGGGCTGCTTTCAGAACACCATATGAATAATAAAAAAACAGTCTATGAAAGTCAAAAGGCTTGGTGCACAGTAATAAAAAATCCTACTGATCAACAGTTTTGAAAACAAAAGTGTTAAGTTTGCTTAGTTCTGACCACTGGGATCATAGTATGCATAATAGCTCCAATTTGTCAAGTAAGGTTAATCACATACTTCATTTCAGAGAGATGTGGGTGTTCTACCAGTTAAGACCAATACCAAGCCAACTGTCAACTGTTCATGAAAGTGTTTGCAAACCCTAAGGTTTTCTGAGTTCCAGCAGAAGAGCTCACATATTAAAAATAAGTCAAAATAAAACAAAATATAAAGTAAAATAAAGCATGTGTGCAGTATTCAGTAATGTGCTATCTCCTATTTTACAGTGCTTTTGGTATTTTAAAGATTAGGTAATATATTCCATGATAACTGTACTAAAAAATACCCAGAAGGAACAGTTATGTAAGTAGACAAGCCTGCAAACTCATCACACAGTTCCTGGCATGTACAACTAGCATATATGTTAAGAGAAAAAAAACCTTAGGATTCATGAAAAACATGTTAAATGAAAGCTTACAGAACAATGTGCATGTACAGATATTAATTCTTTCTATTTCTCATAATTAGTGGTGGCCACCTTATTATTTCCAATTGCTGATAAGAATCACTTACAACACTAGAGTAACACAAAACTCTACACAAAATTTAAAGGTACCAGAAGAGATAGACTAAGTTGCAGGAAGACAGAGTCATGACACACCTAAATTAATGCATTAATATCTTGCTACCTGTAAAAAAGAATACATTTATTGCATGTTCAGGAACTCAAATAAGATCATCTATAAGCATCATTATGAGCCAAGCTTGGAATGTTAGAAAGACCCATATTACTAGCCTATAGATCTTTGCCATTTCTGCCTCAAATTCGTAAGTCAAAATAAAACTAGCCTATTTCATGAAAGTCTGACAGGTCAATTCTAAACCTCAAGTCAAAAAGGCAATTAAGGCAGTGATCTAAAGCACATAATTTCTGAACTTGCACATACATCATATTTAGCCATATTCCCAATATATACCTTTTATAAAGATAAAACTTCAAAACAATGTATGTTTCTGCTGTTTTCCCCTGTACAAAGGTTTGGCTGTCTTAGACCAGCTGCTTAAACTCAAGTAAACACTTTTTGGAGTTTCAAGCAAATAAACTTTGTGATTTTTGTCCAGATGGTAAAGCTTACTGGGTTTTCCACATTTTTACAGAATTTTGAAGGTGAAAAAGGTAAGAGATTATAATGTAAAAGAGGAAATGTCTGAATTATTCAAGTCAAACTGCCTTCTTCCTGTAAACTGACAGAACTATCCCACAGATTAAATGGGAAGGTTAGACCAGTTTGTCTTATCTCCACTACTCCGGCCTACCACAGTACCACACGATCATTCTTTCTAGGGGAACGGGAAAGGAAACAAGCTGTTCCCCATGTCACTCCTCCACCCACAGCACATATCCTGTGCAGCAACGGAGCGAAACAGAGCAATGCTGCTGCACAGGTCAGGCAGGAACCCCAGGTCCCAGAGGAGAAGCTGCTGAAGGTAAGAGCTATGTGATCCAAGGAGGGTTTCTGGCACAGAGAAGTGTCAGCAGCCCAAGACGTGGCAATCTTTGCTTCAGGCTGGAGACCCCAAGCAGCAGATGCTGGCCTCCCCATAGGAGGCCTCCCCGTAATATGAGAACTGCTAAGGAGCCAAGGTCAAGAGGAGCAGTGAAAGAAGAGATTTTTATCCTCATGCAGCTCTATTATCGCCCAGAATTAATAACACCAATATTTGGTAGTATCTGGCTGCACACTCAACATTGGCATGCTCAATGGCATTTTGAACCCTCATCAGGGCTCTTACATGTGATAGCAAGATAAACCACAGAAGCAAAGCCACCTATTAAAGCCCTACAATAATGCTCACACAATATGAAAACAGGCAGTTTCATTCACAACAGAGCTAATAAAGCCAGATACCTAGGAAAAGCCGAGCACACACGGAAGCCTTTTCATTAGTACAAGCATTAATTACATCTCTCTCCTGTATCTGGCTGCCAACATTCATTACAGTGGTAGAACCTTAATATCATTAAGGCATCTGTCTCACTGTTAAATAGGATTAAAATTGGCCAACAGATTCAGGAGGTCAATGGGATAGGGTTGGACAGGCTGGCAGAGAGCGCAAGCACGACAGAAAAAGTCTCATTTCCACAGGAAACCAGGCAGAACAGAAACAAAAGCAATGCACATCCCTCTTGACGGCCCTAACAAACTGAGGCCCTCGTGCACTACCTGCCAAAGGCTATTCTAGTTTCTATCAGGAGTCAAATGGCAAAAAGGACCGTCAACAGGATTTGTCAACTGAAGCCAAAAGGCTACTCTGCACACCCCTTCCTTGCAAGTAAAAAAAGTTTCATATGAAGGCAAAGTACTGCACAACCTAGTAAGCAACTCAATCTGCACAGTTTGAAGAAAAGTACATAGTCAAAGGGAAAAGCTGTCTCTGGTTTACTCCCAACACCCAGAAAACCTCACTTGCACATGACTTCAGCGAGCAGGGTGATTAATCTGAACTCCAGTCTCAATACACTGGGAATGTTTGTTGCACTGCAATTTAAGAGGTACAAGTTGCAGTTCAAGACCTCCTGAATTTGCAAGTCTCAGACTTTACCTTCAAAATGTTGAAATAGCTCGGTGCGAGAACATTGCAACAATGGTCTAAGGAAAAGAGAGCAGGCAACACCACTGATCCTCTCATGTGGTGAAACCTGCTTCCAAAAGGATGACACCCACCTGTGCAGGAGCAGACTTTCTCTAAGAGGCAGGTCGATCCACACAACCATAGCAAACCCCTTCCTCCCCATGCAACATTTTTTACCTCAACAAAACACGTACCAGAGGGATAGGACAAAGAAAAGAGGGAGAACATGCATGCATTCATGGATGCTTTCTTTCTCCAGCATTACTTCCCCAAGGAGGGAATGCAATGCCTTTATAGGTGTATATATATATATATATAATCAGTATACAAATAAAACAAGCAACAAAAAAAGCCTGCACAAAAAATTTCTCTTTTGGGGAAAGGACAGAAGAGCAGGAACGACAAATGACAGAATTTATTCACATCACTTAAGTCACAACTGACTGTGCTCAGCTATTATGGTTATGTGTAACATAGTAATGAGGATCTCTGGAGAAGAGAACCCCTGCTGTCTGAATGAATCTCAGATTGAATTTAATTTTCTTTTTCGAGTGGCTGCATCTCACTGATTGCCTATAAATACAAAAGCAGCAAAGAATACTCCACAGATACCCAACATGTCTGTCACCAAGACTAATCCTGTCAAAGAACGTTTTATTAAACTGTAAGTTCCAAAACGTATAGATGCATATTTAGATTTTTCCAGAGGCTTGTATTAATTAACCTGCAACAATTTACGTAATAAATATGTAATTAATTTAAGTCAATGTTTTGGGTGATAGACTCCTGGCATGTAATCCTACAGAAAGTCAGGTTAGGAATACTTTCTAGCATACTGGTTTGAATGCAGGTTTTGCTATTATATTCTGAGGGTAAACAGTCACCTGCCCCTCTTCACCGACTATGTTTTTGCTGTCTTTTTTTTAAAATTTAAATAGCTTTCATTGTCATGGTTTGGGGTTTTGTTTTTTCTATAGTGTCTTAGAGGATTTTAACCAAAGTATGACATTCTGCTTTGCTGGTTTGTACAGTGGTTTACAAATGATACAGTAAGTCAGGCATCATGTTATGATGAAGACAGGTACTGCACAGTGCACTGCAAGGGAGGACACAACTGAAACATGGCTGGTGGGTTGTGCAGGCATGCAGCATGCCTCGCTGCATGACTGCTCTGCAACAGCTGGGCAACAGCCTCTCTGAAATACTCTGACAAGTCATCTTTGGACTATGGATTGGCAGCCCCTTTTGTTTCTCCAAATAACACTGCTTCAGACTTGTAAGTGCAGGATGAAACCTGGCAAACTGAAACAACAGGATTGTTTTCCTTACTCTTCACTGCCAATGATTTACAGTCCAAAGTCACCAGTTTTTTTAAATGCTTCAGTTTATCTGCCATACAATAGCAATAACAGTAAAAGTTGTAATGGCAATAATAAAGTCTGATTTAAATACATAAATACATACAGAACACCTCTACAGCATCTTTCATTTAGTGACCATATAGTCCTCTCCACTGCTGTTACTGCAAGCAACATATTTACAACTCATACTCACAGCAAATGACCCTCAAACTTCTTTTTACCACAAGTCCCGATTGCCTTATCTAGATAAAATTCTGTTTCAAGCCACTTGTACAGTATAGAGCTAACAGAGTTTCTACTTGTTAGCAAGCAGGATAAGATGTATTTGGTGCAGGACTGTAATACTAGTTGCTCTGTGCTTTGGACAGGCCTATTCTGGTGGGATACAAGAGGACTGAGGCATTTTCCCTGTATGATTGCAACGGCCTCAGCTTCAAAAACAGATTAGCAGGTTCAAACACAGTTCTTCAACATTTGCCTGAACAATGCCTTCTCCCCAGTACGTTTCTTTAAAATTGGTTACCATATATAATTGTACCTCCTGAATACAGAAATACAAGCTTTTTTTTGAGAAAAGCCTTTCTGCTTTTTTCCCAAACTCTTTTATAAAAGTTAGCTTTTTGCTTTTTTTTTTTTTTTTTTTAACTGGCAGTGCAATAAAGATGGTCGTTTATGTAAGCTACACTTTGATATTCACAAAGCTCAATGGCTGTAATTATCCTATATTTTAATAAGTGAAACAAATCCTAGATGGCCCTGCACACTTTCCTGCAAAAGGCCTTTGTGTGATTACATACTCAAGGGCTGGGAGCAGGTGGAGCTATAACGTCAAACTGTGAAGTCAACAGCAAAACACGTTGGCAACTCGCCATAGTACGATAATACTGTGAGGTTTGAAATAAAGCTGGAAAGAAGTCTATGGTGTGTGTTTGACAAACAGGTTAAAAAAAGTCATTGCTACATGTGTAAGGCTAGGATGATCAAACTCCAAACCTCTCCACGGGGGGCAGCAGTGGAAGGGAGTTCAGGAACACAACAGGACTGAGAGCCATGGTTTATATTACAATATAAAGCTAAGAAAACCCACCTGCTTTCCATATAGCCAGGAACACAGCTCCTGGTGGAAACCTGACAGTTGACTTGATTCACCCAGTAATTTGCGTAGCAGAGCTACCATGACTTTTTTTTTGCCAACAGATCAGCAGTTGAAATGTTTTCTTGGGATGTGGAAGATTTAACTGAGGTCTCTGCTCTTGACAAAAGAGACTTAACATCCTGACCACCAACTTAGTCATCAGGTTGAGTGGCCTCCTCAGGCATTGTTCTTCATCTTTGGTAAGATTACCATAAGTTTATTTACAAATTCACTGGAGCTCAAAGCAAGATGGAAGAATAACCAAGCAGTCAAGGCACTCACAAGGCCAGGACAACTTACTTTAGTCTTGCCTTAGGAAACATTTAGGTATTCCACAGACAGCAGTACATCACTAAAGGTTAGCACACCCCTCAAGGAGGTGGCAGATGAGGTGAGGATGTGCCCAAGTGGTTCAAGAGTCCAGTTTGGGAAAGATTCCCCAATTGCCCTGTGAAAGTAGCCTTACACAGAGGCATTTATGAAATAACAACAGGACCACTACCGCTGGCAGCAGCAGAGACAGCCCTTTGGAAAGGATGAAACAAGTATCCGTCAGCTACAATGCCGCATGCCATGCTCCAAGACAGACTGTATAAGCAAGTCTGTCTGCCAGGCTCCCCAAAACTCAGCACTCTGCTCTCCTCTGAGGAAACACATCCAACTATCAGGCTGTAGCCACCTTACTCTCGCCTCACATGAATCTCCATTTCAGGCTGGCACTTGCCAGTTTAAAGCCAAAGTTCACTGGTGAGGTTCCCATTTGCTCTGTTGCTTTCTTGGGTGATGGATAAATACATTTTTTCCTACTGATTTTACTGTTTCCACCTTTTATCTTCTCTAACAGAGAGTAGAGGTTAAATCTATTCTAGTTGCCTGCACAGGGAAAGGAGAAAACGGAGGGACAATGTTCCTAGGAATTACAAAAAAAATCCCATTTCATTCACATCTCTCCTTCCTGCAGAAAAGTTATCAAAGACAGGTAGAACTTTCTCTTTCAGTACTACAGATGTGAGCTTCTGCTTCCTGCCCTCTTAAATCAAATTAATTTATTTTCATAAAATAAGGTACATTTTATCCACCTGGCATTGGAGCCTTTTGTCCTTCAAACACTAGTGACCAGGCAGCATACACATGCAAAGTGCTTTTCTTAGGGGACCAGTGTTCTACTCAGCTGTGTAACTGGTTGTCTCTCTTCTCCACATTTGTTTGTACTATCTCATCTCTCAGCCTAGATTCAGAGCAATCCATGAAGATCACCAATTTGTCTTAAAACTGGTTTTAATCTTAGTCTGACCACTGTTAAGAGCCTTAAAACATTTTTTCCCTCCACAGAAGAGAATGCCTTCAGTCACTCTTCATACTCACTGACACAAACAAGCTACTGAGATTTTGCTTAGTGCAAGATCTGGATTTCTACACAGTCTGGGGAGCAGGTGAACAAGTTCCGCTATGCCTGTTCCCAGCCTTTCGGAGAAGTCATTTTCATCAGCTGCATGTTTTTCCACTCCTACAGTCAGTCCAAGCCTAGTCTGTTAGGGTGGGAGTTTCCTTGGGATACAGAGATCAGCCGAAAACACAAGTTCCACCAATACCCTCTAAGCTATCATGTTGGAGGAAAAAGGGCTTTTCCGATTCAGAGGCTGCAGAGTACACAGTATTCCTGTCTCTGCTCTCCTTAGACCTCCCAGGTGTGCACCAGACATTGGGGTGGGGGTAAAGCTCTTTTAATGTGTACAGAACTTGACAATCTTACTCCTTGGCTACTAGCACAATAAAGAATCACTAGAGAGTCACAAAGAGGCTGACCATAACTGAAATTTCCCTCCCATTCACATGTTTTGAATTTGAAGTTCAAGGTCCCAGACTGTGATTACTACAAGTGGTTCCCACTTCCCGATCCTCCTGACTCCCAGAAGCAGACCAACCAGGTTAGCACGATGCTACTAAATTTAGGGAAAATACTCAGTGGAAGGTTTACAGCCCCTCTCCAATCCCTGTGCAGGAGTCAACTAGCCAGAACTGTAAAGGAGAGCTGCTCACCGTTTTATCCTTTCCACGGTCTCTATGCCTCAAAGTGTGGCACAGTGCAAATAGTGACAAAGCTATAGGCTGACAAGGTCATGTATCATTTACCCCTGTTGCGCACAGTAAGAACCAAACTCTCCCAGCAGGCATATGCCTCCATTGTTACTTACTCTCTAAGGGTTCAATGCTCATTTCTTTTTAGCTGCCTCTTTTTCTCAGGCAGTTTATTCTTCTCCATTGGGATGGGCACCTAACACAACTCTAGTCCCAGGCCGTGCTTCACCATCACTACACATAGCTTTTGTTTCTCTTATGTCTTTGCTAAATTGTCCCTGGTGAAACTCTACTTGTTCTCTTTTAAAAAAGTAGAGCACTGTATAATACTAAGTCCTTTTACAGCAAATGCCAAATTAACTCATTATCTTCAAATTATGGCCTTTTTTCTAGGCTCCTATCAACAGTCACAACTGTGCCTCGTGCCAGGTCTAACACTCAGTACATCTATTAGCATTCTACACATTGCTGGTGCTGTCAAAAAGCCATGCCAGTACACATGCAAACACACTGCTTGCAGTTGGGGAGACTTCGAGGAACACTCATCACTTTAATCTCTGCAGAGGGATATCGATACAGCAGCCATAGCTGACTTTCAGGCAGGATTAGACAGCAGGGAGTGCACCATAAGTGAGCAGGGGGGAAATAACATTAAAAACAACCCAAAGCAAAACACAAAGTCTTCTGGGGGATACAGGGGGAAGGGACACCTCAGCATTCAAGCATTAAGAGGCTCATAAATAGTTATGAGTAAGTCACTTGTGTCAAAAATCACGAAGATTAATATTTCACAGTCCAATTACTCCAACAGCAATTCCACTCTTTTATTTAAGATCTTACTAGCATCTCCTAAGGGCTTTTTCTCCTCAGCTTTTTATTTCTACAAATTTCTATAAAATTAGTGGGTAATCCTATCAAATCTCATTTTTAATTTTTTTTTTCCCTTCTCTTTTCAAAACTAGGAGCAAATACTGATGGTACTGCATATATGCTGACTAATGATCTGGCCCCATTAAATTCTTTACAACTGTTGTCACAGTCTTGCCCTTTTGTTGCTTAACTCAGAAGGCCGACAATGTCAGCCTGTTGCCCTTAAAAATCAATGCTAAGAATTCAGCCACTGCTGTGCACTCAGCCCAAACACTACGTTCAACAGCACACACCACGTGGGCACCAACGGTAAGAACCCTGCCACGGAAACAGAAGAGGACATACGAACGGTGAGCTGACTGGCATGCAGCTTCAATGCCATCAGAGATCTCACAGGACAGCAAAGCATTTAAGAGCTTAAGATAACGTACTTTTATGTTTAGTTAAGGTTAAGTGAGGTAAAAGAATAAAATCCTATTTCAGTACATTTTCAAATGAGCCTTTGCAACAATGTGGTGATTAAATGGACTCAGTATTACCCTACTGACATATGCCATCTACCTCAAATGATGTTTCTTGGGGCTAAATAAATAAACACTAGAAGACAGATGTATACCTTACCTTTAAAAATTATAATCATCCTTCTAAAATATCAGACAGCACTATAAAAAAAAAATGTACCAGTTAGCTGCATAAAAAAGTATCACAGATTGTGGGGACAATCACTTTCTAAAAATAAAGAAATCCAGCACAGTGGAAACACTGTTGCTGGTCTGGTTTGGGTTGGGTTTTTTTGTTAGTTTTGTTTGTTTGTTAGTTTTACATTTGCAAGCACTTCTGATACCAGGGAAAAAATGGCATTGACACCTTCATATTTTTTATTAAGTACCATAAAATATATGTTTGAAGACCAACCTGTGGAAGCTTTTTTTTAGTTAACTGTGCTAACCACAGTTGAGCCAGTTAAACTGCTGACAGAACCAGAAAAAAGGCAACATACTCAACACTTACCTCTGTCTAAAAAAATGCGTATGAGGCACTGCATTCGCTAGAGAGAGGACAGATTCAGCCAGCATCGAGATAGTTGTGGTTCACTTGCCCCAGACCAGTGCTTGTTGTACCAGGCTCTATCCTAACCTGTTAACAATTTCATGCTCAGGTGAAGCAGTTCCACAAAATGAATGACTGCTGCTGTATTACTCCATAGACACCGTGGTAGTGGCTCTTAAGGGAAGTTTCCTTTTTCTGTTCCTGGCACAAGTACTGTCAATCAGTGTCCATCTTCAGTTGGAACTGACTGACATGTCAGAGTGTAGATAAATGAAATAAATAATATGCTGGTATTATTTTAAATTCCTTCTTCTCACTTTGTAAACTGCAAATTGTCAAGAGACTTATTTTTAACCCCATTTTCTTTTGTCATGTTGGATATCACAGGAGCAGACTGTGCAGACATTTAACTGATAGGCTTTGAAATCTCCTGCATGCAAGTGGAACAGCAAGGGAGAAGCAGGCCTTGAATTATAGAGCAGATATTCTAGGGAGTTCTGGGGACACAGAAATCTCCACATGAAAGCTGAAGTGATCTCTTCTGAGAAGCCATGCTGTATGGACTCCTTTGCTCTCCCATTCTAATACTGCCACATGGTACATGTGAAAATAAATTTGGGTTTTAACACACTTTGTTTCCTCACTCGTCTTTCTTGTCTGCCCTCCTATCTCAGGTTAGAGACTGCTCTGCAGCCAGGTACGGTGTTCTGAGGTGAAATACTTCATTGGTATTGAGAACAAGCACTTCTGCTGCAGGCGCAGGACCTTCTGGTTAAATTCTGGGTTTAACTGACGCATTGAGAAGGGCCAAAAGAACACCTTGCATGTTGGACATCAACTGCAAGTAATGAGAAACTATAAAGTTTTCTCCCTTTCTCACTATTACATCCATACTGAACCACTGACCATTACTATCTGAGCCTATGCGTCCGACCAGTTTTCATGCACTTCACAATTTCACCTGTACACATCACAGCCCCACAAAGTGGCTACAAAATGGTAAACTTTGATTATTATTTACATTAGCATTTTGTGACACCTTCTTCTTAGATTACAGACATGTAATACTTTAACAGATGGTTCAAGAGCATCAAAGGAACCTGAAGGTGCACAAGTCCACGGGACCTGATGAGATGCATTCATGGGTCCTGAGGGAACTGGCAGATGAGTGGCTAAGCCACTGTCCATCGTACTTGAGTAGCTGTGGCAGTCCAGTGAAGTTCCCACTGACTAAACAAGGGGACATGTAACCCCAGTTTTAAAAAGAGAAATAAGGAAGACCTGGGAAACTACAGCCAGGTCAGTCTCACCTTGGTGCCTGCCAAGATTGGGGAGTAGATCCTCCTGGAAACTTTGTGAAAGGCACATGGGAAATAAGGAGGTGACTGGTGATAGCCAACATGGCTTCAACTAAGGGCAATTCATATCAGAAAAATCTGGTGACCTTCTATGACAGGGTTACAGTGTTGACAGACCAGGGAAGAGCAAGTGGCATCATCTACTGGACTTGTACAAAGCTTTTGACACTGTCCCACATAACATCGTTGTCTCTAAACTGGGGAGACATGGATTTGATGGGTGGACCACTCAGTGGATAAGGAACTGGTGAAATGGTTGCAGTCAAAGACTTGTTTGTGGTCAACAGTACCATGTCCAAGTAGAGACTGGTGACAAGTGGTGCTCCTCAGGGGTCCCGTACTGGATCCAGTGCTATTCAACATCTTTGTTGGCAACATGGACAGTAGGATCGAGTGCACCCTCAGCAAGTTTGCCAATGACACCAAGCTGTGTGGTGCAGTTGACATGTTAGAGGAATGGGATACTGTCCAGAGGACCGTGACAAGTGTGAGAGGTGGGTCCACGTGAACCTCATGAAGTTCAACAAGGTCAAGTACAAGGTCCTACACCCAGCTTGGGGCAACCCCCAGTATCAATACAGGCTGGGCAGAGAACAGATTGACAGCAGTCCTGATGAGAAAGACCTGGGGATGCTGGTGGACAAAAAACCCAATACGACCCACCAATGTGTGCTTGCAGCCCAGAAAGCCAACCGTATTCTGGGCTGCATCAAAAGAAGTGTGGCCAGCAGGGTGAGGGAGGTGATTC
>JAVJGJ010000047.1:97877622-97900731 GCA_035590215.1 Microhierax caerulescens
GAATCACCTCCCTCACCCTGCTGGCCACACTTCTTTTGATGCAGCCCAGAATACGGTTGGCTTTCTGGGCTGCAAGCGCATGTTGCCAGGCCATGTCATGTCATCAACTCCAGCGCCTAAACTTATGTGAAGAAGTTACACACCAAATAAGCCACTCTACCAAGCGTTCTACTCTTCTACCTCCCACCCTTATGCAGATTTTTTTCAGAGCCCTCCTAATTTCTCTTCATCTACCATTTCAATGATGTTGGAGAAACTATCTTCTGCCAACTGAAAACCTCCATGAGGACCAAAGAAGGCCTTAAAAAATAAACAGAGATCATTACTCATGCTCCTCAGTCTTGTTTATCTGCTGAGAGGCCAAGGAAGCCTGATACCTCCTAGAAAGGCTTTACAGAAATTCACAGGCCTATTCTTTATCAGTGACTCCTGATCTTACTAGTTCTATAGTAGCGTTTGGATGGCAAACTCTGAGATACACTGCTGAGCTTACTGGAGTTGAAAGAAGGGAACAATGCTAGATTTCATTCAGAGGTATGAAGTCAAGATGAATTAAGAAATTAAAAAAGGGTTAACTATGGCCATATTCAGAGCTCTTCTTCCTCAAATATAAGTAAAATCATCTATCCAGAAATTTTCATATCCAGAATCACCAGAAATTCTGATCCAAATCAGTAACAACTGCTGAAAATGAGAAACAAGGCTAACTTTCCCTTGAAACTTGAATTTGAGTAAAGAATCTGGTATTCCTACTACGATTATACACATCAAAGGCCAGAGAGACCAAAAGACCTGGGGCTTCAGGGAGCTCTATTTTACGTGATGCTGTATAACAGGGAAGCAGCTAAATGAAGCTTGGTTTTGTCAGCCCCTAGTTAGGACACAGATTCCAGCCACTGCTGCAACTGTCTTGCCTGTAGACATGAACCACGTTGACTTGGGGCAACATGCCTGACATACAAGCAATTGGGCATTGCAGGTGAAACTGGCCCTGAGGACACTGAAACACAGTTGCTGACTTGCTCAAGTTGAGCACTGTGACACTGCATTGCCTTACTATTGGCACCTAAGTCAGCCAGCTGAAACATAAGCCAGACCTCTAAGCTAAACAGATTCTTGAACACTGCAAGCAGTGAGACATTATACAGAAAAAAGCATGCACAGGTGGAAGGAAGTTTTTAAACTTGTAAGAGATGTCAAGGAAACACATTACAGAGACCAAAGCT
Source organism: Microhierax caerulescens (assembly GCA_035590215.1). NCBI lineage: Eukaryota > Metazoa > Chordata > Aves > Falconiformes > Falconidae > Microhierax > Microhierax caerulescens. Next base: position 97,878,849 of record JAVJGJ010000047.1, read on the forward strand.
GTGAGGTAAACTGTGATGACTCAAGTCGAGATGGACTAAGAAACACTATATCAGCATAGCTGCATTCAGACAAAACAGCGCTTTATTTTTTTTACATATTGCTTATATATCTTAGATTGTACATGTCAGACGCTGATAGGCTTTCTGTCTTCTTGCTTGCTATTTGCTGTTGCTGTATGTGCCCATATGCTGCAGTTTAAGTTCCAGGTTTTCATATCCTGTTAACATGCTTGACATTTTTGTGGCTGTCTGCAAGGGACACGACTAAGTCTTCAAGGTCAACTTGCCTGCAGACCCCTACAATAAACCATGGTCCTTCACCTAGACAAGCTTGGCTAGAAAGTACAACAGACTGTTGTTTTGCATCATGCATGCCACAAGCTAACAAACAGAAAATCTCCAACATCAGCAGGCTTACTGACTGACTTTGGCTTTGCCTCTGCAACCAGTCACCAGGCTATTGCGATTGTCAAAAGGTACCTTGCAGGCCCTGTCCTGAGAAAACTGATGTTCTTGATGACAAACAAATGCTTTGCAATCTGAATACAAACTCCAGGATGGATGTATACTAGGCTAGCTGAGTACCTTGGAGCAGCCTTGTAAACAAACTCAGATTAAGCAGGGACACTTCAAAAGAAAAGGATGAAGACTCATTGATCTCACCATTACTATATTCCTACATGAATCTGAAGGCTCATATGGGACAGGTCACCATCAGATACACCCAGTAGCTAGAAAATAAACAGACCAAGCTCCAGTAACACTCAATAAATAATTATAGTGATGCTGTAAAAGCAAGCAGCAATTCCAGAGATCTGTTAGCTGTACAATGTCCAGCTAAACCACAGAGCACAAACCAATCTCAGCATTAGATTTAGTGATCTGCACTTTCTGTTCAGGACAAGTTTTTCAAAATTACATTCTGAATGTTTTCAGTCTGGGTAGAGACTAAAAGAAAAAGCTCACTAAATAAAACACAAATGCTCAACTCTCACTGGAGTGTTATTTTCTTCATTAATATTAAAATAACTGATTCTTATTCAAATCCTTGTTATTTACTCTTTACCATATCTATGTGTCAAGATGAGCACAGGTGTACAAATATGCATGAATATTAAATCATACCTTCTATGCACTGCATATAACTTGAGCTGGTTGCAAGATCAGATTTTTGGCTCTTCAGTTATAGAATGTAGAATGACAGGTGCTTTAAAGGAGCTTGTTTTTTAGTGGTATTTTAGCTGTTCTTGAAAATAAAGTTCTTCTAATTTCTTTCTCTCTCTCTTCTTCTCTCTTTTCATACGTCAAATCTGAGAGATCCAAAAGCAGAGATCAAGTAGAAAGTTCTACTTTCTACCCTCTATTACTAATCAGTAAAATATCAGCTTTTGTCACACCCCATTAAAATGGACTATATTCACCACGGTACACTTTACCCAGAATATTTGCACTATTCTTCTATCTTAGAAGTACACTCAAATATCCAAGTAAATGAAAATGCTGTACTAAAGTAAACAATTTTCTTTAAACTGCCTTTATTCTGCAGAGCTGAGAAGTTTCTTCAGAATATTTTCAAAAGTCTTCTATGACTTCAACTTTTTCAAAATCCTTAATGATAAAATATTAATTTACAACAAGGTAGAAATCCCCAGTTTTATTATTTAATCAGAAGAACATAAAGAGAAGTTTGCAAAAGATCAAAGAAACAGAGATGCAGTAAGAAAAACAGTAAACTACATAAATGGGATAAACATTCTAAAATATACATTATATGCCTGTTACATTTGTGTGTATCCAATTAAAACAACCAAAATCCCAACCAAACCCCTGAGAACATGCAAGTGTTTTATTTAAGGAGGTATTATGATTTGTTCAATAGAGCACAAATGACTCAATATTTTTGACTTCCTGTTTTACCCTGCTTAAGAAACAACAACAACAATGACCAAAAAAAAAAAAAAAAAAAAAAAATCAATAAAACCAAACCCAAGTAATCTAAATTTAATTAGGGCCCTGATTCTCATGTCCAAGATGGATGGGGGCTTTGCCCATCCCTGAAATAAGAGCACATTTCAAGCCATTTAGCATAACCCACAAGACTTCGTTGTGAAACCAGGTGACCTAATATGAATGGTGTCAGGCCAAGATTCACCTATTACACCTATATTACACAGCACATTAGATAGAGCACGCATAACAGAATCTGCTACTTGGAAAAAACAAAATAAAGTAAGAGATTAGCTGACTGGGTATTTCTAAGATTTCTCTTAGTGTCAAGTATCGTGGTACGTACTATTTTATCAAGCCACTGAAAGTGTATCTTTAAGGGTAATCGCATAATTCAGAAGCTCCAGTGTGAAGTTCCCTTCAAATCACTGAAAAAAAATTACCCTCCAGCACAGGGAGGTATCTTTCTCCAGCTTGGACATGTGTTCATTTTAAAACATACTATTTAGGATTCAACATCTTACTTAGCATACTCTTCCCAGAGCGCCAACAATTTATACTTAATCAATTAACAACTGCTGTGAAGCTTCTACTTTCCTTCATCGCTCTGTGTGTTTGCAGGCCATCAGCTAACAGTATATATGCTGTAACACTGATAAAAGTAGCAACTTCACACCCTATACACACTCCCATTCCATTGTCTAAACTCCCAAATCATGAAACTCTGATTTAGCTTTTAACAATACGTTAAACAAATCTGTGCACAAAGTTTAGGTCAAGCCGACTCTCTAAAGTTATTAAAAGTGACAAATGAAGGGACTCATAGTCAAGGGAGTCAGCCTTGGGAAAGATGGGAAACAAAGAATGGATAGTGAAAAGAACACCATTATCTTAAGCTATGCAGAAAGAAGTCTTTGAGCCAAGAAGTTCTGGCTGCAAGAGGAGACAAGTTGATAGAGTGTTGCAACCCGCAGAAAACTGGTTGAAAGTAGGACAGAGGTGACTGTTCACTGGGAGATTGCAACCTCAGACTCAAATAGGCCCCCCAAAGAGGGGCAAACCCCGGTTTGGGAGGCACAAATAGTTGGTAAAAAGCTTCGGCAGTGCCACCTGAGGATGCGTACCAGTTTGCATTAGAAGCGAGATACTTGTAACCAATTCTGTGCATGAATGAAAATGAATATGTAATACACTCTGAATGTGCAATTACTCTACTGTATATAATGCGTACCCCTGAGTAACTTGCTGTGCACATTGGGCGGAGCAATCCCCAGCTCACCCAGTGCTGTAAATAAAGAGTGCATGCTTCTTAGTGCTATGCTGGTGTTAACAGGTTTACTCCCAAGTGTGGTGACATCTCCCCCCCACCCCTCCAGTAAACCAAACCCAAAACACCAACCCTACTACTAATTGTAAGAGTACAAAGCAAGTGTCCAAACCAAGCTTCATTTTTTTGTTTCAGCAACAGGACCAAATCATAACAAAGGTTCAAATCTGCCTTTAAAATTAAGTATTTGACTAAATAACTGACTTAATCCCCTATTACTTTGCATTACAGAACATTGTTTTAGCAAGGAGAGGCAGGAGCAAGGCACTGATTCTCACTCAGAAGAATGATCCTTCCACCATATTTGATGTGAGGAAAATTCCTTGTCTCAAAAATATTCTTCTGAGAGATCAAGGGGATGCTGTGCCTTCCCAATGGCCGAGGCATGCAGCCTTCCTCCTGGCTCTCCACTCATGTGAGCAGGTGGAAGTTGAAGGGAGAAGCTGCTTTAGCTGTTATTTCTCCATATTATGGCTACTTGCTATTACTCCTCTTCATTACGTTTCCCCCTTCTGTTTTTCTTTCTGCTAATGCAGCAATCCATCCCATAATGGATGCAAGCAATGACTACACACATAACTGTTCCCACGTGGGGCTTTGTGCCGGTGCATCCAGAAAGGAAGTCATGGCAACTGATATATTTCTGAGAGCATCAATATTGCTTCAAAGACGTGTGCCCCGTAACATTTACCTCATTTTACATTAGGTCAGACTATGCAGCAACAATTCCCATTCCACTTTGCATTTCCAGGAGTTTCCAACAGAAAAGAAACCATGAAGGTGTCATTACAGCATTGCCCTTTGGAAATAAATTTCACCATTGCAAAATGCTTATGTATTCAAATACTGCTCAACACACACTGTCTCTGTTACATTTTTCACCCATATGAGTTTTAAACCTGATTTCTAACAATTATTCCACATTTCACTTCATTAAGTAGCAGCAAAATTCTAGCTTGCTTTTTTTAATGACAAATTAATTTTGGATTCCCCAGAATTGTTATTTAATCTTTATTTAGATTTCCAATGATCTTTTCCAGCAAAATTCACAACCTGAGTTAATTGAAAATCACCTGCCTCCCTTAAGGCTTTCCATCAGTCTTCTGAGTATCAGAGCACCGAATACATCGTTTTTTAATGACTCTAGGGCACCTGGTATTGTTACTTGCTTGCTAGAGACCAAAGAATTCATCATATTGCAAAGATGTCAGATCCCCTAGCATAGCAATTTATTGTGTATATTAAAAAACCCAAACCCAACAATATGCTTCTGCAATAAACTGTACCTCTTCAATGCCAGCCCAAACCCATTAATCTAAAGCAGGTGACATACTGTACATTGTCCTCTTGCTGCAGTGCTGTATTCACTAATGTTATTTTCTCCCTTCCTCTGGTTGTCTAAATGGCTCTCAGAATTAGGATTTTCACAAGTATCAAGCTTGGAAGACTTTAACTTCTTAAAACTGAATTCTTCTTGTTTTTAGCAAACTGTTTAAACAACAGCTAGCAATTTACCTCAGCAGCTTCTTCATCCAGCCTTCACTTAAAACCCCAATGTCAAAATTAAATTTCATCCATCTTTTTCTTTTGAAGCACACATAATCCAAACCTATCATCAGCATTACAATAGTTTGTCAAGGCTGCATCCCAGGCTGTCTGTAGCGTGACTCTGAAGCATACACATACCTTCATTCTCCTTTACTCTGATCAGAGTACCTCCCCTGCCTATTCTTTGTACTGCTTCATTTTTTTTTTCCTAATCCCTTTTTTTTACTTCCTCCATATTTTAGCTTAGTGACTAACAGTCATGAAGTGATAGACTTCAGCCTTGGAAAGCAAATTCCAAGATGCACTATGGTCCAGGTAATAGTTGGATTAGATGTCTGACTAGATGGGCAGGCATTACTGGAACAAAGACAGTTTATTTGTAACTCCCTTCCCTGTTGCTGTCTATAGAAATAGTCTTAACCTTCAAAGACGGAAAGTTGCTATTGTATTAAGGAATTGTAATGTGTGGTTTTGTTGCTTATCTGTTTGTTCAAAAATCTTGTTAAATCTGAACCTTGGTATATGGAAAATGAATTCCCTAGCCTAATCGTAATCATGCAAAAAAAAAAAAAAGTATTTATTTAGTGTAAATTTGATGATGGCACATTTTTTATCAAAAGGAACTGCAAGAGCACTTAGTTCTATACAACATAATACTTTCTGTACTTGTGTCCTCTCTTGTCTGTTTGGTAAAGCAAACTCTTTCACTCTCATGTTTCTTTTAACTAGAAAGCTGTTAATGAAGGCTCTCACAATGATCTATTAGCTCCTTTCCTGATCCGAGGCAGTGACTATTTTAGGCGAGGAGGCACCTTCAATTTGCACAGTGGAATAATGAGACCATCAGCATTTCATCATAATTCTTGCATCCTCCAGTATTTCCTTCACATGGGCACAGGTCCTTCTGAGGTATCTTCCTACCCAACTATGTACCACAAGTTCTCAAACTCAGTACTGCACACTCATCTAGGTTCCTCTATCCAGGTGGCATTGCCCAGCATTTGTCAAAGAGGCAAAAAGAATTGGAGGGGGGGGGAAATGAAAAAAATCCCAATCCAGTCAGAGCTTGCAGCAAAACCTTTACCTACATCCTTGCAGACACCTTTGACTTTGCTTAATCTAAATCCTTCTGTTGCTTCTGAACATCTTGCTGTTCATTTCCAAATCATTGTTTGATAAGCTAAAGTCCTTTAACATGAAGCCCCACATGCCTCTAGCCAAAGCCGAAAATTCACCATTTGTTCCTGCTCCTTAATTTCAGCTGCAGTTTCTAATCTATAACAACTCTATTTCTAACCTCCTGATAACATCAGGACCTTTTCTTCATATTTTTTAAATGGGATTTTTTTCAAAAGCTTTTGGAAATCTAAAGAAATGAATCCTATGGAGTTAGGCAGAGCAAACAGAAAAATGAGTCGAGACTAGAAACTTACTCTGGTACCTGGAGTTTGATACAAACTATAAAAGTTATGCCTACTGGTTTTTAAGTATTTTAACAAACATTAATGTATTAATGGAACCAGAACACAACTTGCTTTTCCTTAATAGTACATTCTTCCAGAGCACTGTTTTTGTTCTTTCTTCATTTCTAAATGTAGATGACAATATTTACCCAACTCCTTTGTAGAACATCATCACACCTACAAGTGAAAAGTGCTATATGAATATACATAATGGAGGAATGGATGCCTTTTAATTTATTCTTTGCTGCTAGAGATAATGCTAGGACTTACAAATTTGAAAACATACTTTAATTTAAATGTAAGGCCAGATGACTCAAAATCTACTATAATTTCTCATTTTGTTAATCAATTACTAATATAACAAACAGCTAAACCCATTTTTTTTCTTACATTAACAAAACAGCAGCATTCAAAATACTCTTCAAAACAAAAAAAATATACATGAAATACTGCAGCCTGTAGAAAATCAGCTGAATTCCAAAACACGTCAAAATGTTTTGCTGGAAATGATGGCAAGATTATCTTCTGAACCATGAACAACCTCATCATATGTTCTTTTGTTCAAATTATTCAGACATGCCTGAGAAAATTCTATTCCCTCAAAAAAATCAAAGAAACTTTTCCCATGCACATTTAAGCTTCCAAAGGAGAAAATGTTGCCGTCAAAACTATTTTTAAAACTTAAACTACTGAAGCTTAATTTTGTGGCTCAGTATAGCCCTAAATAAGTATTTTTCACTTATATAAACTCATATTTGTGATCCAGTCACAAACCCTTTCAACCTTTAGTAAGCAAGAACACCTATCAACATTTGAGTAAAGAAGCAGGATCAAAAAGCTTTAATAGCCTTCAGGAACAGTTGAAATTACCTTCCCAAATGTAAGAATGACATGAATCATAAACTGGGCCCCAATTTTTCAAGTAGGTGCACCATAAGATGAATTTTACACTTTTGCAAAACCTTAAAGTCAGTGAAAGGTTCCAGCTGGATCCAAAAATCTTTCAGGTGAGGCTGAGCCTGACACACAAAGACTCATACTAAAATGTAACTGCTTAAGGTATACTGGTTTTATTAACATGATTCCTATGATGGATTGGATTCTCCCCACCAAAACATTTACAAGGGCTTTCAGGCTGGTAGGTATGTTTGTTGCTTTTCTTAAAATTAAGAAAACAAATTTCTTTTTAGAAAAAAGTTCTCTCAGATTATTTGATCAAAATGTGATCTTAACACCTAGCACAGCAACCTTTCTCTAAATGTTAAGAAGAAAAAGAGGACAATTACCTCTTAGACTACAGCAATACAGACATTAGGCACGTAGATTTGGAAGCAAAACAGTTCAAGCACAACTTAGGTTTTCTACTAGTAGTAAAGACCATTCAAAAAATGGAAGTCACTAACACTGGTCAACACTTAAATTTGAATCATCTCAAACTGATGATGATCACCTCAACCTTGATGAAAAAAAAATAAATAGTAACAGCCTTGCCGGAAACATTACTTCCCAAAATTAAGGGACAAAAAGAAGCATTTCCAAATGGGCATCCATCTGCAATGTACACTACTGAGACTACAACTGAAACAAAAGAAAAAAGCACAAGCAAAACTCACTACTGTGCTGAAGAAAAGAAAAATCTCCTAATTGTACGGCACACCAGAGATGCTTTTTGTGCTATTTCACCAATATCAGTTAAATCACTTACCACATACATGTTTGTTTTTGTTTGGGGGGTTTGGTTTTTTTTAAAGTACAGTGCAGGGGACAGGAGTTGCACACATCTTCAGACAACTTACATGGCATCTGGCAAACGTGGAATAAAATTCTAGACTTAAGCAACAAGACAAATATACCTATTGCATGTGGCAGAACATTTCACATTACACTTCAGAAAGACTAAGTTGCATTTTCATTGGCATAGCAAAGCAGCTTCACCTCACACATTTAGCACCAATTTCTGCCACAGCTCAAAGTCATTTAGCAGTGCCATCAAAGCTGAATTACACCCCAGAAGCAAGCATAGACACTAGAGAATGTTCTGGAGCACTGAAGGCAGTCAAGAGAGGTCTTGCTGGTATCGGCTAGCCACTGCTGCACCAGCCTGCCCCGTCTGCACTGAAATACATGTAGGCTACCAAAAAAAATGGTTTATTTAATAAAACCACTCAAATGTGTGTGATCAGAAAAATCTTGCTAATGGTGTAGTAAAAGACCAGGGTGGAATTCAGAGTCCAACCCAGTAGTTAGAAATAATAGGAAAGCTTGATAGCAGTATGTAACCCCTGCTTCATAGGCAGAAGGGAAAAAGATTAAGCAGTAAGAGATACTAGTTGCTGTCTAACTTGTCATTGAGTCGGGTTACCATTTATATTGGAGCTAAAGCCTAGAGAGAGGAGTAGAAAAATGGATGAGGGAAGGAAGTATTTCATAAGAGCAGGGGTTTAGAAAGTTATTTGCTTTGGTAACACTGACTACATGCCCTAAAAGCGTTGGCATTAACAACCAAGCCTGTTGTGTTCTGGTGAAGAAGTGTAGCAATGGCATAGCAACTGAATCACGAGTTAATTATCAAGGTAAGACATGATGGAAAGAGGTTTTCCAAGCAGCATAAACCAGAAGAGTTTCATTAGCTCCACGTTTAATTAGAAGTCCAAATGATGAAGAGTGAGAAGTCTTTTTCATGCTTAAATGGAGGTTAAAATAACCAACCAACCCTTGCTTAACCATGAGCTGAAGGGACATTAGCACCATTACACATGAGTTGCCAATTATGAATTCAGCATAGAAACAACAGAGTAACATTAAGGCAGGGCTTATTGGCATACATTGCTTAGCGTGCTGTGTTGCCAAATTACAATGAAAAATCCTGAAATTCCTCTGTAAGGCATAATTCAAGTGACTATACCAGGTAAGTTAAATGAAAAGACAGTTCAAACCAAACACAAAGATCAAGATACTTCCATCCATTCTCCTGGTACCACAAACAATTTAGGAGATAGTTTACATCTCACAGTCCAACGATTTCATTTTTGAGTTCCTGTGGAATCTGTGAGCAATTGCCATCTGGCCCGAGACTATATTCTCTTCTTTTTACTGATTTAGTGTAAAACTCATTCTTGACACTTTCAATTAAGGCACGCCCTCACACAGTGAGGCACTGATGGGAAAAATTCCCTAAACTGTTCAAAAAAAAAAAAAAAAAGCCAAGCAAAAAAAAAAAATAATATTGTAGTTATTACCTGACATTAACTTCCAATGAATCTGGTGAAGGGTCTGGATCACAAACCTTATGAGAAGCAGCTGTGGGAACCAGGGTTGTTTAGCCTGGAGAGGAGGAGGCTCAGGGGGTCCTTATTGCTCTCTACAACTACCTAGAAGGAGCCAGTAGGCAGGTGGGGTCGGTCTCTTCTCCCAGATACCAAGGGACAGGATGAGAGGAAATGGCCTGAAGTTGCACCAGGGGAGGTTTAGGTTGGATATTAGGAAAAACTTCTTCACTGAAGAGTGGTGAAACATTGAAAAAGGCTGCTCAGGGATGTGGTGGATGTAGATGTGGCGGTTAAAGACATGATTTAATGGTGGACTTGGCAGTCCTGGTTTAACAGCTGGACTTGATGATCTCAAAGTTCTTTTCCAACTTAAATAATTCTATGACTTTATATTCCTGGAGTGCTTCTTTTCCATCCTCCTCCTTTAGATAGCACATTCACCCAAAGACATTCCAGAAAGCTTCTTCCTCCTGCTACCTCTACACAAAATTCTGGTTTTATTAATTACTCTCCCCCTATCTTTAAGGGGCACTTTAGCTGTCCTAATTCACTGGCAATTCAGTCACCCATATTACAGAAAACCAAAGGAAGTGATCAAAACTGAATTGCTAGGCATTCCATAAGGAAACTTCATGTTCATTTCAAATCCTAATAAAAAGCTACTTCCTCCACTTCCCTTCACACCTTCATGACCAAACCACCAGTTAAAACGAACATCATCCTTATTGCCACCTGAATTGATACAAATAGGATAGTTTACACCTTCAAAGGATCATTTCAGCTTTTTTGCAAATTCAGCAAACATGACTGAATTTGTTTGGTTCTAATCACATTTTCCAAAGCTTTTTGCATAAAAACACCTTGATTTGTTTCCCTCATAAAAGTATGAGCTACTGAATCTGTGGCCAAATGTTTTGCTAAGATTTTCAAAATCAAAGGGGATACGCCTGCTAGAAATTATTCTTATATTAAAATAGTCACATGCCATAAAATGCCAAAAGTATTTCATAAATAAGCAATGTGCTATCACTGACTTACAGAAGGGCACCATCACGTACACAGGAGCTTTCAAATGACTGGAATAAAATTTGACCCTGTATTCACGGATGTCCTGCTTTCAGCTGGGATAGAGTTATTTTTCTTCTTAGTAGCTAGTACAGTGCTGCGTTTTGGCTCCAATGTGAGAACAAGTTTGATAATGCATTGATGTTTTCAGTTGTTGCTAGGTAATGCTTTAATACTAAATCAAGGGCTGTTTGGTTCCTTGGGCCCCGCCAGCGAGAGGGCTGGAGGGGCACGGGAAATTGGGAGGGGACGCAGCCAGGAGACATGACCCAAACTGGCCAAAGGGGTATTCCATACCATCTGAACATCATGCTGAGTACATAAACTGGGGGAAGGAGGAGGAAGGGGTGGACATCCAGCATTATGGTGTTTGTCTTCCTGAGTAACCGTTACACATGATGGAGCCCTCTGGAGACAGCTGAACACCTGCCTAGTGAAACAGTGAGTGAATTCCTTGTTTTGCTTTGCTTGCATGTGCGGCTTTTTCTTTACCTGTTAATTTGCTCTTATCTCAACCCTCTAGTTTCACATTCCTTTCTGATTCTCCTCCCCATCCCTTTGGGTGAGGGAGAGTGAGCAAGTGGCTGAGTGGTGCTTGGTTGCTGGCCAGGGTTAAACTATGGCAATGGAACATCCTGAAGTCTTCCAGAGCTGATGATAAGATAAATAATAGCAATAATGAATGATGCACTGCTATTTTTTCATTACTGAGTAATTCACTTTAGAAGTCATTAGGCAATTTCAAATTGTTTAAAACGAGATGCTGGGCTGCTGCTGCTTTTTTTTTTTTTTTAAGCCTCAGATTCCTGACTGCAGCCTGTAGTTATGCAAGACTGTAAAAGCAGATCCCTCTGGTTTCCAAGAATAGTTTTACTGAGTATACAATTAACTAAGCAAGGACCAAGGGGTTCTGCAAATGACACACTGCTGTTTATTGTTTATTATTTCTCCTGTAAACCTGATTATTTCTCCAATAAACCTTATTAACTGAGGTCCTGTACAACATGAATAAAAACTGCAAGTAAATCAACAGCACAAGCGAAGCATGTGTATCATAATGCTTTGCTACATTACCTGCTGCATAAAATTAAATTATATGCTTACTTTATGAATTTTTTCACCTGTCAACACCGGAAAGAAGGTTGTTATATGAAAGAAGTTCATTTATATCAAAGGTTATCATTAAGCAAAGATTGGCGAAAGATACTGCAATCACCCTTTTACTGGCTTCCACTAGCAAAAGAAAACAGCAAGTATATATATTACTAAGTATTCTATGACTCAATTCAGTAATGTTTAGTCTGCTTTTTGAGCTTGTAAACAGGCAAAAAAAAGTATTTAATTTAACTGTCAAGCTATTCAATGTAAATTCAGTTACAGTATCAGTTTCTATTAAACCAATCCATTACATTTCGGACAGAGTTACTGTAATGCTATAGGAGATGTCTCCACAAGAATGGATTAAGAAAGCTCTCCTAGAAAACTTCCATCAGGCCTACAGCGCACACAGCAGCACATCAAACAGAGAAAGAGCCAGGGGCCTTTGCAAGTGATGCAAGTTCTCAAAGAAAACTCTCAGACCATGCTCCATAACAGTATTATCTCCTTGTACCTACCCGACCTTTGTTCGGGCAAAGAAACGAAAAGCAAGATTAAAACACAAACAGGTCTATCCTTACTGAACCTAAGCTCCTCCATCTCACGTCAATCAAACTCAGCCCCCATATGCCAAGGAACACTTGGCAAGACAGCCTAAAGATATTTTTGTTGTTACTTGGATCTCTGTTCTGTGCAGGAAATACCACTTTCCATTGCTTTTGCAAAATGGAGGTAATGAGATGAATGTTGGTTTCTGTATCTTCCTCAAAAGGACTCTGTTTAAAAATTAATTTATAATGCAAACAGAACAGGTAAATTAACAACCTTACCACTGTGTCATAACCAATATAAAATTCTTCTTTGATAACAAAATTAACCATATTAGAAATATAGATATTTTAATTGCAAACGTCTATGTAATCTTAGAAAAAGGTGGCAGAAAACCAGAGAGTCACATGCAGCACAGCAGGACAGAACTGCTCCATTTATTCATTATGGAAAATTACATGAATGCCAGAATGAAGACTGGACAGATGAAGCAGCATCCAAGAATTTGTAGCATTTTTACAAAACCAGTTTACTTGCATCTTCCTAAACTGATAGATCTTTAAGGATTTAACATCTCAGGGATTCTAGGACATGGCATTCCATTAGTGCAAATGGAAACTGTTTCTCAACCACATTTCTGAACTTTTCATTTTTAAAGCAGGTTTCAAGTGTCTAATAAACAGCTCCACCTACTGTCCCAGAAGCAAGGAAAGCATTTCCCAAAAAATTTCCAGGCTGCAGAATGTAAAACAGATCTCTTACAACCCCCTTCCATCCCACCCCCTTTGTAATGAAGGGCTATGTCTGAAAAACCTTAATATCAAAGCAAAAAGAAGAAAAGAACCAGTCATGTAATATCCCACTCTGAAGTTCTTCAGATGTCCTTTAGGCAGCTGAAGGTCCCCATCCCTGCCAGAAAAAGCATGAGAAACCCACTGAGACACAGACCCTCCTGCTCGGCTACTGACACAGAGCCCTAGAAAACAAGGGAAAGACGCTCTGCAGCAGGTCCTCATTACTTGATGTCTTACAAGAATAGCTGCCTCTCACTGCCAGTGTCTGTGTCTCAATGAGAAAAACACATCTGACGGAAAACAACACTGGAGAGCTACATAGGCCAAATCAAAGCTTGCTATAGTCTCTTGTGGATTTCTTCTGAATTTTGAGCATGCAGGCTTCTTGAGTACAAGAGGGTGTGTGTCCAGAAACAGGAAGAAACAGTCAGCTTGAGCTTGGATCTTCTGCATGACAGGAGGAGCAGCGCTACCAACACTTACCAAATCATGGTGCAAAATTCACTTGGTCAGTTCCTACAGTCTCACAGCAGCTCAGCTGTTTTGATGCATTGGTCAGACTTTTACTTAGCTTTTCTGAGTGGAACTCTCCTCATAAACAAATCAGTCAGAGATGGAGAATGAGGGAAGACTGTACAGTCCCTTTCCTTTCAAGCATGAGAAAAATCTTCAAATATTATAGTGATGTGATACTCCAAACTACAGCTTGCAATCTTTGAGACCATGCCCCAAACCATGGTTTGTAACTCACGAGATTCTTCAAAGGATCACTAAGTGGGGAAAAATAAGTTTAACTTAATTGTTTTTAAACCCGAGATACTACTTATATGCTCTATATGACAGTCAGATTTCTTATGGTCCAAATTAATTCAATCACAGACCACTCATAACTCCTACTCTAATCAGCAGTCTTCAAAGCACCTTTGAAAAAACAAAGCTACTAACCAGCTTGTGAAAAAAGCAGAGCACAACTTGTCTGGCCAGCTATTTGGGAAACATCATGAGACTGCACTGCTGCAGTGTCCCTGCAGCACTCATCACAAACTATCACCCAAGGGTGGGATGATAACACTAGATTTGTAATGACTACCAGCTGTTTGAAATTATTGTTACTTAAAATGAAAAAAATACCTTCACACAGAAAATAAAAATATTTGGGAAGTTTCTGTTGGGTTTTTGTTTGTTTGTTGAGTTTATGCGTTTGGGTTTTTTTTAAATAATGCAAGACTAGGATGATTCAAATAAATTACACTGAAGTTAACTTTGCTGGCAGTAACTTTTGCTCACATGACAGACAACTGGTATCAACCTATTAAAGGGAAGAGTTGTGCTGGACAATTGAGAATAACCCAGCTTAATTTGCTTTCATCAGGCAATACTGAAGCAACGACGTTACAGAAGAGAGCTGTGCAGAGTGGCAGCCACAGTACCAGCACATGGCTTCACTCTCAAAGGGTCCTAACAGTCTTGCCACCTTCCCCCATGCCTCAGGTTGGATGAGTCACACTGCTTCGCCTGATGTTCACCACTTCTATAAATGTCATCTGCCAAATATGTAGCCACCGAATGCAAGGCTTAGAGCCCAGAACACAAACTTGCAATGAATATGCCAAGATCCTTATCCCAGCAATCGTTCTGTCTCTCTCTGACTAGAGGCTGCTTTAGCTCCTAAATTTAGGCTCTGTCACTGCATCAAGTAGATGGCACTATGAGCTTTGGCTGAGTAACAGCGGGGTGCACACTCTGTAAGAGCACACTCCAATAGCAGCACAGCTCAGAAGGATGCATAAACTAAAAGAACACAACCTAACTCACAAAAAAAGAAGCAACACCTTCTTACTCTTTGCAAGGGAAACCAGCCAGATGGGTAAGTGCAGTTACTGGCAGTACACATACTGCCAAAACTTTGAAACAGAAGCTGCAAGTTTATGACAGTCACTTTTCATAAATACAGACCTATTCAATAAATACAAAAACCTGTTCTATGGGGAGAAATTTATAATAAGTACCTGGTATAACACCTTTGTCTTTAATAATTAGTATAGCATGCAGGAATGTGTCCATTCCAAGGAAGATATGACTTTTCCCCTTCCCCAGGAGTGAAAATATGGCTGGTTGAAGCCTGGCTTCACCTCAGGTGCCCACAAGGACTGTCCTGCCTTAAGTTTGTCACGATAGCACTCCCCTTACCTGCTATTATCTAGCCTCTCTCAAGCACACTGCAACACACAAGAACTGAGCATGTTGATCGGTGGAGCCCGCACACCTCGCTTTGTATTCATCGACACTACACTGAGGAGTTCAAGCTGACTTTAACAGGGTAGATAGTACCATCAGTGCAAGCAGGGCAGCACAGACCCCTGCCCCACGCCCACAAAGCAATGCCAATAAACACTTTGTGTGACAACACTAAATTTCATGCAATTTCTGCTGCTTTGCAAACAAGGATACCTGATTTAGCAATAACATCCCGCACTACCAGAGCTGATGTAATTGCAGTGAAAATGATGTTTTCCTGCTCCACCTTGTTTTGATTTCCACATCCAATGAGACCAAAAAGCTACAGCTATTCGTTCACACATGCCACTAAGTATTTGTGTTACTGACCACTGCAACACAAAAGCTCAACAAACTCGGCAGCAAAACCCAATCAATTTAACAACTCAGCTCTAAGGAAGCTGAGCAGGATTTGGATATTTGCTATTTGGACTGAGACTTTTACCGAGATCTCCAAGTCACTGCATGTGTGACCAAGTTTCCCTAAAGTGTGCCAGGAATCAGGAATCTATAAACCATCGCCTCTGCTGCAGCAGAGTAAACAAATGGACTATACTATTTTAGAAAAGCCAGAAAACAATCAAGACCCATAAAGCATGCTGTATCTGTGTCCAGCAAGAAAGTTCACACAACCTGTCTCTTACAGTCGTTTGAACCCTGTGATAAACACAACCCCAGGCAAAGCTTTAGCATCACTGTCATAAAAGTATCCATTGCAATTAAAACAACTGCAATTAAATTACAGTGTTAGTAATCTTATGTTCTGCATATATCTCAGTTTGAATACATTGGGTCAATCCTCATTTTGCTCTTTCTTATAGATAAACTAGGTAAATCTTGTAATTTCTTTAGGTGGATAAAATGTGAAATACTATGAAATCCTGGCAAATGCTGTCTAAAAATTAGTGAAACATACAGCCTGACTCACACAATATACAAACCCAAAATTTAATGTATTATTTCCTCTATTTTCTGTAACGTTTTCTTTTGCTCAGTATGATAAAGCAACTCAGTAAAGGTGCCTTAATGTTGAATTCAGGTTGGTGTTCTATGAGAGGTTTTAATAAAATTTCATCAGAAAGAACAAGGTATCATATTTAAAGCATTTGTTATTTACATCTATAATAGACTTCTATTCTCATATATTGTAACAATTCACTGTAATTCTAACAATCTCAAAGAAATGTACAAATATATCATAAAAATCATGGGGGAAGAAAGAATATATACACAGCACCAAGAACAATGTGCATAAAATAATTGGGTTTGCTATTGGCATCTTTATTTATGAAAAGAAACAATGAAAGTCTGTTGTACTGAAAAAAGTAGCAGTAGCTCTTCAGATGCCAAGTCTTAAGGGCTCCACGTCTTAGCACCTAAAATCCCTGAGTTTATTAAATTCCAGAGGCAAAAAAAGTTCATAGCAGAAATCAGGCATGCTTTTGTCTTCTTTTCAAAAACAAAACAAACAACAAAAAAAAAACCACTCCAAGAACAAAAACACCTGCACATGGGAAGACCAGTCTGGGTGCATCTAGACATGAATCCTTAGAAGAGTTAGAGTACAGGCTAACCACATGTCCAGATTAGGTCCATTAGAGCATAAAGGTGAGTTTCTTTAGGATTTCTCAATACAAGAATCACTCCTGATTCAGAGAACACACAACTCCTCTCTCCCTCAGTTCCTTACATATGCAATGGGGATACTTCAAAACATGTTAAAGAAATTAAATACACTTAAACCAATACACATGCACAATGGGGATTTGGGCCATTAGAAAATATTTTTTATTTTTTTACAAAAAGTTGCGAATACTTTAAATAACAGAACAATTCCGAACTTCAAAAAAAAAAATCTGTATTGTGATACAGTGGAGGTACTTGGCCTGTATGCACTGCTGTAAGCTTATGTAAAGTGCCAGTTGGCAACAACCATCATCAGTTCTTGGCCTAGACCAACTAGATAGACTAACTGCCTGGAAAGGTCACTCCGCAGATAACTGAAAGTCTCCATGCCTAATGATCACTGGTATTTTGAAGTTGTATCATGATACAACCATGATTTACAACTTACCAATGTTTTTCAGAATACAGTGAAATACTGCTTGTACTTCACAGGTTAAAGAAAAGGTCCATGCATGATTCTGTTTTTCACAGTGGGTAGATGAGAAAACATTATCATTCATTTGGATACCTTAAAACATCATCTGGCTAATTTTCAGTACCAAGAGAACGTAGTGGTTTAACCCCACACAGCTGCTTGCTCACTCAGTGCACCCTCCCCCTAGGGATGGGGAAGAGAATCAGAAAGGAATGTAAAACTCAAAGGCTGATAAAAGAACAATTTAGTAATTAAAATAAAATGGGAGGAAAAAAAACCCAAACCAAACAATAACAGTAATAACAATTATAATGAGAAGGAGGGAAAAGGAAGAGGAATAAAATCCAAACAGGAGGGAGGAAAAACCCAAGTGATGCACAGTACAGTAGCTCACCCCCCACTGACATGCTCAGCCAGTCCCCAAGCAATGATCAGCAGCTCCTGGCTGACCCTCCCAGTTCATATACTAATGACGTTCTGTGGTCTGGAATACTGCTTTGGCTAGTTCAGGTCACCTGTCCTGGCCGTGTCCCCTCCCAATTTCCAGAGCCCCTCCAGCTTTGTTGCTGGCAGAGCCTGAGAAACTGGAAAGTCCTTGACTTAGCATAAACATTAACTAGCAACAACTGAAAAATAGCAGCGTGCTATCAACATTATTCTCACACCAAATCCAAACCCCAGCACTGTGCTAGCTACTAAGAAGAAAACTAACTCTATCCCAGCGGAAACCAGGACACAAGACATTTTACTACCTTTACTACCTGGGGCCTTGGCTGCAATTACTTGCAACCTTGGTTGCTGCAGATGCATTAAGAACAAAAGGATAAAGTGAAACAAAAGAGCCTAAACGAAATGTTTCCTTAAGTGTTCATATCTCTTTGCATTTCATTACACTAAACTCTAAGCTTTTGCGGCTGACAGACAGGAAGATACTTAGTATAAAACGTATGTAGTTACAGTCAAAATCAGGTACTCTTTTTTCCCCCCAAGTAATAAATATGGCCATACGGTATCTGGGCCCCTTGTATTCACTCATATTTTTCTTATTTTCTTTTAATTAAAAGATTTTATTAAAGATTTAATTAAAAGATTTTACTCAGAATTCCAAACACGGAATTTCAAACAACTTTTTAATACTGATTCTCTCAGTTATCTTCAGTATCCTAACTCCTGTCTTTTGTCCTACTAAAACCAGGTGACTAAAAAGTGCTTTGAGCAACAAAGATCAAGGCAGCTGAGATGACTGCCTCGGTGCTTCACATTACACATTGGAACAGAGAAATTTCTACTTTTTGAGGATGTGTGTGTCAGGTGGCCAGTCACCCTAGGTTGTACATGAATAGTTATGGTAAATTGGGCAGGGAAGGGTCTACATGAGTTCATTTAGTTCATACCTCCCCCTAAACCAGAATCACTTATATCTATATAGCTCTTAGTGAGTATTTCCTTATTCTTTAACACTTTAGAAGCAGAGATCCTGCAGACTTTGTGGGTAAGCATGACAAGGTCTCATTACCTTCAGTGTTTAAGGGTGGTTCCCAGTGTGTACTCTCAATTTAAACCAACTAATTCATATTGTATCACCAACCATTTAGCACCTCTCTTATTGAAGAATCTTTTTATTTATTTAGTCTACACAGTATGTGTCAGCGTGTAGGACCTTGAAAGTATATCTACAAAGTATTTCAGGCTCATTCTTTGGTGCATAGTATATTTATTTCGCCTAAGTAAGGTTTGTCTGTGTCAGAGCTGCTGTTCAGCTGCAGGAGTTGTAAACCTACTGGAGGACAGCTGCCACATCTTTCACAAACAGGGAGAATGCAAGAGGACACTGAAGATGACACGTGCTCATGTTTGCTAATTCAATACTTTGACCTTCCTTCTTTTGATGTGACAGTTAGAGATCATTCAACCTTTTCTGAGGAGTTCATGCCACTGCCTTCCACACCTTATTGTTAGCCAAGACTTGCTTTGTATTTAAGAAAATGTAAAACAGTAGCTTGCATGACATGTCTGAAGAGATACAGTGAATTAAGTTTGACTGGGGAATCATCCACTTTCTCCAAGGGCTACAACCAAGTCCACAACATGCAAACTTTACCACAGTCAACCCTCTTTCTCTCCCACCCCACCTGAAGTCCACAATGGAAAGAGAAATGCACAATAGTTTGAGTCTACTTATTGTCCATCCAAAGGCTAGCAGTACACGATAAACATTTTAATGAGGTTGAAATTAGGGCAGTTTATCTTTGACTCAAGCATACATTATACACACATCTACCAGCTTAACAACTAGGCTAATCTTTACCAAGGAAGACAGGCACAGACAAGAGAAGGCCTACAAAAAAAAAAAAATATCGTCATACTTTTTACAAAATGAAGAACCACATAAAGTATTTTGAAATCCAACAAATCTTTCTGTAACTAAAATTAATTACTTCGGCTATTCTACTACATCAACCATGAAATTAGCCTTCGGCCTGTTTTTAGGTACTCTAAGGATATTGCTTTCTATTTTGTACTATGCACCTCACTGACTGACTCACTTGAACTTTTGAGCATAGAACAAAAAATTCCCTGAGCAGATCACACAAATAGGGTTATTCTGAAGCAATTTCATCCAAGCTGAAACCACAAGACACAGATGTGTAAGAGGAGAGGTCACAGAACACTCTTCTGAAGGTACATGCAAAAGCCTTCCTCTAAACAGAAAGCAGTTAGGGTTAATGAAATGGGTAAGACCACCCACAAGGCACTGAAGTGTGCTGCAGAAAAGACTGCCACCTGAAAATAGCTAACAATGAAACACTACAATGTAAATTCAGTGATGTGGTATCCACCTTGCAGCGATGGAGTCCTCACAGATCGAACTACCTTCAGTCTTGAATAGTCAGAAATAATAGCTCAAGATCTCTCTAAAGCCTTGAGTTCCTACTCATTCATGTTGATAAGATACTACAGTCTTTCCTGAAAGATCTGAACTAATTAAAACCAGTAATGAAGATGCATCCACATCATGTTACTATATTCATGCAACATCTTAAAATATCTTTAGGGGAGGGATCATCTTCTGGTCTCCCCGACCAGGGATTTATAAGTAAATGAATAAATAAAGGCATAATTTTCTCCTAAGGTGTTTTAGAACATAGCCTATTCTGAAAGTAGCGGCACGATTACAGTACCTCGCAAATAATAATTAAAAAAAAAAAAAAAGAGCTTTGCAATATTAGGATGGACTGAAGAGACATCTTTCTACTACCACAGTTCTGGGAAAAAGTGAATTTAAATTTCTTATTAAAAAAAATTAAAATACAGAATGGCGTAGCATCTGAAATAGAGGAGATCTACAAATAGGAAGTTACAATCTATTTACACTTTATTTTATAAGACATTATAAACCATAATAAAACACTACCTCAACTGACTGACTTCAGGCTACTCTTACTTCATTTGCACCAAAATTTCCCAAGATAAAGATTCTTTTTTTCATCCTAGTCTGACATTGCAGCAAAGAGTACAGCTTTGGCAGGATTTCTTGTATCACAAAAGGACGAAATTAGGCTTTAACATTTAGGTGGATGAAGAAAGCCTGTCTTTGATTCTCTGGAATTCATGCCTCCCCATATACTCTCTTGCCTCCAGAGCCCGAGTAAAATTTACTTGAATAGTCTTAATGTTGCCTTAATTTTTATTGTACAGCAAATTATATAACCTAAACAAAAAACAAGTATCTTTTGCTTCTGATAGAGGTAAACGATGCAAAAATAAAGTGGCAAGATAAAATTAATTTCCTTCGGGTCTTAGGTACCTACATCTATAATTACTCATGACAGCTTCAGTTAACTCAATTTCAGTGAAGAAGGTCAAATCATAAAGGCCTAATTAATTTTACAAATACTCAGCAGGATAAACTAAAATTTCTCCAAGGGGTTCAAGAACCTGAAAGGACTAATTAAGAACAAGACTAAGACATGGTAGCTTAAATTTATGTAAATTTTGCACACATTTCCATTTTAATCCAGACTGGCTGGAACACACTTCAGGCATTTCATTGGGTTCTAGTTACAAAGTAAACCAAGAGTGCTGAAAGATTACAGAGCAATTATTATTTTCCCCCCTTCACTTATCTGCTTCTCTGTGCCTCCTTCTGAGTCAACGGAAACTAAATCTTTCATCTGTGTGTGTGTGTATATATATACGGGCGGGACAGGACAGAGTAGGTCCGCTAGGGGGTTTTAGCAACATTCAGTTTTCTAGTTTTACAGTACAGGGGAACTAACTTCTATTAAAGCTTCCAGAAACAAATGCCTATTATGAAATGTAGACCCTTTAGAAGTGAAAAACAGGAAAGGGATATAGATAGAAAAGGATGTAGATGTAGATGTAGATGTAGATGTAGATGTAGATGTAGATGTAGATGTAGATGTAGATGTAGATGTAGATGT
>JAVJGJ010000047.1:97900831-97915501 GCA_035590215.1 Microhierax caerulescens
TATAGATATAGATATAGATATAGATATAGATATAGATATAGATATAGATATAGATATAGATATAGATATAGATAGAAAGCCACAGATTGATTTAACTTTTATTCTGAAAAATAATTTGGCTGATTTCAATACATTTTTTTTCTGCTTTCACCCAAAACTCATGAAAGAAAAAAATGTATCTGCAGCATACATTGGCATTGTATGTTCAAAGCACACACCAGTACATATAAAATTCCAGCCATCCTGAACAGAGAAAAGCTCGGGGGAAACACAAATCAGAAATCTGAAGTGATAAAAACCTCAATGCAAGTTACAGAAGTGCTCAGATTTATATTTTACTTCAGAATTGCATGTTTCATGATGTTCAATGTTTCAGGCCAGCTACATCCAAGTGCATCTTTTGATATTGTCTGCCAGTGAATAAAGTGAGGTAAAAACACAAGATCCAGTCAGCAATCACCTGTTACACAGTGCAAGTGAATAGGATCACACAATATATATAGTTTTACTTTGTGTGTAGAGGACGCGATACTCTGTGGACCCTAAATTTTCTGCCAGAGGCAGACAACAGTAATTATAATTAACTGCATTTTTTTGTCCACTGGATGCATTTCTACACACATCATGTTCCATTCCAACAAAAGGAAAACTGATTTTACCATCTCTTAGACACTGGGTAAAATATTACTCAAATAATAACAGAAATTAGAACCTATTGTGGAGATTTTGTTGGGGGGGATTTTGTTTGATTTGTTGGGGTTTTTTTGTTTGTTTTTTGCTTTAGAACAACACTATATTACTTTTCATATCCAAAACCTATGTAACTCAGCTCAAGGATATATATGTCTATGCTCCACACCACCACAGAAAATAAGTGTATGTATGTTAAATAATCATAGTAAGAACGTCAGTAAAAAAAACCACAAACCAGTATGCCATCATTTGATAAGCATGTACAGTTTTCATAGTCTTTAAAACAGTGTAAGCTCTAGCAAATCACTCGCAAGTGCACAGATTACTCATAAAATCCAGATATACCAGTATACAAAATTACTTTTGAAATTAGACATTTCTTTTGCAACTCAAACTTGCAGTTGTTTGCTGAATGACCTCACAGCACTTAAGGTGACAAATATGGTCACACCACTATGAAACAAACATACAGCTCTCCATGAATTCTGAATACACAGATGTTGTTGTCATACAGGAATAAACAGATTCTCTCAAATTTTATGACATAAAACACTCTGGTGAGCTTCAAACTTCTTTAATTTCAAATTGCTCCAACAAAAAAAAAGCCTCATTTTATTGCCAACTTTGTTAGTCTCCCCACCACCACCATGACAGAATAATACATTTTCAAGAAATTCTGTTTTACTTTTAACATACAGAAATAAGTTTTAGGGCTTTCATTAATCATCTCCCAGACATAGCTCCACAGTGTTCTTTCATTAAATATCTCACAAGCATACACAAGCACCATTTTTTTTTTTTCTAAAAAAAAAAATAATTGTATTTTGTTAAAGGTGTTCTCTTTTAATAAAAATATGCTCTAACCCTTTTTCTCTGGCTATTTGGGGCTGACAAACAGAAACAGAGCTTGTCAATTCCATGCAAATCAGTAAAGAATCAGGAGCATCTGGACAAGGAATATAAATCTCTTGCAGAAAGAAACCCTTAGCTATTGCTTATTTGAAGGATCATTAAAATGATTATATTTATGTAATCAATCAGTGAATCAAAAAAATATCTTATGCTACATTTATGAAGACATGGAGTGTCTTCACATACTATATTTCCACACAGAAGCATGGAAATTTATCTGACTTAATAACAAAATGTAAGGCTTTCCTGACAATCCCCTTAAATTCACATACTAGAATGCTGCTTAGAGAGGTAGAAGTGCGTTTAATCATCTTTAATGATGGCATGCATTTTTTTTTCCAGTATCAAGTAGGACAGCAATCAGCTTAGAGACCCAAAACATACCAAAATTATAGAAGTGGTCCAACTGGAGTAGTGCTCAAGGTGGTACCTACAACAGTGTCAAGCCTGAAATGCCTCAATGCAGGATATTTAACCCTGCTCCCAACAGGGTGTCTAGGCTAGCTTTTCTGACGGCTGTTACTTCCAGATGTGCAACCTCAGAGAACTCTTGCACAACAGCTTATCTTTTTTCACTGTTGAACAGGTCACCCAGTCATCTGCAGAAAGTCCTTCCTGAATATATTTGGGCTTCATTCACATCACCTTTCTTATCCTTAGTCTCCATGAAATAGGGACAGCAGCACTTTCCTACCTCACCTTAGCCATTAAGGGAATAAACATTAAAAGGTTGCTTGGGTCCTCCCAAGGCTACAGTGACACAGACTGTGTTTTTATAAGTGAGGCAGGAGACACCCCACTCAGACACATCTCACTGAGATTAAGAACTACATCAGAAGCAAGACAGAACCTAACCTTACTTTAAAGGCAAACACAAACTGATGGAATCAATCATAAAATAGAAAACCTAATTAAGCTATTCTGGGACAAAAGTAAGGTTGCAAAATTCCCTAATATCTAAATAGTAAAGACAGTGAAATTTTCGATTTCATGAGACCTTTTTTTGTGTGTTTAGTGGTAGTTCATATGCTTTTTGCTCCACCGCATTCTATCAATACAGAAAAGCTGATTCTGCATTGACATGTTTAGTAGTAGAGCTCTGTGCAGTCAAAATAAAGTACTGTTGCTGTGTTTTGCTTTATCACTGAACACTTCAGGGGTTTCATTCCTTTGAACACATTACGGATGTGCACATAAACTGGAAGCAATGCTCAACAGTTTGACACACAACGCCATTCACTGGCACCTACATTATCAAGCAGCTTTGATTTTTCATCAAAATCTTCCATCCCTTGCATCATGAATAACTGAACTTCTCAGCATGCAGTATTAACCTGCTTACCTTTACTAATGTAGTAGAAAAAAGATCAATCAGCATACTGATTACTACTTTATATACTTGGTACCCTTATGCTCCACAGGAACTATGAAGCATTATCATTGTCATTAGTCCATTTAAATATTACTGAAAGTGTGCTGAACTTCATGCAAGTGTTATCTTAGTAAGGCAAACATGATAATTTGAGTTTGGGATGTTGCATGTTTTAAGAGTCCTACTTTGCAGGGCAGGAATGGGAGTCTCCATTATGTTCAATAATATATGCTCATATATTTTAGGTTATGATTAGACCTCAGCTTTTTTGTTGTGTTTAGACAGCACAGCCTGCAGTGAAAACTTAGTCCTATGTTGCCATTCTTTTAATAATTGTGGAAACAGCTGTCTGGGAGGATGTAACACTTACATACAGGTAATGTAAACATCAAAGAAGATACATGAGTGATGTGATATGGACGCTTCCATACGACTAGGTCCAAATTTCTATGTGTGATTAATCTTAGATTGTTTTCCTATCTTTATGTAACATCTGCTCAGCTTGGGAGAGCTCCCTTTGAATAGTCCCAAAATATCTACCAACAGTGCCAACCACCCTGGAAAGGGGAAAACAACAGACAAGATAATGTACAGGTCCTAGATAATGTAAGAATTAATTCTGCTGTAAAAAAAGGAAGTCAGAACACTTCTAGGACTCCAGTTTAATTTCTCCCTTTGCCACTAACAAATCTTTTGCTTCCTTCAACAGAAAATATCCAAAATAATTATTGAGAAGTTATTAACATCCTGAACTCAGGGAAAAAAAGCTATGGAACTATAATTATGCATATGCAACAGTGCTGGCCTATTAGGTACATAACATGCATTTTTTAATTTTGCTTAGCTATAACTCTATTCTCCCAGGTAATCAAAAACAATCATTAAAAACACACTTCTGAAATACTTACCTGAGAGCATTAAAATCTTTAACCACAGAAAACATTGCACATTCTTTACATTGGTTTACTTATCCCATTGCTCCTCTCCACTACAGTTAAGCATTGTAACCTTTGTCATTTGGAAAACAAGTCAAAACATCGCAGTTTTAAAACTGAAGTTTAATCAGGTTTTTTAATACTTTAATTATTGATTTTCTGATTCACAAAGCTGTGCTATACTCCCATCTCTCCAGAAAGGCCTGTTTGAAACTGCCTACTGGGCCCATACAATATTCATACTTGTTATTAAATAATGCACATTCTGTTGGCTTTTAAAACTTGCTCAATATGGGGAGTCTAGTATATATAATTTTTTTTTATTAGACTGTGATACATCCTCAACTACTGTTTCTGCCTCGTTTTCTCAGCCCTAAGCATATAACTACAGGCATATAACTAAGCATATAACTAAGCCCTAAGCATATAACTACAGTTCAACCTTCAAACCAAAGCTGAACTCCATTCTTTCCTTCAAGTACTCATCAGGAATACTCATAAGAAAAGAAATGGATGAGCAATTATCGTAGTGATAGATGAAAACTCCCCAAACCGGTCCCAGGCAGGGAAGGCAAGGAAGCAGGCACAGAGCAGCTGGGCAATCCCCAAGGCTGAGCAGGTTCTGGGACAGGCAGAAAAAGGAGAAAGTGGTGCAACTACTGGCCAAGAGCTTCTGCTCGTGTCATGCAGAGATACTCTGTGCTCCCCAGCACATCAGCCACTGCTCAGCAACTGTCCTGAAGCCTTGGCCTGCTGGAGTGATGGATCACTAGGCTGCAAAAGCAGCTCAAGTAGTCTTTGCATTTTGGCTATTTCAGCTGACTAGATCTAAGGGTGTGGGGATGGCAGTTGGGTGCTAGAGACGAGCTGGTTTGCCTCAGCAAAAACCAGTCCCATAGTCTCTCCCCTAAAAAAAGGGAAGTGCACAAACTGGGTTGGGGGCTCAGCTTAAATTCTGCCTAAATCCCAAACAAAAGGCTCAGTGAGCAATGAGGCAGTCTAAGCAAGCAGCCCCCCTGGAGTTACTGCTGTGGCAGCCCAAGCAAAAGCCCTGTACTCATAGCCAAGCTCCTTGGCCAATGCTGCTGCAGCTTCTGGGTTTGAACCCCTTTCTCAGGTTGGGGGTGACATTCTGCTGGACTCTGGACCAAGCACACAGCACTCGGTTCCTTCCCAAGGTCTTCCAGCAAACTTCACCCCCACAGCATGTTGGGCATTACTGCTACTCAGATATCCAAGACTGTAACAAGAAGCAGAACCAAGATCTGACCAAGAATCCATAGCCTCATACACAGAAAAACAGAAAAAGATTGAGTAAGCCCTCATCCCCACTCTGATGCAGACTTACTAATGCAGCATAGCAAGTGCTACCTACTAACTAGCCAACAGCAATGAGATCTCACCAAATGAGACAGGGCTTTCAAATGCAGACTACCCAATACAGTTGCTTGACACAGATATCTGGTTGATATCTTTAGGTTAGATATGGGCTAACATAGTTTGATACTGGTTTTCCTGAGAATTTGCAGCACCCAGCATGTTTTCCACAGCTTACAACATGCGTTATCCTGGCCCTTTTACAACTAGGGATACGCTCTATGTACCAGGCACTACACAAATACACAGTAAGAATCGTTAACTGCGCCAGTAACTGGTCCTGCCTGCTTTGCCTAGTTAGGCAGCACACTCAAAAACAAAGAGGAGAATTAACTTGCCAAGAATTACACAACTACTTGGTCACAATGTTCTCCCAAGACCAAAGCTGCCTTGTTTCTGGGTCACACTGTCCCCTTCTCACAGAGATTATCTTCCTCAAGGAAGGCACATTGTGAATTAAATCGGTACACAGAACACAAGCCCTACAAACATTTTAAAGTTTAGCATTACTAGGTGAGCAGTTGGGAACCTCTGGCCCCAAAAATTTTTATCCCTAATAAAAAAAAAGTTTATTTCAACTTCTGCCTGTGCCCTTATCTCTAAATTTAATGAGGAAGCAGCTCCTTCTCTGCTGTTTTCCAAGTCTCTTTGATCTCATGATTATGTATGTGCCGGTTGCTAGCCATTATATAGTCTGAATAATGTATATTGATGCTAGATAGCTCCAAGTACACTATGTACTCAGAAATAAAGAACAGCTACTCTTTCTGTAATAGGAATCTTAGAAGCAGCTCAAAAAGCTTGGGAGTGAGAAGGACACATAAAGCCTGTCCCATGGTGATTCCGCGCTTGCTCCATGCCTGCACAGCCCTAAACCACACGGGGATGCACAGGGAACAAGCAAACAAGAAATAAGACAAAAAAAAAGTAAACACTGCTGCCCTGGAGCCCATCTCTTTTTGCATCATTTGCAGTTTGGAAGTACCCCACAAACATGAGATATGTTCTTCTTATTTTGATACCTCTCTGAAATATTATGATAGCTGAAAAATAAACCAGAAAAGTAGAAAGGATGGTGGCATTTGGTTGTTTGTTTTAAGCTTTCCCCATTATCTGTTTTGGACTCTCTTCTGCAAATAGACCAGGACCCAGTTAAGTACTTGCACTAACTGTAAGAAAAGGTAGGAAGCCACAAGAAATCAGTAAGGTCGTGTTACTCTCACAGCAGTCTATACTTTTCTTAGCCTAAGAATGAAATGCCTACAGCTTCACAAGCTTCATACACAGCCTTACAGAAATCACTTCAGGGGGGGGTGGGGGGGTTGGAAATGTATTGCATTTGTATTTAAAATACTTAAGTAGCTGGGTCTCAGCTGTGCCTTCAATCATGGTGCTTAATTCCTCAACGCTAGTGACCACAAGCACCTTGTAGATATCTACACTTGTACAACCACATTGTCACTGCTATAGCAAAAAACAAGCCTTATACAGCCACCAGCTGCAGTGTCCTAACTAGCATCACACCTGCAACAAGTCCAATCTGGAATAATTATTTACATAATATATGTATATACATACAAATCCATGCATGCAAGCAACCTAAAGATCACCAAAGTAGAAGTACGCTCCTTTCAGTTTTAAGTGGCTGCTATGGACGGTGCAGACTAAGGCAAAGTTAATGGGCCTTACCAAACACAGACCTCATTCTTTTTTGGTCTTCTCCTCTGCAGCTCACAGGGAAAGATGCTGAGGGAGGATGGAGGGTCTGGCCATCCACAGGCCTGAACTACCCTCCCACCCACGCAGATTACCACCGCATCTCAGTGCAAGACATTTTCAACCTTAATGAACAAAACCATATCCTCTCTAACTGTCTTTACCTCTGCACCCGTAACAAAAGCGAAATGTCCTGATGTCTCTTCTAGGAAATTCTGCCTATTTTGGCTTTGCCATATTCATTTACTAGCTCACCTTTTCCCTTATACCATATGCTTCTGAAGAGATGACTTGCCAAATATACTGGTTTGAATAAAAGCTAGTGAGTATTTCTTATTACTTTTCCATATGTCCTGGTATATAGATATATTCAGTGAGAGCATTATCTACCCTACATTCACTTCAGAATTTAATGTCATTATTTTTTCTCTATATTGAGCTGATTGTACTCCCACCCTCACTGATTTAGTTCTATGCTCTTTAAGGGAAAGCTACTATACAACAGTGATAAATTCCCCTTTATTAGCATTGCAACTATTGATCTCAGAATTAAGTTAAATGCCCGATAAAACTATACTTTCTAGTAACATCAAAAATCAGATTCTTCTTCTCACTATCAACATCAATATATATTAATTCCATGTGGCTTGACCCAGACAATGCTGAATTACCCAGACTTCAGAAAAGGAAAATATCTACTTATTTTAAGAGAAAGAAAAAAGGGTTAAAAAAAAGAAAAAAAGAAAAAAAAGATCTGCAACTAAACCAGGCTCTAAATGGAAGCAATTTTGGAATTCTTTCAGCTTTAATAATCTTTTCACCGCTATGTTCCTTTTTATGTTTCATAGCTCACAAATAAGTTCAGAACACAGAACAAATTGAAATTTTATATATTAATTTTCAAAATACCCATTATCCTACTAATATAGGAGTTAGATTAAAATACTGTATGTGATAATATAAAGGCAAAAATGTTATGAGACAAAAATCCAAAGGAAGATTAGCTTTTATTTCTTTGTATATAAGCACCAAGCATTACATCACAGATTCTTACATTCTAAGCTTGGCTGTATCACTTGCTTTTAGATCCATAATGTGTCAGGTCTCTAAAGGATGCTTATTTGTGCTGCTTTCCTCAGGAATGCTACAAATTCAGATAAACTAGAAATCTAAGATTCAGGATGCACTATTCCACAAACAAGTAGAGCTATTCAGGACCTTGAAAAGAAAGCAGTACATAAAAATAAATCTCAAACACAGACGGACAAAACAGGCTGCTTTGAACATGTGCTGAAACTTCTCTGTACACACCATACACATGTTTAAAGCTGTCGAAAAAATACTTTTTGGCCCGTTTCAACCAGTTACTGAAAGAATTTATTATTAATACTCCTGAAGACCAAAGGACAGCGTCATTATTATAACAACACATCCCTCAGCTGCATATTTTGCGCTCCATTCCACACTGTGGAAAACACAGTAACTTAAAAATGGATGTTTCAGAATGATTATGCAGAGAAAGGACAACCTGCCAGCATTGGCAGTTCAGACATGCTCATACACCAGAGGCAGTGACCTGCAATGTGGAAAACTCCCGTGTGACAGCTGACAAGTCACTTCTTGTCTTCTGGCTTCTAGGCCCCACCTGTACCCCCAATTTTACCTGGCTGCTATCTCATAATCTCAGGGATGCATAAAAGGTTACACAGACTAAAGATCTGAGTACCCAGATGCCACTGTAATTATGGATTAAGTAAATACTAAAGTGAAAAAGATACATAAAATAAATCTTACTGGTTATCAGAGACTATAAAGCCTTAACAGAAAACCAGAAAATGGCAGACAGGAGCACAGGTGCTAGAACAGAGAGGAGCTAAATTCTGCACAAACAGCATGCAGCCAACTCTTGGCACTCAAAAAAAGCATCCTGGCATTTCCAGACTGGGGTTATATATATCGATTCAAACTGTTTTGCTTACACCCATAACAGTGTCCAGCAAAACACCTATCATCTTCAGCAACAGGGGGAAAATGTTTCTGACCTTAGCAAAAAGCAAGCCTGCTGAAAACACAGAATAAACACTCCTGAGGCTATCAGTGTTAAAGTGTCAGTTGTAAGGAGTCATTTATGACAAATATGGTTGCATAATAGCATTATGTAGGGATCCTGATATGATTAACTATTAATTAAATCATACAGATGAGTAGCATTGTGCTTGCAAGCAAGCTAGCCTTTCCCAAATTATAATTAAATATTGAATAAACACTGCAGAAACAGAATTATCTATGTCGTCTGCTGCTGCGTTTTCTTAGTCATAAAGGTGATACTTTTGCATCATATTAATTAGGAGTATGAAGGAGTACTAATACAAGAAATCACCTGTTGCAAAGGCAACCTTATTGGCTTGCAGTAAGGTTACAAACTATATTGGATCCAGTTAAGACACAAAAATCTGAAAACTTGGTAGACACAGAACTTTATGTTCTAAACCTGAGTTAAAGGACTACACAGAAATCATCCAGGTCTTCAACCTTTTTCATAGTTAAATACACAGAGCTCTAATTCACAGCAAGAAGCAAATGCAGCTTCAGAAGAAAGCTGTCTCTATAGGACCTCCCAAGAGATCTGAAATAGTTTGCAACAAATGCAAACTTCATAAATTATGCAAGGACACAACTCAAGCACGCTCATTCTTTACATGATGAAGGTAACAATCAACACAACTCAGTGGGAAAAGGATGGAAGGATTTTGTGCTTTTTGACTACCAACATCGTGAAGGAAGGCATTGAGGAGGAATGCTATCCAGGCGAGTATTACAATGCATCTACTATTACACACACTTGCCTATCACTCACAGAAGAAACATTTTGAAGGCTAGTGGTAGACTGAGGCAAGGTAACTCCTTCTCTATCCAAAAATCTCTTAACAGTTTTTTTTTTTGAAAGAAAAAAAAGGCACAAATAATTCTGTGGGAAGGATTAACTTCACCCTTTGTGAGCAAATCTGATCTTTAATAATGTAAAGAGAATAGACAGGTATATTGGATATCCCTGAGGAGATATTGAAAAAGTACAAGTTAAAACAAAACAGTGGCTGGAATTTGATGAAACCATTTAAGAAACAAAGTCTACAGTACCTTCAGAAACAGCATCTCTTTTAACTTTCTATATATTAAAAGACCTTGGCCTCTGCCTTTTGTATCTTTCTTCATTTTGGTGTTTGAGGATTAAATAGCCTATATGATCCAGGCTCCCATCTTCTTTAACGTATTCAGAGGTGCTGTGAAGATGAGACCTTTGGATGCTAATTTTTTTGGAACGTCAGATTTGAGATAGATAAACATGGTGACATGATCACTATTAATCAGCAGTGGCTGGGACTCCCACATCAGCAGAGCACAGCCTTACATCAACTTCAACTAGCCAAACTGTCCTGTCAGGCTTGGCCCTTTCAAGGTGCCTAAAAATTTGATTCAAGGAAATCAATGGAAGTAAGGAATTCAAATACTTCTAAAGGGTGTGGGACAGCTGATTTCTCCAGGCTTACTCAGTGAAGCTTATACAGAAAACTCCCAATTCAACTCAGTCACAGCATTTTTCATCTTTTCTGAGACTAGTGCAAACTAGGATGGATAAAGCTGACATAGGGACTGAG
This sequence comes from Microhierax caerulescens, assembly GCA_035590215.1. Taxonomy (NCBI): domain Eukaryota; kingdom Metazoa; phylum Chordata; class Aves; order Falconiformes; family Falconidae; genus Microhierax; species Microhierax caerulescens. Next base: position 97,911,493 of record JAVJGJ010000047.1, read on the forward strand.
GAGTTTTTGTCAGTGAGGAACATGGGGGCAAAATTACTTTAGTGCATAGGGCCTCTCATACTATCTCACTAAATTCAGCATCTCACCCACTTGAGTCATTTGGGTGATGTAGTCAGTTTAAAGAATACACTTCAGTAGTAGGCAATGCCACTTTTAACAGAAAAAAAGAAATTGTGGCAACAGTTTCATTCTTTTACCATGCCCTATTTAAGTTCAATCAACCTACAGCAAAATCTAACCTAATCAGCTTCCCTTAAGTAATTTGAAGTAACTGCATCTACCAGAAAAAGCAGTTTTTAGAAGATTTTATTACAGCAAGAACCAACTCCAAGCCTTTCAGTGATCTTCAAAAAAAGCTGCTCATTTACCTTTTAATGAAAACCCCTCAAGCAAGGTATTTAAATGTCCTTTATAAAAACATTAAAAATAAAGATGAATTAATCTTTTCTGCACGGTCTTGACATAGCAAACAGATGCAGAACTGACTGGCTAGCTATAGACAAAGAGGAGCTGTCAATGGACCACTCAAAATGCAGACATATCAAGTAGCACTGCAAGCTGTTCCACTCGGTCTTAATTAACGAGTCAAAGAAAGAATATGTTTATTTGCAGATGACAAAGGCAGTCAGAAGAAACTCAAAATGATCAAGATTATTGGTAAGTTGCCTGCAAGGAAACCTCTGTGAAATTCAGTAAGGGACAAATCCAAGGCTGAAGACTTAAAATCATCTGTACAAACACAGGACGAAGACAGTGGTGACACAGTAGTTCTTTAAGGATGAATTCTCCCAGGCAAGTATCAAAAGCTGACCATAAGGCAACAGTGTTTTCCATACTATTGCTAAAACAAAGCACTGACCACATAACAGCCTGAAAAAACACCTGAAGCCATCCCTCCAACTTTTCTTACATGGGTAAGGTCTTAGCTGGGTTCATCAGAGCACAAGATATAGCTGACCAGCTTCAGATAACACTCTTGGTCAGTCTAATTCAGAGTATTTTAATGGTTATATTCTGAACCCCTTAGAATACAACCAGATTCCAATACACATGACTTCTAGGATGACTGGACTCATCAGTCAGGATTCTTTCATGGTAGTTAGTGAATGCTTGTAATACCTCCTTCAGTTCACTTAATCATGTGTTTGCAGATGGATGAAAAATCAAATTCGTTCACATGTACTTTTCCCAACTTGTTCACTGTTCTCTTTGTAGTAATAAAAGCTATTTCTTTTAATCCAGACAAATGAAGCATAATGTACTACTAGAGTATATTAAAGGCATGAGAAAATAAATAGAAAACATCTCATTACATAATAAAAAGCCAAATAAAAGGTGAATTCAAATTGTCAGACTAGTCTTTAATCAAAATAGCTGTATTTGGAAATTCCTATTTTGGTGCATTTTGTCTTTGTTGTCTGCAAAGATCAAATACCCTCACATAAATAACCTAGTTAATGTAATGAAACAATTGCATTTAAGTAGAAGGATTCAGCTGAGACACAGCACCTTAGACTTAATTTGGAAGAGGCACATTTTGGAAACTGTCTATGCTCAGCTCTGATGAACCAAGTCATGAAAATTCAGCACACTACAGTAAGTCTCTGCTATTTAATCAATATCTCTCTCTCGCACTGTTCTCTAATAAGCAACACAAATTCTCCCTTGAAAATATCAGACACTAAAGCATATCCATTTGGAAGCTATTGCTTTTGTGCACAGTAAGGAGTTTCTTCGTGGAATAAACTATTTCACTTGAACTTCTTTATTCCAACATGCCTTTTCCTTAACTTATTGATCCCCTACTCACACATTAATTTCTAGTCATAGCTTTCAGTGTTTTGAAATCATGATGGTACAAGCAAAACCAACCTCCATGCTCTGAACTTCTACCTAATTTTGTCCCTTTAGCTCTTTTCCCCAGCTCCAACACAACTGCCAAGCGCTTCATCAACACAAAAGCATGTACATCCCTGCATTCAGTGCCTTGTATTTTACAGATTTGCCCATAGTGTGTTGGGTTTTTCAGGCTGGAATAGTAAAAATGTTGGATGAGAATCTTTTCTATCTCTCTGCATGGATAAAGCCCAAAACCAAATGAGAACTGCTGGAGCCCCTAGAATCAGCAACAATAATAAAAATAGTGATCTCTGTATTATTTTCAGAGTGTTAGAAAGACACGTTTCTCTCCAGGATCTGTGCATTCACATTTGTAATACAAGAGCAGACTGCCAACAGCTGCTTAAAGGAGAGGGGAAAAAAAAAAGGAAGAAACAGAGTAGGTGATTGTCCTCAAAACCAGCACTTTTACATTTGTTTCTGCAAAAGGAACATTAATTTTACAGTTTATAAGATCTAATAAATGAAAAAATTAACTTTTTCAGTAAATTAATAGTAAGAGTTTAAAGAAGTATAAATACTGTTGTGTTGACAGATATTGCAAGGGGCTAATGGTGTTTTATGGGCACCTAAGTGCCATAATCACCAAATTATAAGCAGCCATGAAACAGAGATTTAGCTCAAGTCAAAAATATACCCACAGCACAGATGACAAGAGCACCAACCCTCAAGACCTTCATCAGTAAGCACAGAAGATGGAACAGGGAGGCTGCACAAAGAATACAGAAGCAATCAGCATACTGGACCAATATTTATCACAGGAAACTTGTCATTGAAAATTCCTATCCAATACTGGGAGTCAGACACCCAGTGGGCAGTCAGCAAAGTGATAAATTCATAACAGGCCAGTGAAGCCAAATAAAAACACACTCCTGACAAGTCTGGCACATCCTGACAAGTCAGCACAACCCTGAACTGGACAAGTGTCTGTCAGCCCTGAGAGGAAGGATGACCCTCCAGCTGCTTCCCATGTGCTCCCCAGACACCCATCTGAGCATTGGAAAGAAAAAACAAGTAAGACAAGGCAAGGCAAGCAAGACTTGATCTGGAAATGACCAAAATAAGGAGATTAATACAACAGACATGAAATGCAGTAAATGACAATTTTGCAAATTTCAAGCCCTTTTAGGAACACAAGCAAATCAAAATACCCAGTGCTCTCGATTCAGTGCAGTAGGCCAGGCTGCATTGGAAGGAAAGGAGAAGTACATTGCTACAGAATAGCAAAGGTTTAAGAAATTAACTCTGGCATAATTGGCAGAGTTACAACAGGAATTAATCTTAAGCTAATCATAAGGGGCACTATTGCTGAGGATTTTGAAAATGAAGGACGAGAAATCTGACCTGGGCAACTCTGAAAAAAGCAAGCTGATGAAGGAAGTGACAAGGCAAGTGAGCAGCTGAAAGCTTGAAGCACGTGAGGCAACGACCATGTAGACCAGAGATAAAAATCATAATATATGTAGTCATCGTGGCAGGGTCTACAGTTCTGAAGGCAGACAGAAAAGAAAGACTAGGTGTGGCAACTCAACCAGCTGATACCACAATGCCTGTATCTTTTGATGCAGCCCAGAGACCAGGACCTACAAGTACCAGTCAAGGATGACACTCAGGTTACAGGTTCAAAGTGATGGGCTGGATGATGAGTTAATCCTCTGCAATGAAAAAAGGCAGTAGAAGAGGCAGGGCAAGCAGAGTTTAGAAGGACTATTTTAGCTATAAATAGAGCCTCACCATTTTTTGGGTTGGTTTTTAGAGATGAGCTAGAGGCTGAGTTTGATCCAAAAAGGAGAGGGGTACAGGAGGGTACAGGCAGATCAACCCATCGCCAGTAAAAAGACATCAGTCCTACAGTAAAACACAGCATCCAAAAAAAAAAAAAAATTAAATCAAGAAACAGATCTTGCACAATGTGCAAGAAAAGATGGAACCAGCACTGGAAAAAGAGAAATATTCCAAAGCAAGTGCTAGAACAGCCAATATGGAAAAAAAAATTAAAGGCAGTTGCTCTCAACTTTTCTAAGATTTCAAAAAAAGAAGAAATTTATCTGGTTCTGAAGACTACCGTGATGGCAAAGAAGTAGTTGGGGGGGGGGGGGGGGGCAGGAAA
>JAVJGJ010000047.1:97922477-97954631 GCA_035590215.1 Microhierax caerulescens
CCCCGCCCCCCCCCCCCCCCAAAAAAAAAAAAATCACACTTGACAGTACTCTCTGATGGTTAAATTGCTGAGGAGAGAAGAGACAGAAATATATGCCAGAAAGGTTCTCCTCTCTGGAGACAGGAGGGAACACTGCCCCATATCATCAGTCCTGTCATTACATAAGAATTTTGAAGCTTTATGGAATTCCAGCTAAAGACCACCAGAATTTACCAACCAGGTCTAGCCAAATCTTACTGACTCTGAAATAAAGGATGATAAAAAGTAAAGAATATGTTGTCCTAGCAGTGACAGTGTCTTTTAAAACAAAAATGAAACAAGCATTAACACATTGGTTTTTCTCCTTTAGAAAAAGGAGACAAAGTTGCTCCATTATTTTTATTTAATCAATCACTTAAAAGACACTCATTGTATCTATTTATAATTTCAGTGTTTAAATATAGTGCACTGATTGCTTCTTGTTTTTTTCAAGTACCACATAGTAACATCTGGGAGTTCATTTCAGAAAAAAAATAAAAAATTAATAGAATCTATAAACTCAGAACTCAAGTGGATCTTAATTGAGGATGGTGACCCTGCCAGGTAGTTAACAGGACTTCGAGTTTTTGTTTGTGTCCCCTGGGACCTGACCCCTCCAGTGGTCTCCAAGTACAGGACAGCACATGAGAAGCCCCCACGGAACACAGAAAGATGGGGAGGAAAACAAAGAATAATCAGGGAGAGATTGTAATATTGTGTTTGTAGCCAGCTGTTTCCTTCTCTTGCTACTCCCTCAGTTTTAACAGTACTTCTACCTTCCGCCTGTTTGGGGAAGGATATCTCCTCTCAGCTATACTATCAGAAAAGGGATGCCCACCATCCCACCTTTGTGAGAAAGGCAGCACAAATGGTTCCCAATTTCCAGGAAGATTTTTTAAGAAAATGCTGCCTCTAGAGCTCTTACTTATAACTAGGATACTACTGCCACAAAAGGGAACAGCTAATAACAAACGATGCAGAAGCAAGTTTTCTGCTGACTAAGACTGCTCCGAGGCTGTCTCTAGCTGTCGATGGGTCAGCTTGCTGCTCCTCAGCCCACCAGAGCCTCCTCTTCATGGTCTCTGCCCCAAGCCCTCCATACAGCTCTAGAGGAGCCTGCGAAGGTACTGGGAACTCACTTCTCTGGGGGCAGGAGAAAGCAGGTTCACCTTTCCGACAACACTGCGCACAGCTCTGGCACGGCTGCCATGCCCCCTCCAAACACAGAGGCACCCAGTCATTCCATCAGTACCAGTTCTGGCTGCTACCTGTTCCTTTCCATGCCTTCGCAAGAACAACTCCCACACTAATTAAAAGGCACAGAGTGATTTCTTATTCCCACACTTCACATATAAGCTCAGCAACTTCCTTGTGGGTTTATCACAGCAAAAAAGTGAACACAGCCCAGTCCGTGCAGTTTGACATGTAACACGCACACACACACATAACCCTGGCAAACCTGAATGCATTAACTACTGAATGAAATAAGCATACTAGTGGTGGGGGCAAGGGGAGAACATCCCAGGTAAGGTAACTTCTGCAAACAACTCAAGACCTGACCCCACTCTAAAAATTTGTTAAAAACTACAGCAGTCACCAGGAACTTTTAAACAGCCCCACCGTTCACTCGCTCTACTCTCCAAATGAGAACCAGATACAGCGAAATGAAAACAATGAACACATAGTTCCATGTCTCAATTGAAAGTATCAGCTTAAATAAGCCCACCTTTTGTAATTGAGCCATTACTTTAAGGGGACTACTAGATTCCATGTTGGCCTTAGTCAAAGCATCCCCATATCCAGGGAATGATCTCCACAGAGCATGTCTGGCCATCTACACCCTGAGATCACGAAACAGGAGCTCATCTGGATGTTGGGCACATAAAAGCATAACTGATCTCCTGACATCTTAATAGGATATAAAGGCTTCTATTAGATTAAAGCAGGTTTAGTAACTAGATACTGAGTTGAGGGTGTACATGATGCACAAGGAAAATGAAGATGCTGGGTACGCTGCATATCCAGCATGACAGTGCCCATCTCACAGAGGAATCTACCCTTCTTCCTGAGAGGTGATGGAAGACATAAAATTCCTTTTAAGGGGATATGCCCATCCAATTTATTTGGGAGGATGGATTTCAAACCACAAGGTCACCAAACAGTTGCTCTCAACACTGTGGCTGTGTACCAAAACACTGCTTCAGCATCCCCTGTTCTGATCCTTGTCTTTCAGACCTGCTGAAGCAGTCTATGCTATTTGCTGTATCCTCCTGAGTTGCCCTCCCAAATGACTAGAACCCCACCAGTATCTGCAGCAATAACTGCCACCCTAGCAGCCCCCACCCCAAGGCACAGGCCATGCAGTGCTCAAGGTGTGAGTAGAGCACAACAGAGAATGTCAGTGCTACAAAAAATGGCTTGTAAAAATGACACTAAAACAATGGCCACACTTGAAGTATGTGAGGGGGTGTCAAGGATAGAAAGCATTAAATCCATAAATTTCTTCTCTCAAACTATGAGTTTGCTTATTTGACTTAATATCTGATGTATTTTTCTAAACAGAACAGTACTATTGTCAACTGCTTATAACTTCATAACGATTTTGTAAACTAAGAATTACTGCTAGTACATATTTTCAACTTGAGAAATACAGATAACTTTGATGATCTGTGACCAAGTGAAAAGGTCAAGTAATTTACTAGTTGAGATTTTCTTTATTTCTCAGTGAGGTAAGCAACAATTGGAGGAAGGAAATACTTAGTCACAACAATTTCAGAAGTCAGAAGCTGTTCTTGTAAGGCTGACTAACAGTACAATTCAAACCCAGGAAAACCGCATATAATTACAGGTCAAAAAGCTGAAAACATTAATGGGAGGGGAGGAACCAAAACATTAACAGCCTGAAAGACCAACAAAATACCAGAAACTACAACACACATATATAAGCAGAAAATAGAAAAATTAACTAATTGAAATCTGACAGGGCATCAAAATACAAGGATAAAGGGTGAATTCAATATTGAATGGTCTGGTTGTTTTTTTTTCTTTTGGGAAATAAGTATGTCAGATTTTAACTTAAAAAGGAGAAAGAAAAGAGTCACAGGTTTGGGTTTTTTTTTAACAGCATTCATGTTTAATGAATATACTTTGGCAATCCAGTGGGCTATGAAAATTGAAGTCAGTCGTTCATTAAACAAGACTACTTTAATTGTTTTTAAAATACCACTGCTGCATTTACATATTAAAAATACTTATCAGTGGAGAGTGTTATTTTTTCCAGACTATATGAAAGATTACAGGGCATATACTGAAGGTTTCAGAAACAGCAGAATGAAAACAAATATGAACTAGTTCAGTCTTATTTACAATAAAAAAGGTTTAACTGCAAGATGTTCACATATATTAAGGAGAATGCAAACCCTTCTACTGTTTGAAATGGAAAGGGTTTTTATCTCTGGTACAAAGGCTAGATGATTCATACACACACACTGCTTACTACAAGGTCTCCTCTAATTCTCTTTCAAAGTAGACCCTTCATATTCTCTAACGGGCATGTCAACTAGGCTGTCATTCAGTTTCCTTCTCTTCTTTAGCTCCCCAGCAACTAATTAATATAACAACGTTGCAGTAAATATCAACCAAGATACTTAAAACTGAAGTGACCACTTAGAACTATACTGCAGTCATGCTATGCAAAAACCAAAACAATATCAAATGGAGACAGTCTAGACTTCAGACTAGACTGTGGCTTTTCTCAAGGAAAAGATGCAAACAAAGCAAAAGGTGTCCGAGCTTTTACCACACTACAGCTAGCCATAAATATGGATCTGGTAATTTGGTATATGCTGTACAAAGCTGTACAATGTTTACAATTATGCATATTAAGAACACGAAGACTTCATCAATAGCTAGGCCACATACTTGGAAACAGGGTTAATCAGTTCACCTCTTAAGTTTTGCAAAGATTTAAAGTCTACTGAAAGTGAGATTATAGTAAAATACATTACTGATACAAAGGCTTCCACAAAGATTAAACAATGGGGAAACAACTGGGCCTCTGATACAAACACATCAATCTATAATGCCTAGACTACCATGGAGAGCAAGGAATGAATTAGAAAAACCAGGTACAGATGCAAGAAAACCTGCGTTCACAAGAAATGTTTTTCTTTCGTTTAAACTACACAGTTATACACAATTTATTTGATTATTTAACCCATGGTAATTTCCACAACGTGGTTATTTGAGCAGCCAATGCAGCAGAGAAGGTAAAGAGGGAAGACATGTTTTTGGACACACGGGGCTTTCTTCAGACTACCCTGCTTTTAATAACTCTGTCTTTTGGTGCAATAAAGAATATTCCCTCTTACTACAAACCTGATCTTTTTTCTGTAGACAATCTTGACTACACTGCCAGTACAAACAGGTTAAGAACTTTGAAGGAAAAGAATCTTTGATTTGTTCATTCATTTGTTCTTTCTAAACAGCCTGTTTCCTCCCTATTCAACTGTCTACTCTAACCTGCATCGCTAATGTGAAACCGTGAGAACAAGAGTCTGTATTTGCACTTTGCTCCACTCAGGGTTTTAAAAAAAACATTTTATCTACCCCCATACAGCTGGGGTTTTTTTAAGCTAAAAAGTTTTAGTCCTCAGACAGAAAACATCCCATACTCTTGATCAAATACAACAACTTCTGCTGTACATTTACTATTGCCATAATACTTTACAAACAACTGTAGCATTAGGGAAGTACATATAGTATTGACAAACGGATATGGTACTGATTCATACAAACTCATGTTTTCCAATTTGTTCTCTGTTCCTTTACTAGTATATTGCAACATTCTGTCAAATACTTCAATGGAGGAAACATTCTTGATTTCTTCAGACATGAATGCCAATGGAAAAAATACTTAAATTTGCTGTGCTTCCATCACATTATCCACCATTAATGCCTCCTTTTCATCCTAATAATTATCAGCTTACTGACTCCCTGGCAAACTTGTTTCTTGATTATTATGTATTTATTATTATTAGCTGTTATGCACTTAAAAAAAAAAAATCAAACCCAGATTTGGTTTTCATGGGTTTACCTTTAAAATGTTAGGAGTTTACGTTCTTTTATATTTTCTTCAGTGGATACTAGTCTCACTTTTTGAAGGATGTCTTTTTATTTCAAACATCTTTGATTCTGCTTTCTGAAGACTTTTTTTTTTTGGCCTTTTCAGACTTTTTCATTTAACTTGTGGATCACTTGAGCCTCTACCTTTCAACATTATTAATCCTGACTCCAAGCACCCTCTCTTTTAGCTCTTCCTTTTATTTTTTGTTAAACTAAAATCCTTTTGTAACTCAAAACGCTAGACAAAAGTATAACAAGGGAGGTACAGCAGTGTGCCACCACCACCTCCTCTGTTGAAGTTACTATGCAAATAAGAAAAGGCCTTTAGCCATTCATCAGCCATCATTACTCAGTCTCAGGCAAAAGATGCATAAGATCTAGTCCAAAATATTAGAAGTTTTAAAAGCTCAGAGACATTGTTCAGCTAGTGACATAACCGTGATGACAAAATTTGTCTTAACACTGAATCCAAGTTAAACATAATTGTGTGCTTGTAGCACAGCAGTTATAGCATTACATAATGGAGTTGACTTAACTTGCAAAGCATTTCTGTGCTTAATTAAGAAAGATTACTGGACATTTCTAGCATTTTTAAATTTTTTTTTCCCAAAAAAATTACTATATGTTGTGTTCCTTTACAGTTAAATTTGCTAAATCATCCCCTCTGAAGACCAGAATATACAAATTACTACAAAATGGGATTCATTAGGTGAAAAAACCAAACGAGCCAGCCAAACATATGTAGACTTGGTATTGTTTTGCTAAATTGGGTAAAACATGTAAGACCATTTTCTATGCCCCAATAGTTCACTTATTTATTAAATAAACCCTATACATCTTGCTATTACTTAATCCTCCATTTTGAAACAACTATGGAATTTGCATTTGGAAATTGGAATTTGAAACAGAATTTGAAAAGTTTCTAGCTTTGAAAGTGAAAATGGAATTTGACAGTTTCTAGCTTATTCACCCTTCTTACTACTACTTCTTTGGTGACCTCTAGGGCTCAGCCTTGCCACAAACTCTATCCTGATATTTGTCTGGCATAGATAGTTCTGCTAAATCATAAAAGACTGAGCTCATGAAAGACAGTTCCTCTAACACTCAGTGGAACACAACTGCTTTTCTGCCACAAAAGGATAAATCACATAAGTTAAAAAAAATAATCAGTAGCTTCAATATATAAACACAGCTGGTTAGCAAGAAATAACCAAACCAACATAAACAACTCTATCCAATCCAAACTCAGGGAAAGCATTTTCATTTTCTTTCAATAATGGCTTTTGCAGTAGGTCTTTCAGACACTATTCATTAGTATTTCAGGATGACTTACTGCAACTCAGCCTTGTGTAAGTGATAATTTACATTTTGCCAAATTGATTATGTGCAGTTGAAGCAAGCTGCTTGAGCTAAAAATCTGGGATTCAATATATGAAAAAAGCCAGTATAGACTGACTTGCCAAAGTTTGAGTAACATGTGCCTACACCTTTACAACAGCTCTTAAACTTCTGTTCCCTATCAATAAAAATTTAATAGCTAACAACAATTAATTAGGCCTAGACCCAACTCACATCAATGTTCTGAATCACGTTAATATTTTTCACAATTGGATACTGTGAAGAGAACTGTGTTGTCATATGCAGAGGATCGATATGTCATGTTGGAAGTGATCAGGAGTGGATGAAGTTATAAGATATTGCTTTTACAGGAAGGACATGAACATATTTTTCCATACACTTTCCAGAATGAATTATTTTATAATAAATATTTTATTGTTGATTCCTTTTAAATAAAAAATTGTATACGTACAGAACACAACACAAATAGACGGTACCAAGGATACACCCACTACTGGAAAGCTCAGAGTAGCTCAGAAAGCCAGACTTACTGAAGCCGGCTTCCGCCATCAGCTAACTACAAGCCCACATGAGGCTGTGCTGTACCTACAAAGATAAGCCTTGATTTAATCCTCATGTAACAGTATGCAGCATACCAGAGCAAACTGAACCAGTGCAAGAAGTCTTCCACACCTACACTTAGCTATGCAAGTCAAAAGAAACATGCTTTCACCTGAATCAAAAGCACACTCGTACGTCTCTGGCTAAAACAAAACTAGTCTCTATGAAACTGCGCAAACATCAAGTTTCCAGTTTAGAAGGGCCAAGTAGCTTAGGTTGATCAGCTTTGCTTCATCTTGCCCTCTCAAAGCTACTGCCGAGTTTGTCACTAGGGGCGCTCTCAGAAATGGGCTGACCTTTTCCCTGTCTTTACAATATGAAAACTTAAATATAAAAACCTTTGGAGACTAGGGATATGCTGGAAAATACTGAGGCCTGCTTGCCCTGTCCCACACTCTCCTCCATTTTTCTCTGAAATCAAGTCCTTAGTAAAAGGAAAAAGTGACAGCTTTCCTTCTCCCTCATTTTCATTCATAATGTCATTACTCACTACATAAAGTACCATCTATCCTCAAGGACCCCTCCCCAACAGTCAGGAGCTGCATCATGTCAGTGGGACTGGCTTTCCAGAGGTGCACAACACAGGTCGCTCCTCTGACACCTAACGGGACAGTAGCCCTCCCTTCTGAAGGGAAGAAAACAAAGCCCTACAGGAGACTGAGGCGTTACTACAGGTAAATCACGTAACCCATTAGCTATCATGTACAAAAAGTGGACACTGGACCTTAAAACAAATGGGGTGCTCACAATACCTATAAGAAATCATCCAGAGAGATGGACATACTGAAGGGAGTCACTAAGACTATTATATACCAGAACACCTCTCCTATGAGGGAAGCTGAGAGAGTTGGGACTGTTCTGCCTGGAGAAGAGAAGGTTCAGGGAGAATCTTATCAATTTTATATAAATACCTGCAGGGAGGGCACACAGAGGATAGAACCAGGCTCCTTCCAGTGGTGCCCAGTGAAGGGCCCAGAGGTGATGGGCACAAACTGAAACACAGGAGGTTCCCCTTGAACATCAGGAAACATCTCTTTGCCATGGGGATGACTGAGCACTGGCATGGGTTGCCCAGGGAGATTGCAGTTTACTTCCTTGGAGATACTCAAAAGCGGTCTGCACATGATCCTGGGCGATGGATTATAGGTGGCCCTGCTTGAGCAGGAGGGGGTTGGACAAGATTAACTCTGCAGCTCCCTTCCAACCCTTCAACCATGCTATGATTCCGTGAACATCAACTGAGTAAGAAAGTGCCACTGCAAATTATCTTTTCCAGAATAAACTGCACTCTAAATTGCACGTTATTCAAACTTCAGCAATCTTATTAAATGCTGAGCTGTAGTTCTCATCAATACAGCACTCTTTAGAACCTGGCTCAGATGGGAAAATTCTGAAGTAGTATTGCTATTCGACCAATATTTTAATTAAAATGGATGAACTTGAGTTTCAGAATTACTTCTAGCAGCAATAAGGCCACAAATCTCCACTTTCTTACTATGCTTTGGTATTAAATATAAATCACAGCAGTTCATAAGCCTCTAGCAAGGTTAATTAATAAGGTAATATCAATGGAATATGAAATTCTCATGCGACCATTGTTACCCATAGCAAAAATAAAGAACAAGAAGATATGTCCGTAAAAAACCCTAAAGGGCAGGCAAAGACCAGGTTGTTTTCAAAATGAGACCCTGGACTTGACAAGTGCAAAGACAAAGCTTTAATACAGTACTCTAATGCATCATCTAACACAGTAACTCTAATGCATTGATGTTCATGTTAAACTGTATCCAAATGGAATTATCCTTCTGAAGTGTGCAATTCTGGGTTTTCCCCATTGTAAATTTAAAGTCACCAATTATTAACCTTTTAAGGAATAAAAATCTGGAAACAAACATATGAAATAATATTCCCTGATGCGCCTAGGCGTTCAATCAAAATTTTTGTGACAGCCCCACAGCAGTTCTAGTGGATGGCTTCATGTGAAATGAATCACTAGTTCAGTTTGACTACCCAAAACATGTAGCTTAGGCTCAAACCCACCAGCTCTGTTACACATCTCAATCAGTACAGGACACACTATTCTACAAGTGCTCTCTGATTATAATACACAAAAAAAAAAACCCAAAACCCAAAAAACACCAACCAACAAAAAAACTACAAACCCAAAGCATTTCTGAAACATCAGATTATATGCAACTCTTCCAGTTTTGCACCCCTCCTAAACAAGACAACATGACAGTATCTGTCTCTTCACTGAGTTGGTGTCATACATGTCATGTGCTGCGCAAACACTGTGTCCTTTCAACTCTGAGTGACAGAATTAAGAGCTAGGAGTACTGAATACTTCTCTGAATCAGTCTGTTAATGAGACAGAACTAGGTAGCATCCCTGACTTCATTTACCGAGCATAAAGTTTATAAAGGATGACGATAAGAAAATTCTTCCCAACCATGAGATTTATTTTTAGTTCCAATTAAAAACAAATGAGAACTTCATTGAAACAAGTAGCATCACAGGATGTCATGCTTCCACAGTTAAACAAATGTCAGGAAATACATGAGTTCATACAGAATGTGTCAAATTAATTCTACATCAGGAGTCAGCTTTTAATTACATTATCTTATGCTACAGCTTCAAGATGCTCTTGAGATCTCCTACTGATCTACAGAGTCTTGATGACCTTTAGGGTATTTTTGACTCCTGAATCAGATACTTCCCGTATGAAGCTTTCCTTATTTTCCATGCTGTTGTCATACACCATTGCTATCAGAAGCCTGATGGAATTCTACTACAAAGCAGAGCAATACATGTATTTCATCACCAAGATTGCTCTATTATTGAGCAGAACAATATATATATATTTCATTCACCAAGATATGAGCTTTGCTTACCAGAGAAGTGTTCCCGACTCTCATTAGTTTAAAAAGTTAGTTTGAGCCAGAACTAGAGGTCTCCTGAAAGGACCTTAGAAAAACTCAGACATCTCAAGCTGGCTAGCCACCTTATGCTGCCTTCATTTAACTTTCTGGATGTTTGCTAACATAAGTAAGGAATAAGGACAAAAGCCTTTTTTTTTTATTATGGAAGGACTCTAGTTAAAAAAAAAAGTATATCCAAACCATTTAACCTAACACAAAGAGAAAACATATAATCTCAGAGTTATTACTGTGCAAGACCAGTGCCCCAGGGAGATGAATAACCTGAACCTAATAAACGAGTGTTTTTTCTATGTTATCTGAAGAGAATTATCTTTATATAAAGCCAATCTAGCCCTTATGAATAATACATGCCAGCATCAGACAGACCAAAAGAACAGTTACTGCAAAGTTACTTCTAGGAGGGGAAAAAAAAGGCACATTCTTACTCAACAGATCTGCTTCCTGATACTTTCAGTCAGAAAGATACCCATTCACCCTCACACATAAAAAAACCCCAACCCAACAACAAAAAAGGTCACTTATTCTTTCATAGCCAGCCTTGCTAAGGAGTACAAGCCGCCATGACGTGCTTCTGCTGCCAGAGCTACTCTTCACACACTGGGAATGATACAGACTTTATTGTCCCAGCTAGCCCAGCACACAAGGGAAGAAAGTTTTGCAGGACATCAAACGGACCAAATAAGGTACCACATAAGCAAGAGCCCAAAGATACTGTGAAACTAGACACAGAGATCACAGGCAACACATGGTTAGGCTTGACTTAAAATCTAGAAACAGATTTATTCACAACCAAGTAGGTAAGAGGTTCAATACCTGAAAACAATAGGAAATTAAATGCACTCAGTGCACAAGTGGTGGGCAGCTATACCCAAAGCAACTGCCTTGGAAACTATACCACCAGTTTTGCTATTGTTGCATGTTCACAAGGGGCTCCACAACCTAACAAAAAAAAGTTGAGGGAACTCAGATAAGCAAAATGTTCATAATTCCTGTGGCCTTCATGTAACCAGGCTGAAGTTTTAAGAAAGGTCAGATAACAGCAATACTGAATGTGTAGAAGGTTAAATGCCATCAGACAAATTGCTTCACCTCTGCCTGCTGTGAATTACTGCAGCACTCACTTCAGTTTACTAGAAAGATCACAAATTCTTTTGACAGTCTTTGCTATGCTTTAAAGCATTTACTAAACATTAAAAAACTTAAAGGTTCAAAATTTAGTGCAAGTCTATAAACAAAACCCTAGTTTCATGTCTTCCATCTACTGTTCCACAATAGCAACTATTCCAACTCTGGATTCTAACTATGTTTTATAGAGGTACTTACATCAAGGCCAGCAGCTTTGCAGAGAATCTGTCCCAAGCAGATTGTAAAGGAACAACAAATATACTTATGGACAACCTGTCACTTCTAATGCATCTGTTCTGAAAGCAGGATCTGGATGCTTCAGGTTCACAGGCATCAGTTAAGCGCTACATGTCAAACACAGGGAACATTGTACTCAAAAGCTATTTGCTGAAGGTGGAAGCTGTCAAACACAGAAGATAAGGCACCTCTGGACCTGTTAAGATTTTATTAATATTTTTGAGCAAACAATGCTGGGAACATTTAGAACATTAGAAGTGAACCTGTGGGTATGTGCCAGCAATTCACTTCAATTCTTAGTAACAAGATGAAACACATAACAACATACTAAACAGAAGCACAAAAACCATGTAGTTTGAATACATTTTCTTTACATGCACATACTGCTTCCTTTCTGAAATGAACACCACAACTGATAAAGAACAAGTTCAATGTGATGACCAAATCCAGCTGTGAAAAGTCTGATAAAAATCTTAGATTAGAAATATCTGGCATGAAAATGTTCCTCAGAAGATACAGCATCTTAGAATTTTAGACTTCCGTATAACACACTGTAAAGGACATGATTCTAAGACTGCCTTCTAGCATTTCATCATTTAGAAAATAAAATAGCACATCAATGAAAGAAAAGTTAAAAGCAAAAAACATATTATTAAATACACAAATTCTTAAATGATATGATGTAAGAAGTCATCATGATAGCAAAATAAAACTAAAGAGGGTAGCCAAACAGACACCACAAAATTATATTCAGTTTGAAGTTGGTCTTATCAACCCCTCCCACATCCCCCACCAAAACCCCTCAGAAGACCTTCACACCTTTGTATGATTATTACCCTAATTTTTTATCCCCAGCTTTTCTAGCTGTTAGCACCAATATTAAGTGTGCCAAAGTTAGACACACAGGATGTTCCAGAGGGATAAATCTATATGCAACACTGTTAATCTGACCTGCTCTGTTTTCTCTAGTGCAGCCTAACACAGGAAAACTTATTTGTCCTGCTTTGCCCATCATCCCAACGAATCTGTTCTGGCTTGACAAGCTCTCTCCTTCCACCAGGAGCCTCCATTCCAATATTTATTTATTTTATTAACTGAATATTATTAATTTGGAGGGTAGCGATGCAAACAAAATACTTGCTTACATATTATTTCATTAAAACAAAAATAGAGCTGATAGCTTATTGACATAATTATTTAATACATAAAAAAAGAAAACCCTCAAGTTTAAATCACTGGACCCATTGTTATAATGTGTAAACAGCACCAGCCAAGGCAGCAACAATAGTCCTCTTATGCTCTGCTGAGAAGGTCGCACACAGGATTAAAGCTGACAAATCACCATGGGTGCATGGTTCCAGAAAGCATTTTGCATCTTCAAGATTAAACTTTTGGCTTTTATTAATACTACAAAGAGCAAGAACAGACCAGATACACAAGCTCATTTCAAGAAATGCCGAAGTTCTAACTCAAATTCATAAAGCTGAAAAAAGAAAAACCCAACAACAAAACCCAACACTCTCAGGAAGGCTGAGGCTGGAACCCAGGTCACTGTGCCCAGCTAATCGCTTTCTAAGTAAAGGTCTCTGCCCAGCTAGTCTTTGTACCCATAGAACCACGCTGGTTTCCTCAGGTTAAGTATGTGCTCAGCTAAGCTTGCAAGTCTATTAGAAAAGGATCAGCTTTATTTCCCTGGGGTTGTTAAACTAGCTTCCAGCTTCTCCTCTATCTATGGCAATCCTGTCCAGTTTCCAATTCCTGTATGAAGGGTCAGTAACCAGACCGGAGACCTCCAAGAAGCAGCACTGTTCAGAACCAGATAAGGCTGCCAGTTTCAGAGTAGAATCCAAGAACTCAACAGCAAACTGTTTCCTCTGCCCCACACTCCCCCTGAGGCTGAGCAAAGTTAAAACCAGTTCTAGACTGGTGCAAGAAATATGGAAGCTAATAGCACAGCCAACCTCAAATGAAATGCAATGCTACTTATGCTGTGCTAGAGCTGCCCTTCAGCTATAGTGAGAAAAGTACACCTAGCTCCTGGGCAGGCTTGACCCTCTTCTGCTTCTTGACTCATGCCAAAAGGCACAGGAAAGAAAACCTGCAAGCCTGCAGATAAGTGGTACAGAGACAAACTGACAGTACATGCAGATTAATCAGAAACAGGTAAGAATTAGACATACAGTGTGAACATGACTTTCCAGAACTTTGCAGTGAGATCAGCTGACAGAGATGAAAACAAAGCAGCCCTGCTGCAACAGAAATCACAAACATTCCACGGAAATAAGAGCAATTACACTAACATTTCAGAAGTATGAAGTTTGTTATTTATCCTGTGAAACTACAATACTACTACTACAGTAGTTCCAGTAACTACAAAACCCTCCCAAAATGCTTTTTACAGGAAAAGGCACTACTGGAAATCTAGTTTAAAAGTCCATTGCAGGGAATAGGGAAAACAAGCAGCACACTCAACTTATACTAAGCCTATTTCCCCAAAACAAAGAAACCTTTCTGAACTCCCTCTGACCAATGCCTCTGTTACCTATGGTCCCTTGAGTACTATTAAATCCATTGCAGGGGATTTTATAGAACTTAAATAACCCTTAAAGCTCCTGTATTTATCCCTGCCAGGTATGCATGACTCACATTTCCAAAAGAGGCCGTTGTAACACACTTGGCAGCTCAGTATGTTGGAACCAATTTATCACCGCACTGCTTCAGTTCTGATAAGTGCACCAAATTCAAAGACTTTCCTGATATACTGTAAAGGTCTGTCCTTCCAGCTGAATAAGTAACTTACAGCTGTCAAAGTTAATTATATTAAAGCAATCAACAATATTGCTTACAACAATAAACATTTTTTAAAACATCAGCTATGTTTTGGTGTTCACAGTCAGATGAGCCAAGGCCACCTTCAGTAGATCAGGAATAGATCGTTTAAAAATGTGACACATTTCAAGTTCTATGAGAACAAGAGAAGACAAACACAACTTACCTTAATTTTTTTATTTTCTGAAAGATGACAGAAAGATCCCTAAAAAGCAGAGTCCTACTTGTCTAAAGACAAGTACAATAACGTATGACTTCAAATACTCCAAGGGACAGAAAACAGGTTGAGGTTGTCTTGTTTTCATTTTTGTGTTGTTTTTTTGGGTTTTTTTTCCCTATACACACGGTAAAAAATGCTATTCTAGGACTCTAAAAGGAAAATAGTAACTCTTGCCTTCGAGAAAGCAAATAAAAGGAATTTTGCATCTATTATTTTAACCAGAAGTCTCTGAGAAATTATTTACTGGAAGGTGGGTTGTATTCTTAATACCTCGGTTGGCAGTACTGAGTGATTTAATTTCTCCCTTACATACAATTGCAGTGAAACACCATTTACACAGAAGCAGTTGGTTCTCTGTTGCAAGGCCCTTTCTTGTAGGCACTTTGCACACATTTTTATAGGACTGAATCTATGCTGGAGCACAGTAAGACACACAACAGACCTGCTTCATACCAGGAACAATCTAGTCCTGTTTGTACTGCCTGGGAGCTAACAAGCCCTGCAGGAATGAATATGCCCCCTTCAGCCATGAGACCGTAGGCAGGCTTGGTAGGTAGGTAGTACTTGGTAGGTACTACTGCATGGCCTTACTGATGGCAATTTCTGCTAGCTTTACTGCCCAGAGCAGGTATTCCCTAAGCAAGAGCTACAAAGAAAAGCATGCTGCCACATCTTCTAGTTAATGCAAATGGTACATTGGTCTGTAGGGAAAAAGGAAAGCTTTGAAAGAGATCAGAGCATCTGGCAGTCAGTGCAAGAAAGACCTCTCTTCTATGAGTGTTCTCAGCCTCCCACCAGTAAAGGCAGACACAGGTGGGAGACAAGCAGGCACTCCCACCTCTTCATTATTGGGAATCATTTACCCAAATCATCTATGATCTTCCACTCTCTTCAGTTCAGAGTTAATGAAACAATAACAGACCAGCTGGCAAGAAGTACAGGGAGATGCAACTGAATGAATGGAGCTGTGATTTGTCCCTGGAAGAGTGTCTTGGCCCAGGAGGTTGGTACCTCTCCTCTTTCTGCCAAGCTAGAAAACTGGCCATGGCAATGCTTCAAGAACATTCGACACCTATCCCCTGTCAAAGCAGCAAGGGAATTTTAGCAACTACCTAATCCGTTTTAAACAATTTATTTTATATAAGCAGATAAACTTATTCAAACATTCATTTGCTAGCAAGGATAAAGAATTCAGCCATCATCTAAAGCTCCCTTCAGATGAGCAATAAAGCTCTTACAGTATTATCCCTAGATAGGCTAGTACCCTTACAGATGTATTTAATAGGGGACAACAGCTTCACAGAATGTTGAACTACCGAAGTGTCAGATACTAATACAATGACTATACTGCATTACTATGTTCAGTAAGTAAGTAGCCAACAACTTTATCAAGTTTGTGAGCAAAGAGGTATTGTGGACTGGAGATACAAACATTACATTTGCCCAAAGCATGAAAGGGAGGAGAATGCAGTAGCATCATCCTCATATACACCAGGGAAAGAGGGAGGAGAACAAGGAAGGGAGGAGCACATTCTCCTTTGGTCTACAAAAATAGGAAAAAGGGGGAGAGGGGAAGAATTGTGCTTCCCTCGCCTACTGCTGTTACTTCACAAACCCAAATACAGGATAATTAATTTTTATAGCCTAAATTTAATCAAACAGTAAAAATTATTATATGATCAAATGAGAAATTGCTACAGAATATAAATCTGAGACACTTTCAACTGTAAGTCACCACTTGTGACTTTCTCTACAGCAACTTACTGCACAATGTACAGACAAATATTTTATTATGGATTGAAATTAATAGCAATCACAGTAAAAATCAGTGTTCAAAAACCCCCATGAAAAACGAAAGCTAAATTTTACATATTTGCTTACCAAATCCTTGAGTCCAGAAATAATAAAAAAATCATCACAAGTATTTACAGTACAATCTGCAATGTCATAACAGTCTTGTCTATTTTGTTTGTTTCATGCACAAGACAAACATTAGCAGGCAAAGTCCTTTAAAGCCTCCTTCACTGTTACCATTTTAATAACAAGTTCACCTTTTGAACAAAAGCTAATGGCAGATTATCCATCCAGATAGTGGAAATCAGCTTGAAATAGCAAAAATCTGAGTACTGCCCACTATATGCATGTCTGCAATCAACTAAAATCTGCCTTTCAAGGGACAATTTAGTTCTTTAATATTTAAGTGACAATTGTAAATGGATAGGCAAAAGACAAAGAGCCACAATCCCAATTCCCTAACTATTAAAGATGTAGGTCTGCAATGAAAGCTAGAGACTTTCATATGAAAGGTTCATTTTAGCTAATGCATGCAGAAATGGTATTTTATTTGCCTCTAACCCACAGAAACTAAAAACACGAAGACAATTGTAATTAACAGGGCTTAAATGAAAGGCTCTGCATGCCTAAAATTTTAATTTTTGAAGTGTTAGTACCTCAGGGGTGGGTTTGCGGAATAATGATTCCAGAAACATTAACTTTTGAAATTAATTAATTGAATAATTTAATAATAATAATTTAAAAATAATAATTTGAAATAAATTAATTGAAATCCAACTGTTTTTTTTAAGCGGCAGACTCTCTCCCAGCAAGTACTCAGTCATACTTTTTTGATGAAAATCAGTATATGACTTCTTATTCCTCAGAAGCTCTAAAGACACAACACTGCTACATTGAAACACAGATGATTTTATACTTTTTGCAGTATTTTACAAAAAATTTAATTACTCACTCATGCAACCCTACTAGTGATGAAAAGGCTGCATAAGAAACACTTTCCATCTTACCAATGCTGCAGGGACTTTAAAAGGACAGCAACGCATGAAATTGAAAGAACTCAGCTCAACTTTTGCAGCAGCGGTCAAGTTTGCAGAGTTAGTATTAAGTGGACAGAGAATGCAAATGCATTAATGCAGATAAGAGAATACCAAGAAACAGCAAATATGGGACTTCAAATAAGCATTTTTACATTTAAGGCTTTTGAACTAGGTGTATGTTAAAGGGTCTCTTTCAGCCAAATATGATCACAACGCGCTGCACCTTGCTAAACTGCAGTCAAAGGCCATAAAGCTACCACTCTCTCATTAGAAACACAGTCTCTTCACCAGCAATAAAGAACCTGAATTCATTTATCCCATAAATAAATTGCGCAATCTGAAAGATAGATAGATCTGGGAAGCTATTTATATCCTCAAACTTCCCTTCTGCATTCCCAAATACAAAACTGCTCCTAACCCATGATTTATTTCCTAACCACAAATATCTGTGGATTAGGAAAACAAATCTGTTTCCTATCTGTGGTTAGGAAACAAATACCTTTTCCAAGACTGGCAACATATAAAAAGATAACAGTGTTTGTGACTTCTGTCACCTAATTTCCAAGTGCTTCATGAAAGCTAATATCCATTAGCATCTCTATGGCAAGCTGTTTCAGTCTCAAGTTTTGCTACATTAGGCACCTACAACCTTAGGTTGGAGCTAGGACCAGATTCCCAAAATGCAAAGACTTAAATACTTACATATCTCGGAGTTGTAGTGCCTCACTGTTTGGTTTTAACTATTCAGAAAAACACAGACTATGTCTTGACCTTAAATCCTCCGTTCTAACTACTGTTACCTAAAAGCATTTTTTTGCGGGTGAAGAAATCCATAACACTAAAGAGGAGTTTTATCTATGCAAAGCCAACTGAGCCAGATTTATAAACCATACTACAGGCAGCCAAATCACGAGAACATAAGCAGGATAAAGGGAATATCAGCCTTTGATTTCACAGGATAACAGTTACTTCTGCAATCTTCTTTCTTCTTCCCCCACTTTCCCCAGTCTCCCTTGTCTGAAATAACCCAAATCACCATTACAAAGTGTTGTAAAACACTGAAGCAAACTAATCAAAGGAAAATACTACCATGCTAAGCAAGTTAAATGTAGAGACATCAAAGATATGCCTGAAAGCTCTGCCAAATCTCTGAGATGACTCTTCTGCAGCAAACATTGATATTAGAAGATTTTTCACTGACTGAAAAAAGCATCATAGCTCTTTCCAAAATACCTGCCTGTTCGCATACACTACAATTATGGACCGCTGCTTTACTCATCACATTAATGGTAATTAATACTAACATTAATAACCGATGCTAAAGCAACAATGCCTGCAATACCCAGATCACATATACCTTTAAGATCATCAATTCTGCTCAAAGGGGTGACATCAGACAGTCGTGTTCTCCTTCTGCAACATTATCCTCTCCACTAACTTATTCAAAGTAGGTGTTGTTTGCGTGGGACTGTGTGTATAGAAGAACATTTCTGTGTAGACACCTGTTCAGAATGCCTTGCTCAATGGTCTCCAAGACAGCTTAACTGCTGACTCTCAACAGTTCCAACTGCCATTCCCAGCAGGAGTCACTACTGTGTCTTGAGGCATACCTTAACACACCTATTACAAACCTGGGACTAGGGGGAATTTTAAAAAACAACCCACATTACCATAAGAAGTGCCAATGCTATCAGCTTAACCAGGGAAATGTATGTCAAAACTGAGTACTCCTGAAAAGTACACAAAAGTGAGTTTCTGTTTTCAGGTGATGATGGAGTTGCTGTCCTTTTTTTTTTTATGAAACTGAGTCCTAAGTTGATTAAATCAAATGCTGCATCTTCTTACATTACCCAAGGGCAGAAAGGCTTTGCTCTAGACTGCCTGGAACTGTTTCCTTAACTGATTAAAGACAAATTAAATTTGAGAGAATTGCTGGCCAGGAGAACAATTTTGGTCATCACAGACTGTGCTAAGGACTAGAATAATATTTGGTTTGATTATTCCCTCTTGTGCTACTAATACTTATTTTCTGTTCTCATTTTCATTCAGAATGCAACAAGGTAAGAATACCAGCCTGGAACTAAATTACAAGTTTGAAAAATATAAAGAATTTAAAGGCTATTCCTCCTTAGACCCACTACAAAACATTATAAACACCTTCCAGCAGGTACTTACAGGCACTTTATGTAATCTACACCAGGAAAACCTCTGTTACAGCTGGCTGACAACTGCCATCCAAAAGGCTCTGCATGTTATGCTATTCCAAACACACAGATGTTAATTCAAACTAAGTGTCCAGCCTCTCTAAAACTGGGCCACTTGAAGGTTCTAAGCTAATTTTTTCAAATCTCAAGTTTGCATCTTTGGAGAGCTACGAATCTAGTCCATATTAATGGCAAACATGAAGGTACATGTTTGACTTTCTATAAACTTCTTACTCTCAAGATTGTCTTCCTCTAATTTCTCACCTGTCCCAGCACTCTGAAAGCACACTTTGCCCGTGTGGTTGTGCTGATTAGTATTCTATCATATAACGTACTATTAGTATATTACAATCTACTGCAATATGCTAATATACTATTAGTATTATATATAATTTCAGCTAATACTAATAAATAAAAAGTTTACACAGGGAAAAAAAATGAAAATCCAGATGGAAGAAAGAAAAACAATGATCAGGCTACTGTACTTTGTCTGCCTAAGACACAGACAATTCACTAATACTGGACTGATACATAAACTGCTTAAGAGCTCCTTTTTGAACTTCAAGTCACTTACACAGATTCACCACCTACCACAGGACAAAACTGTCAGATCACAGATTGTACTGGCTAAATAGGTTTTATGCCAGCATGAAAGAACCAAACTGTGTAAAATATGAAAGGGAAAAATTAATAAAAATTACTGTGAATTTGTAATTTACAGTAAAATTATCTTTTTCTTTCTAGATGACCAGTTAGCTACACATGAAACGCAAATCCACATTCCATTCTTCCACACTACATGCCACATGTACTACCTATAACAGTTATAAATCAACAGGCAATATTTCTAAGGCATATAGAAACTTCAAATGGTATATTATGGCATGGAGGAGATTTCTTTACTAGTGATATTATTTAGATTACTGTCTCCTATCTAACAGGAGATATTCCATAGCTGTCATACAAGTATTTGACTGTTTTTGATTTAGCCCACAATCCATTCAAATAAAGCTTTCAGAAGACAGAATCATAGGTGACATCTTGCCATCAACTGAAGTAACATCAATTGAAAAGACAGGTTAATTCTTTGTGTGTCCAAGGTAATGGAAGATGGCCACAGAATGACTTCCAGGATGACTG
Organism: Microhierax caerulescens; assembly: GCA_035590215.1. NCBI lineage: Eukaryota > Metazoa > Chordata > Aves > Falconiformes > Falconidae > Microhierax > Microhierax caerulescens. The sequence goes on from JAVJGJ010000047.1 coordinate 97,943,104, forward strand.
ACAGCCTAGATGCAGTTACAACAAAGCCTCTAAATTTAATCATATTTTCAACATTCCTACTAGAAGCACACAAGTAAATTTTATTTTCTTAAACAGGAAAGTAAAGAAAAAAAGCAACAAAACAAAGTCAAAACAGAAGCAAGAAACTCATCACTTCCTGAAGGTTCAAGAACTATATAAAAAGCATAGGACCATAGCGGCAAAACTAATGAACCTCCCTCCTCTTAATGACAGGTCTTCTATCACAATACATTGGTCCCTCCCTCCTAGTGTTATGCTGGGAACAAAACTGGGAAGTCCATCATGCATTGATGAAAACTGAGGGGTGAAAAAGGAGACGATACCACCAGTACATAATTAGCCACCCTCGCTGACAAATGCTACAGTGGCCAAGAGAGATATTAGAGACTCTCTTGTTAAGTCTCAAAGTGTTCCTGAAAAACAGAAAAAGTTTATTCAATCCCTGCCACCTCAAACAGGCTCAATATTTAATTGCTTCTTTGTTAAAAGTTCTTTTGATTGAGATGCAAGCATTAGAGTTCTGTGCTGTTTACAATATGCTTGACAAATCCAAGATTATTTCAGGATATCCTTTCAAGCTGAAAGTGCTGCAGAAACACTACAGCATTTGCAGCCTATATACTCCAATATTTACTAGCCACCTTATAATCCAAAGTTTATCAAGAACCACACCCAATTTGCCATAAGGCTGCATTAGATTTGCCTCTTTGTAATATACTGAAGAACTGCATTAATGAAGACTTACTATGAAACTCCAAGATATTAATCCTAATGTAAACCAGCTTTATGGAAGGATTTATGTGTTTTCCTTCATGGAGTTTGGATAGCAGTCAACAATACTAGTTACCATTCCTCCTGCTTTCAGTTTGGAAAGAGCTAATTTTTTTCTTAGTACCTGGTACAGTGCTGCGTTTTGGATTTAGAATGAGAATAATGTTGATAACACACTGATGTTGTGTTAACAACTACTTAGTTGTTGCTAAGTAGTGCTGACTCTAAATTAGGGAGTTTTCAAGTTTCCCATGCTCTGCCAGCAAGCAGGTGTGCAAGAAGCTGGAAGGCAGCATAATTAGGACAGCTGACCTGAACAGGCCAAAGGCATACTCCATACCACAGAATGTCATGCTCTTATATAAAGCTGAGGAAAGAAAGAGGAAGAGGGGGATGTTCAGAGTGATGGCATTTGCCTTCCCGAGTAACCATTACAAGTGATGGTTCCCTGCTTTCCTGGAGATGGCAGAACACCTGCCTGCCAGAGGGAAGTGGCAAATAAATTCTTTGTTTTGCTTTACCCATTAAACTGTCTTTTATCACAACCCACAAGTTTTCTCACTTCTACTCCTCTGATTCTCTCCCCCATCCAACTGGGGCAGAATGAGCGAGCAGCTGTGTGGTGCTTCGTTTCCATCTGGGGTTAAACCATGACACCATTCTAAATTTTAGTAAGTACCATAGAGTAAAAAGAAAAAAAAAAAAAAGGTGTGTTTGAGTTCAGCTGCTTTCAGGAGAACTTTAAGTTGTAACTAGAAGGAGAATCAAAGGATTAAAGCAATAAAGGAGGAGTGGCATAAGTAAATACATTGACCAATTATAATTCATTCCAATTAAAAAAAAAAATAAAGGAACATGCTGTTACACAGTCTTCTCTGGTGTAAAGTTCAAAGACTTGTTTCAACCTCAGGCACAGAGCCAAGTACATTGCAAATAAAGACAACAGTAGATTAACAATTTATCCCAAGTTCAATTACAGTGAAAATTATGACACTGTAGGAACTTCCCATATGTTAGTTCCTTCCCCTAAGCAAACATGAAGCTCCTTACCATACCCCCCAGGGGTAAATTATAAGTAGCTTGTATTTATCATAGGGTAGAGTCATATACTTCGATAGCACCCATTACAACAATACTTTGTGGTATATTAACTTGTATACCACCCTCAGCTGAGATACAGCTGACAGTTTTTGCATGCAAAAACTACTACAAATGCAAAATTTAACATGTTAATTTACACTACTACTCTTCTTTTAAAAAAAAAAATATTTTCACAAAGGTAACAAAAGCAAATCCATTTTATTTCACATATGCAACCAACAAATGTTAGAAAGTGTTACAGTCAGAAAGTATACTGAAACAACACTTTGGAAGTGTTGACAAAGCATTTTGACATCTTCAGATTTCTCCTACACATGCATACCCCTTTTTCCTTTAGCTCAAAACATTCACCAATTTTATTTAGAAAGAAAAATGCTGAGAATTTTGCCATCTGAAACACAGATCAGCTATCTCTAACATAATACCTCTTAACTCAGTCAGCTCCTTCCAAAAGTTGTCTGGCAGTCCTCTGAACTCACCATAAACACAGAACGTGCCTATATACACTAAAAATCAAGCTCCCCTCTAATTACATATTGTAACATTTCTGGAAAGCAAAGAGATCATAGTTTGCAATGGTTCATTTTGGAATGAGGTAGAACAGTGAAGAGACTGGCAAAAGTTTTAGTTAACCTTAACTTGGAAAGTAGCTATCTTTCCATGAACTGCTCATGACACAGGTTCATTGACTTGAAGGATTTCTTAAAAATGTTATCCCATTTGGCACAGCTTTAAGTGGGAAGCTGTGCATGACAATTAAAAGTTCTAGAGAATCAGAAGGATGAGGTGTTATGTGAATACAAACCACAGCTATTTGTTAAGATGCACTTTTACATCTGCTGATTGAATGATGCTGTTTGATGAGATCCTGTGACAAACTCCCTAAGCTTCAGCACAGCTAAAAACACTCATTTTGCCCCAGTACAGTGGCCTTAACTTCTCTAAGTGCTCCTTCCACATGATGAAATTTACTTGCCATGTGGATTCTGACAAGCTTTCAGTTCTTCATAGGCTTCAGATAGGAAATATTAGCAAGTACTCAAAATGCACCTTTTCATAATCAAAAACATGGATGGTAGGAGACAGCTCCACACTCATTTCAGTGCACAAAGGCAACTAAACTTCACAGCAGCCCTCTTCCACCTTCCTGTGCTGCTACTTAACAGCAGTTCTTGGTTCTACTCTCTCCTGTGCCTGAGGGCACAGGAACCGGCCACAGATAAGACCAGAGAGACTTTGTTGTCCATGAAGAACACAGAGAATGGAAATTCTTTAAGTAACCAGAAGCAAAAACCTACCCCTTGATTGACCAACAATACTTGAAATAAAAATATAAGCAAATCCAGTTTCCAGGCACTATTTTCCTTAAATCATGTATCTCTGAAATATTATAATACCTTTTAAGAATGGTTACTGCTTTATAGGTAGAAGGAGAAGCCTCTTCCTTTCACAAACATTCATGTTTCTTAAATGTCTACTTTTAACCTTCCATACATATATGTTTCTGAAAAAAAAGTACTAACAAGTCAATTTTCAAATCTAAATGATAAATCATATTTCAGATTGACAAACTTCATAATGTTGAGCAGTATCTCTTATTTTCTTGAAAACCAAAGACGAATTTAACATTTAAGATGGGAAGCTGTATAGCTTCAGATAGATCCATCCAGATTGATGTAGCCAAGGACAGGTCTACAGTATGTTTCTGTGAAACGCACAGTAAACCCATTCCTTTCTGGCATAAACACACACACACTTTAAATACAACACTTTTCCAAAACTGTAAAACTTGGCCCATACTGCTTACAACTTAGTGAACATTGTATGGAAACACATTTAGAGGATCCCTGTACTCTAACACAAAGAGTAAACCCTGAATAAATTACATTATGCAGCCATTCCTTTCATGTGTAATGTTTTACCATAACTTGAGAAAGTACTACTAATTGTGCTACTACAGTAATACCTGAACTACTACTACAGCAAAACCAACACTTAGGGTAGACTTAAGCTTGCACAGATAACAACTGTAAGTTGGTACAAGATCTTGACCTGAAAATTAGCTAAGTTGGATAAAAACACACTCCTCCAATAAAGCCACACATTTCATCCACAGACCTTTTAATCAGTTCTGTAACTGCAGCGATCACTAACCAACTTGAAGCTCTACAGCAACAACCAACAGATGTTGTAACAACAAGCCCACAAAGTTAAGAGTATCCAGGAGGTAGGTGTCCCAGCATAGTGTATGTTTTGCGATCCGAGCTTTGGATTTAAACTCTATTTCCAGTGCGCAGATAACTTGTCCAGACCTTTCTCCTCCGAAGCAAGATGCTGAAATTCAGCTGTTCTGAACCTGACACTTGTGCTCTTTTACATTCTTCCCAGCAACTCAAACTGGCTCCTTGAAAGTCACCTCTGTAGGCACTACTGCCTTCATTTTCACCTTTAGAAGCATCAGATTCTGAATTACTTATGATTCCCCTTTCAAAAAAGCTTTACTTTTTTTCTTTTTACTTTTCAAAAAAACTTTTACTTTAGATACCATAATACATGCACTGACCCATCCATTTCACACATCTCTCGAACACCTTGGTTGCTCAAAAAAAAGTCTAAGTAACTCATACGAAAATTTCTTCTACTGCTCTCCAGCACCCATTGCATTTAATGTGCATGAGGGTGTCCAAACTCTCCATTTTCCTACTAACAAAACAAGTTTTCTTTACCAAAAGGCTGAACGTTTCAGTGATGACCTGCTAAACAATGGGGTTTTCTCTCTTAGGCTAATTTTCACCCAGTAGTGCTTACATGAGACTACAAAATGATCATTTTTTGTTCATGTATTTGCATTTTGGTCCAGTAGAGCAGTAAAAAGATGACAGACACACAGTAGATGAGCCCAACTTTCAATGTGGTGTTTGCCCAGATCTAGATAACCTCTACAGAATTAATAGTTCTGAATTCACAGGGCAGTGGGGACAGAACTCAAGAGGTCTACATGGTACATCTTCATACCCAAGGCAAGATCCAGAAACTGATGGCATTCAGATAAAACCTTGAATACCCTGTTCTTAAAACCTGTAACTATTTCCCCCAGTAACCTCTTCCCTCAGTAGATTCCCTCTATCAACCCATGAACATCTATCTGTTTTTGCCAAGAACACTGAGCTTTGAGGCATAAGATTTCTGATAAACTGAGTGACGTATTTAACAAGATTAGGTTTGAGGGTTTTTTTCCAGAAAAGAAGCTGAAGCACTTCCTCTGAAAAACACACTTAAGATTTAACATTTTCAGCAACTATTTTCAGTGTGACTAAATTGTACAGACAGAAGTCCATACTCAAGAGAACATCCCTTCCCCGCACTGCAGGGCTAGTCAGGTGAGAGATTACTCCTCCAAGTCATGTTTAACAGCTCAGACCCTTCATACACAAGATATCAGAGATTAAATATTGATTTTACATTACAGATATTCATTATCACTAGGCACACTCACTCCTTGTAGCTCAACTATGGCTGTTAATTTGATTAGTCATAACCCATGACAAAAGACCAAATTACTACAAAAAAGCCTGTAATAAATTTTATAACATCTCTGCAACATCATACTGCATCCGTTAAATACTTACCCACAGGTCATGCAAGTTTGGCACAGTGTATGTGGGCTGTACTTCAGCTAAATATTCCATGGCCTGTCCAGTTTTGAAAATATTAGCTATAGACATTTCTTCCTATGCAAAGTTCTCTAATATTCCCTAAAGTTAGGTGGTGGGTTTTGTTTGGTTTTTTTTTTTTCACTTTTTCATAAGCATCATCTCTCATGTTTCTTCATGCTTGGTTCACCAGCATTTCCTCTGAGTTGAAACTGCATTTGGAAATACATTTTAAAAAAGCCAAAATTCACATCTGGAATTTCCTGTATTAAAATTCAAGGATAACAGTTTTGGGAATGAGGTCCTGCTTTTGCCAAAGAACTTCTTGAAAAGTTCCATCTATGTCTCCGCTAAAGCATCTATATGGCATTCAAATGACAGGGACAGACAGAGTGGGTTCCCATTATAGTCAATAGTCACAAGTATGCACAACCAAGATCACAGAACTGGTTTTAGAGATACCTAAGTATAAGCTATTCCTCAGAAGTAGCCTAGCATTTTTTCCTCGATTAGACAGAAAAAATTTGGACCCAAACCTCTAACTTAAACAGCTGAAAGCTCTTTGCTTCTAATGCCAGACTTCTTCCAGTGCCCCAATTTCTTTCTTGTAAGGCATCAACTAAATTCCACCTTGTCCACTGTGATCACTTTCTCTGCTTATAGGTGGAACAGCGACCAACACTTAGACAGCAGAACCTACAAACTAATTTTGCACCAGGACCCTGTAGTGTTAGAGCAGAGAGTTTTGTGCAAATCCCAGAAAGATAGGCTCTAAACTAAATGCTATTGCACAGCACATGATGTGGCATGTTGTATCACTACTAAGATACCTACTTCCTTGTCCAGCCCCAAACACAAAATTATTGGATAGCACACAGCATGCCTAGATCAATGATTATTGAAATTAGTGATGAGTAACAGTTTCTAATTGGTTTTAAAGGGCATCCTTACTGACTCTGCAGCAAAACCAACCATTAGCTGTCTGGCTTTCATGCAGAATTCATCTAGGTCACTATTTTTTGATAAGCAATTTATCCTGACCTGAGAATACAGCTCAGGGCTATCTGTTAAAATATTAAACACTGCTGTTAAGAGAGGGCTACACAGTAACAGTGTAAAGCATCTAGTACAGAGATGAAGTTACTGACAACTCTTTAGCCTGACAGGCTGCACTAGCCAGGAATCAAGTTCTTTGCATCTTGAAACATTACGTAACAAAATTGGCAATAGTCTATAAATAAAGATGTCTTGGCCTTAATTATGTTAATGAACCCTTACTTCCAGGAAACAGCTGTACAGCCCTAGATATGTTTTAATCTTGTTTTATAAGCCAAACCAGCAGCAAAATAACATAGTAAGTTGCAACTATGATTCCGTTGAATCATTCATTGCACTCAAAAATAAGTTTAGACACAAGTGCTAAATTTATGACAGCTCAGCAGAGCTTTATACTGGAAAAGTACGTTGCTGTGTTAACGTGGGAATCACGAAGAGCACTCTTCTCAGAGAAAGAATAAACCGCTCTAAGGCTTTTTATCACAGGGAGAGAATACGTGTGCCAGGACAGCCCATAAAGAAGTGCTACCTATTCTCCTTAGCACAGCGTGGCCTTACTCTCAAGCCTCACACAGGCAGATGCAGGGATATGTAGTGGTATGTTACAGCCTCCTCCAGATCCCTTGAGGCGTTAATGAACGGACACAGGAACTAGAATGCTGGCTACTTGCTACAAAAAAAAAAAATAAAAATCAGAGTAATGGACAGGAATGCTCCTTGTACTCTCCCCACACTGTCCATCAGAGTGAAGAGCAAGCAGGCTGACCTTATGAAATCACTTTGAGCAACAAGGCATTGATCAGAGAAGTTCATCTGCTGGAACTCTGCAGCCTGTGGAGATGAGAACAATCTCCCATTCCTTCCCTACCAGGAAAAGAGCTTTAAAATAGTTTATTTGGAAGCAAGGAAAAGAGGGAAGACAATTAGTTTGGGTTGGTTTTTTTGCATCAAATACCTTAAAACAAACAAGCCTGCCACAGGAAGGAAGAACAAGAACTGATATGCAGAATCAACAGATAGCTACCCAAATGTCTGACTTGGCATCTGCCAGTTTGATATGACTCACACAGACAATATTTCAATTAACAGAGGTTGGAAGGAGTTTAATATTTTATCCACTACAAAACCCATGACACATACTGTAAATACACTGAAGTCTACTATAGTCTGACATGAAAAAGTATCGAACTGAATTCTGGGTTATGTCAGGTATGAGAATTTGTTTCTTAAGAAGCCTCTTCATGAGTCTACTCATACCACAATGGGCTAGAACTCAAAATGAGCAGAAAGAAAAAAAAAAAAAAAAAAAAAGAACAGGTAAAAGCAACTCTCAGTTTAAAAGATCTAATCACCTTCTACACAAGGCTCTATTCTAGTCCCTTACCAATTCTTTGGCTAAAAGAAAATTAGACCAACCAGAGTGAAGAGGGCCCTCCACAGTGAGAATACACATGTCATTTTTTTTCTGCAAATAAAGCACTTCTGAAGGTTTGCTCAATCACTGCAGTTTGTCTTTATCACAACCCAAAATGCGACTGCATGAAGACAGCAAAGTTGTTATTCAGCAACCCAGCTATGAAAGACACATCAGGCAAGACGCGGTGATGTTTTTGCCTGTGGGTGGCAGCCGACTCTCAACACTTCCCTGGTGCTCTTTCAGTGACCCCACATAACCATATTAATCAATTAACATGTTATGGTCACACATCCATGTGGCAGCAGGTCAGTAATTTTTCCTTGCAAACAGATTTTCCCAGGTGATTAACAGCAGTTCTATTAAACAAAAGAAAACCATGTCCCCTGCAAAGAAACACATTTCATCCCTGCCCAATGTAAGCTTCTAAGGTTTATCACCAGAATACCACCACACAAATGGATAATTCAGCTTTCACTATGGTGATGGAAACTTTGGTTCACCAGTGGTTATAGGAAGATGGCTTAAGTTGCGTAAGCCATGGCCTCCTAAAGTAAAGTAGCTGATGACAGGTAAAGAAAGCATCTGTTCTCTTGGCAGCTGATCAGCACTGAAGTCCCTTCTGTCAAACCCCTTTCCCAGCCTTCTAACTTTTCTCCCTTCGCAGTCCTTCTGAATGGTAAATTCAGTATCAGGACAGCCATCTTTTAACCTGTCTACATGGCTGAAACATAACAGGTTGGGAACATCTACCACAATAACATGATCCATCAGGTTTTTTTCTGTAAAATGGTGATTTCATTTATTTAAAACACCCTGACTTCTCAGCATTCCTGACCCAAAACAAATGGACAAGCATGTTTATAAATACAGGGGTAACTGTAAAAACACAACCAAAGGGGGAACTGATTTTGCCAACAGCAGAGGAGAATAAACACATTTATTTACATTTAGACATTCCTTGCACATTTAGACAGCCAGGAAAACGGAATCCACAAGTAGTAAATGGAAAAACATATAAAAGGCAGCAGTCTCATTTGCACATCTGTTTATGTAAAGAGACTTACCACAAACACACATTTGGCCTTTTAAGTTCTCCTCATTTTAAAAAATATAAATAAAAAAGAACAAAACCCACAAACTGCAGATATGACAAAGGTGCTATACATCGCAAAATGTTAGAAGTTCAACCCTCAAAACAGTCCAATCTTCCCCATTGCTGACATTCTGCAGCTGCATGAAGTCTGAAATTCAAGATTAAGAAAATAATTTTGTCTATGAGAACATAAACCATTGCTCAAGAAGCCAGCTATGATTGCTAGCATCCCAGTAGCCCAGAGACAGCCTGCAGGAGCTTCTGTGGTGATGTACAAAAGGCTGTACTACCACAGCCTAGTCCTGAGCACACATGACACAATCACCTTCCTAATTATGCCAGATCTGCCTGGTTTGCCTGCTTCAACTGCTTCACAGAAAACCAAGCCCATCTATTTACAAGTCTGTGTTACAATTTTAGCATCAAAGACTCTGGATGATTACACTAACACTGGAGTAAATAAAAACATAACACTACTGCCAAAGAACAAAACCAACACATAATTAAAATAGAAAGATTATGGGTGAACAGGCAACAAAGAACAGTAAATATTACTAATCTGATAACAGGCTAAGAGCCATAGCAAAAAAAGAAACGGAACCAATATGAAGCAGTAAGACATAATAACCAACCACACTAATTGTTAACTATTTACATACAGTTATCTTATTGTTATCTTACTATTTTTAGTCAACTAATTTTTTCACAAAACATACAAGAGCAGCCTGTCTGAAAACACTAGCATAAAGTTGGGAGAAAGATTTAAATTAGAGAACCACTGCTAAAAATTCTCACTGCAGAGAGATTCAAAACAGCTTTGCAGCAGAAAATGCAGACCATAAGTATGGCTTTTCTCCACACATCCATTATGTCATTTTGTTTACAGAATATGGAAAAATCAATTAACAAGGCATTGGTATATTAGCTCTAAAACAGCTGCCTTTTTAATTTACTACCTTAAAAACATTTATTAGGAGTGAAGATAAACTTCATTTCTTTACTGTGTTCTTTAAGTCTTCAGCTTCTGCTAGCAAAGCAAAATTGAAGCCATCAACCACTTAGTTTTCTTAGCTTTCACTGTTCTCCTGATATAGTGGAAATCTGTCATATGTTCCCTTAAGTAGTTCTTGATCTTAAGAAATAATTGCTTAATTATTAAGAATAATCCCAGAGAGAGATCTGGGAAACAGCTTCTTACAGCTTTGTGGGGAGTAACACCCAAAAATAAAACTATTTATGGTATGAAGAATTATACAGAAACCCTATTTTAAGAAGGTATCACACACGAAAGCTTCAACAGTTCCATCCAAAGACTAATGTTACTACCTGGAATTAATTACAAAAAGAAAGAAGCTACCCTCAGATATAATGTGGTTCTGAATTTATTAGCAGCAGTCTAATATATAAACGATATATGCCAGTTTCTTCTATTAAACAAGACTGCTTGACAATATGTCTGAAGTGAACTATACTGCAGACTTTGCCAGTTGGTAACTTTCTAAATACCAATGCAATAGAGCCATCAAAGCAGACACAGGAACTAATCTACTTTCTTAAAGGCTGCAAATCTAATCTATAGCAAGGTCTAAGTTTCTTATATGATTACATTTTCTATTACATAGTAAGACACAAAGATATGTTGCTACATCATTCCTTGTAACTGCCATTTGAAAAAAAAAAAGGTCACAGCTTTTAAGCTTTGAACTTCACTAGCAATATTTAAGGCCATTAAAATTACTTACATTCCTATCATAAATATCAGCCTACATTTCAGAACTTTGACTTTGTCAGTACAGATCATTATTTGCAGCAGTTCAACATACTTTGATTCTTGCAGAAGGCATGAACTACACTCAAGAGAAAAAAAAATATACATACCCACATATAAGCTGAGTTTAGAGCATGTGTTTTTCCTATCTTTCCAGTGTTTTATCCCCCTTCTCACACCAGTTTTCTACTTGGAATCATTCAGTTACCAAGTCTCATGGACAACTTCAGCAGCAAAACAGTAAAGCACAAACACCAGAAAAAAAAAAATCTATCTATCCAGGCTTTCCAATCAATTTTCTGCAGGCATGCTTTACATCCTTTCCCCTCCTTCTCTCAGTAGATGCCCTAGCACTTCCCAACTGTGACATGCTTGGTCCAGTAAAATATAATCAGTCATGTAAAAAAGTCAGAGAAAGCCCCCACACTCACTCTCCTTAAACTGTTTCTAGAATCTCTTGGCTTTGCTGTGAAAGATTAAAATAAACAATGAGTACAACCCATGGCAAAACAAACACATACACACAAAAAATCCACATGACATCCTCATCCAGTTTTTTATCCCTGCATAAAGATTGTGATACCGAGCAATTCAAGAACTTGTACAACACGCTGAAACTGAATTAAGCCTATGCCACAAGCCTTATTT
>JAVJGJ010000047.1:97954684-97969631 GCA_035590215.1 Microhierax caerulescens
GAAAATAGTAACAGAAAATTGACAGAGACAGGATGCCTCTCTGTTCCAACTGCACATAATACATATGCCTAGTTTTGTGTTTATTTCAGTCATCTTCCTGCCCTGTTGACTTCAGCTTGATACTATATGATGAAGAAACAGATGATACCTGTGATACTAGTAATACAGTAAGAGAAAGTGCATTTGCCAGTTATAGATAAAGACTTCACACTATTCTGGAGAATAAAGATGTGTTCAAAGAAGGTAAAAAAAAAATACCAGACATAATAATTCAAGAAAATATTGTTGAAACTACAAGAAAAATATTGCATCTACCAATTCAGGTGTCTGTCAGTAGATCCCTTTTCACATAGCAAAGTTCCTGGGCTGAGAAAGTTACCTTGCAACAAACTCCATTTGTTTTCTTCCAGGTTGTTTCTGCTTGCAATCATTTTGTACAACAGAATACTAAAAGCAAAGATAACTTCTCAATACAAAGGATAACATGTCCCATCGATTATTTCAGGGGAGGGAGATGGGCTGAATTTCTTCACCCTCACATGTCTGCATATAGACAGGGTTTCTGAATAAAAGGAAAGGAACAGAGAGCAAAAAATTCTCCTAGCATAAACTTAAGTCTCTACCCAGGTGATATACACAGATTATTTAGAGGCCACTGTTGTGGTTTAGGTCAGGACAGACTAAACACAAAAGTGAATTACTATGCAATAACTGAATTCATGTGGAAGACTTTGGATATTTATTGCCTCTGTGATAGGAAGGATTATTAATGCATAGAACACCACAACAAAAGCTGTGTTCTCCAGTTTCCCCCCCAGAGAGTTTATAACAATCCAAAGAGACCAACGTTTTTAATCATTATTTTATTCTTACCTCAGCCTTTCTTCTTCTTTCTTACGAAGGCTGAAATCTCGTTGAACCACCTGGAGCACATGCTCTGCTTCTTCATCAGTCAAGCCAGAAAGATCCAGTTTTCTCCCCATTATATACTCTGTCCTGGATATAAATAACTATGAGGAATATCTGAAATCAGAAACAGAATAACAAAAAGGTAACATAAATTTAAAGCACTGACACTTTTTCCCAAGTGTGTTGAAATAACAGGCACATCTGCCCAACAAGTAGAAAGTTGCTGTCATAAACATCAAAGAAAAAAAAATCACAGAATCATTTAGGTTGGAAAAAAAAATATCTTAAAATCATTTAATCCAATGGTTAACCTAGCACTGCCAAGTCTACCAATAAACCATGTCCCTAATCACCACAGGTTTTTTTAATAACCCCAGGGACTGTGACTCAACCATTGCCCTGGGTAGCCTGTTCCAGTGCTTGTCAACCCTTTCAGTGAAGAAATTTTTCCTAATATCCAATCTAAACCTCCCCTGGTGCAACTTGAGTGATTCATTTCAGAATTATTTTTCAAGTTCCATGCACTGAAAGCACACACTCCCAATTTTAAAAGAAATGCAAAAGATAAGTTATCTAGGATATTAAATAATATTGAGGGAAGATTTCAGTGTTGTCCTCCACAAGATAAACACACACTAACTCAGGTGAAATCAGGTTTAGACATTTCTTAGGATTTTATGCCATGAGTTTACAAAACTTTGCAAAACACAATCCCTGCGACTGTGTATGAACCAAAAACATACTCTCTTGTAACACTCAAAAATATTTTGTACTACCAACTAAGAAACCTGGAATTATTTTAAGACACCATAAAAAAAAAAAAGTAAGCATATACCTTTCAAACATTTCCCAGACTGACTGGGAAGATTTAGATGTCACCACAATACCATTATTCCCCCTTTCTATGAATAACAATGGAGGAGAAAAAGTAGTAGTCAGTGTTAAGAAGGTACTAAAAAGTTTGAACTAGAGCTTGGTCCACTTATTTCATTAATGAATTATCATAAATTTGTCCCATATTATTTTCATGTTACTTTTATTAATTTTGTTGAATTCCAGTAAATTTAGCTCTTAATTTCTGTAATTTGATTTATGTAATTATTTGGGCAATCATAAAGATGTCCATCTCCACATTGAGTTACAGTTTCCAAAACATCACACAGGTTTTTCAGCTGTTATGAGCCCTAGCAATGTACATAATAATCACGAACACACAGAAGTTATCACATTATACCAAAGGAGCAACTATTACTGCAACTATTACTGCCTCTTCATCTATGATAAGTGTCAAGTGAATGATACAAACTGGTTCTGTCTCAAAAAAAAAGCAGCTCTAAGCAACACTGCTATGGCTTACAATTAAGTGCTCCAAATAGAATGGGGGGGGGGGGGGCAGGTAGGAGTCAGGAAACCAACATTTTTTTCTAAACATAACAATTAATTTGCTACTTAGATGATGATGATGGGGGATACAGGTCCTCAAACAAACAAACAAAAAACACGCCACCACATGGAACTAGGGTATTGCTCTTTTTTAAAAAAATTTTGGTTAGACAATCAACAAGTTTTAGAATATACTCTTCATTCAAGAAAACAACACTTCAACAAAAAAAATTCAACAAAACCAAACAGATTGGATAGAAGCTTGGGTGAAATAAAGATGACAAGATTCCTCCAGTGAGACACCCGCTTACCATACAGCTAATAAAGGACACAATGGAACAGTATGTTCTGGTTTGAGTCTTCAGGTCTGCTAAGGAAGTTGAACAGGAACATCAACAACGAGTTAATAAAGGCTATAAAAATGTACTTCCAAATAAAATTATGTCCATTTTTGTAGAAAGATGTGTCACAAAACTATACGTAGTCTTCACTAATCCCACTTGCAAGGCCCAGAACATATGTTAAAATTGAAGGTTGACTAAAATATAATGAGGAATGACTGGCAAGACTTTCTTCCATCCCATACGCACGTGTAAGTCTTCCTGACCTTTTCACCAGAGTGTTAAGAATTTCCCCTGTTCCTTCATCTACAGTCCTTGTACCAAAGCCTCACTGGGCATGAGCAAGCACAAGAAATGGCAAGGCAGAGCTTACCGAGGTTACACTTAGACATGGCAGCTAAGAGACAGAGTAAGCAGTGCCCTGGGACATGTTCTTCTCTCCAGGCTCTGGGATACCTGTCCAGCTCCTCCCTTGCAAAGCACACTCTCTCAGTGCAAAGGTCTCTCTGACTTTCTAAAAGTACAGAAGGGCTTCACTACAGGAGAGGCATACCCTCAGGGAAATAAGTAGAACTTTTCCAATTAACTTTTTTCACAACCATACTTTACAGGAGAAACACAGGACATAAACTAAAAGGAAATAAAACTATTTTAAACAACTGCTGGAGCCAGTAGACCTGCCTCCATGGTAGGGCCACAGTGGTCTGAGACACAAAACGATGAAGACACTAGGAGATCAGAGATGCCATTCCAGTTGTTCTCGAGCATCAAGTTAACAACTGTAATTAACAATGTCATAATAAGTTCTCTCTTCAAGTCTTCATCAAAATGTTTTTGGAAATGTTGTCAACATTAGCACTGTTTTTCACACATACAATCTGTGGTCCCCTGGTAAAGAAAAATTACCCCTTTGATTCAGCCACCACTGCTGACTGTGAGCATATATTCAAAAGGGGAAATTTACACCTAAATCTGGGGTTAACTGGACCCCATCCAGTTACCAGAGGTAACATCACTACCTCTGATTTTTTGGGGTAGGCAAAGGCTTCATTTCAAATATACATATATTTCAAAATCAGCATTGACTTTAATTTTTTTGTTTTCATGTGGTTTATTTACCTGTAAGATTCTCAGTCTGTATTCCAATATTACATTAACCTCTAAGGAACTCGTGTGTTTTTTCCCAGGAAATAATTTTTCATCACATTACTAAATCACCTCTGATCTGGGAGTATCGAGTATCACAGCAGTTTATAAATATTTATAAACAATGCTCAAATGTCTTTTTTTCAGTAGATATGGATTATGCATTTTGGAAAGACACAAAGGCAAATCCTCTTGAGGAAGTGCAACAAGTTACATTTGGGTGGGGCAGGGGGAGACAACAAAAGAGTTTTTCTGGCCTCAACTGAAATAACTTAAATGAGGATGTTCAGGTGTTTGCCTTAATGAATAAACACTTCTTTGCTAAATCTCAAACTGAATACAAACTCTAGGCTTTCAGAGATGTTACAAGGAATAATATGGCTTGCTAGAAAACTCCTGCTCAACAAATTAACACATTGTAACAGGAAAGCCTAGGCTTACAATACATGATTGAGCATTGTTTGAGTAATACTCTAATCTTAATACTTCTTACATTCTGTTTTAAATCTAATTAAAACTTCCACGTTGAAATTTTTTCTTGACTTTAACCTTTAAAAAAAAAACAAAAACAAAAACATAACAAACACAACCCCCCCCACAGAACAAGCAAATGAAATGTTTTTCAAGAAACGCAAGCGATGCTTCCAAATTTTAAAATGAACAAGAGCATCAACACCAGAAATGAGGGCAAGTAGTGTATTTCCCAGTCACTCACATGATAGCTAAGCTGCTTGTACCTGCAGTCTCAGCAGAAAATTAGCATTACAGGAGGGTGGGGAGAAAACCCACAAACTTCTTTTTTTTTTTTTCAAGTACCAACTAACATTTAAAACAGATTCTCTCCTTGACAAAGAGCCACATTATAAAGCTAATTATGCAAGTGCACATACCAAGTATCATACAACACAGACAGCTTTATGCTGTAGCAAAGAAATCAACACAAGCAAGGCTGCATCTGGAGCATTGCATCCAATTTGGGCTCCCCAGTGCAAGAAAGATACAGACTTACTGGAGTAAGTCCAGCTCAAGGCCATAAAGATGATTAAGGGACTGAAGCATCTTTCACAAGAGGAGATGCTGGGAGCACTAGGACAGCTCAGCCCGGAGAAAAGAAGGCTCAGGGGTGACGAGCTATACAGAGTGTATCTGGAAGAGATCCCTCCAATAACCTGACACTATAAACAAGAATATCCTAAAATTCTTTCAATTTCTGAGTAAAATTTTTGATCAAGATTTTGCCTGTTTCCACAACACAGAATTATTTTTGTTTTAAAATGCTGCTCCTGTGCACTGATGAAATGTGATACTTGAGGAGACAATATCAAAGACTCCAACCCTGCTATTTGCAACTGAAATATTTCTATAGAATACTTTTTCCTCAAATGCTCTCAGCTTTGGAGTCACCAAACTAAACACGAGATATTTTCTATGCTGTTCTGCTACTCTACCACTTCTAGTATTTTCCAGGTAGAAAATAAAGAAAAAAAAAACTGCTAGTAATCGTATCCCTGCTCCGTCACCAACAAACTCATCTTTACTTCTTTCAGTAGTCTATCAAGACCTAAAAAATACTGTTCGATCCATCTTGTCATTATACTTTGGCATTTGACCAACTTTTGCAGAAGTCTTTTAGTACCTTAAGAAATCCTTTCTATAATCTTATTGGTGAATATTTTGCCCTTTTAAATCATACAAGATAGTCACCTTTCTATGCCAAAAAGTAAGACAAGCACTTAGTCCACAATAGAGCTCCTCCACCACAGTTCATAATTTAACGTTTCGTTTATTGAACCTCCAAAAGAAGGGATTGCATTGTCAGCACAAGGTCATTATGCTAAGTTTTTTTAATGTAAATGTCACAATACCTACCATATATTCATTATATAATGTCACATTAGTAACAAAAGTGCGGTCTGGGTGTTGGAAGTATAAAGGGGATTCCTGTGTTTTGAATTGTCAGCATACTTGAACAGAACAAACTTTAGCCGAAAGACAACATTTAGAGAACACTACTGTCTAAAGTAATTTCTACTACAGCTAGCACATCACTAAGTCTAAAATGAGGCAAAATTAACATTGCTCACAAATTCCTTAATGTTTTTTAACCTTCAAGAAAGTCTAGAAGCTGTATTAAACAACACTGTGGATATTCTTCCCTTTTCACTGGAAATAAACTAATGTCCAAAATAACAAGAGGGAAAATACACTCATCAGAAACACAAAGCCACCTATCTGGGTGAAAAATTAAGCATGGCTCAACTGACTTCAACACCAGGACTTGTATTTGGTGTGCCACATTTTAAATGAGATGCAAAACAAAGATCTCAAAGAGGATACTATTCTTTGCACCCACACGAATTTCAGCTGAAATTTACCACATGTAATTCCTGGTCTATAACCAAAGCAGAAAATTATCTTTCTTTCAGCCTAGTACTAATTTTTATGTGAAATTTGTTTAGAAAGCCAAACAGATTGCAGGTTTCTGAGCAAAGTTAAGTTGATTTCACTGGAGGGGTGGGTGGGAGGGGGGTGAAGCAGCAGTTTTTTAAAAGAACCATGAAGTTCACTTGGTTCCTTCTAGGAGAAATCTTCCTTATTAATGCAAATTATTACAGTAACTGTGTGTACTTCTTGTCTAGAAGAGTGCCAGACATATTATAATGGGGGACATTGTAAATCTTAAAGGTCAAAGGTTAATATTTATGGTTTAAAATTTTAATCTATTTAGGAAATAAATAGGAGTTTTGCAGTCTTCTTGCTTCTATATTTTACATCATTTTAAGTACTGAATATGAAATAGCAGAAGTAGAAAAGCTCCACTAATGTCTCATTTTATTTTAAAATAGCACGTCTCACCTAAGAATGGCTCTCCCCCAGAAGCAGAACACAGCATATTAAATTGTTTCTAAAAAGCAGAAGCAATTTTATTTAAATGGCAAAAAAAGCTCTTTTTTCAGAAGACTAAAGAATATACCAAAGGACTTTATTTCTGTCATCTACCTTTGACAGATTAAAGTAAAAAGTTAATCCTAACAATAAATCACGACCATTTTATACCTATGAATCAGGCCTACAACAGATACACAAGTATAAATCCCATTGGGAATTAAAACTGTGATAAAAACCCCAACTTCGTTGACCAAAATAACCTTCTCACTGGTAACAGTGAACTTTTACAGAAAGGCTTATCTAATTTGGCCCTTATAGCTGCTAAAGATCGTAGGTCACCTGGCACACGCTGTTAGCATGCATTTCACTGCCACTGGCTTTCTAGTTACCGTACACTCTCATTTTACTTCAGTCTCATTTTCCATTGTTTATGCTGAACTTAGGCAAATCATGTTCAGCTCTATTTTCTCTATTTAGTAGCAACTTTTTTATGGAAGAATGGTAGTCAAGATGATGGGTCTGACAGTATTCTGACTGTGTCTTCCTTCCTGAAACGAGAAAGACAGCTTGGAGAAGAAGACAAAACAGGAGCAGTAATACACTGATACGCAATAGTATCTTGGATGAATGAAGCATGGAAAAGTGGCTACTCTAAAGCACGAAACACAGCTCATTACTGTAATGGACTGTCAGCCAACCCCAAGGTGAACCATCCCAGGTCAGAGAGAAAGCCAGCACATGCACTTACAGCATGCAACTGATGCCAAAAAGCCAACACAATCCAAAATTTTGCACATCTTGTGTGTACAGACTGCAATGGCTTCCCTTTGGATGCCCAACTCAGCAAAGCGGGGCTCAGAGCTTACCACTGTATACCAGGCTCCCTGCACAGAGAAAATAGCAGCCACTGAACAGTTATGCCCCTTCTTCCACCTTTCCATCAAAAGCCAAACCAGAATGCAGCTGGCAAATCAGTCTTCACACTGTAGAAGCATGAGCCTGTATGAAGAAAATGCTAAACAAAAAGCTCATTTGTATTCCTACCTCTCTCCTCAGCCTTAGCTCAAGAGTGAGGACTGCAAAACGACATTCACCCACCTGCCTTGCACTACACAGGCCACATTATTCACCCAAGACATCTGTCAGTCTCACCATTTCACAATCAGTGGCCCTCAAAGGAGCTACACACATTGAAAGGAGATGAAAGAAATAACAAGTTCTCCTCTGTTCCTTGAAAGAATTGATGGTGGTTTCTGTCTCATTTTAAGAAGCAGGCAGAGAAGGAAGTACTCAATTTATCTGTGTTACAGTAACATGTGCACCCAGGAAAAGGCTCGGGTTCAATGCTATGTTAAGCCTGGGAAGGCTCCAGCATTTATCTCCCTCCTTGTGGAAGAGCATGTAAGAGAACACAACTCAGGATATTCCTGTGCTCAGATGTCAAAATCCTGTTTTCTCACACACATCAAAGAAACTGATGGTAGTGGACCTTCTGTATCCTTATGAGAGCTGCAGAGCAGCACTGACAAGTATGCTTTTTAAAGCTAAACGTCTTCCCCAGTACCACAGCAGTCACTATTTAGAAGAATAGCTATAGAGGCATATCCTACAGATTAAATCCAACAAACTACCCCAGAAAACATCGGTTCACCAAGATAACTCTTGCAAGTTCAAGATGCCAAAGCAACACTACTATGTAAAGTAGTGGCAACTCTTCTCATCTTAGTTATTCATACCTTTAATGTGGGAAAGAAAACACCAAGAGAAAAGGTGAAGTTTTTATAGAACCTCAAATAGTTCCAAAAGCACTACACATTTTAGTCTGCATATAAATTTGATTTTTAATCTCAATAATACAGGCAAAAGTGTTATGATAAATTAAGAATCTTATCATAACTTGAATGCCATATTGGATCAACCCATGCAAACTACAATGGTAAACAGTTAAGTGGATTGCTTGACTGCTACCAAAATATCCGTAACATAGAATCCAACCAATATGCAAACATACCACAAGCATACTTAAAATATACTACACAATAAAAAGATATTTTTTTTCCCCCCACAACATGTTGCACTAATTGATATCCTGCATCCTTCTTACTAAATATCACTCATCACCATTACCCTTAAGTTTGATCCAAGAACTAACCTTTGATTGAGAGACTATTTCTGCAGGACTGGGACAGAGACAGAAATTCTATTTTTAGAGATAAGAAAATGCTTCCAAAAGCAGATGCTACAAAGAGGCAGTATTCTGTAGTGCTGCCAGATGTGAAAAAAATTAATACAGCAAAACACTGTTAATTCAAACTACTGACAGGAAAATCCACTGCAAATTACTGGATTTTACAGATTAGCAAGTAAATAAAAAAAAAACAGAAAACAAAAACCAAAACTAATTTCATAAGACTGTGCCTTCCTCATTCACTCTGACATCTGCAAAGCGCTTCTAACCCTGATATATGCTGGAACAAGCAAGAATCGTAAGAGAAACAATAATAGAGGCATCTGTAAATCCACATGTCCCATTTTACTGAGACTTAGTGATGAGCTGTAGTTGGTTGGCACACAACTTACACCCCATGCATGGAAAAAAGGGTTTCAGAAGCAGTTTGCCTTTGAATTGTTTAGATAAGCATTTGTTAAGAGACATAAAACAAGACTAAAATAGAGCCAAAGCTGTAGAAAGCAAGCCACAGCTGTAGAATGCCTCTGAAAACCCAAGCAATAGCTAGGTTAATCTGTCAGGTGGAGGAGTTAATGGATTAGTTTGTTGACACTGGGACCTACTCTATGCTTAAAAGAGGCTCTGCTTTGGACCTGCGCTTGACTACTTTTTCTGTGTTGACACTGCACAACATGGATATGATCTGAGCTCTGGCCAACTAACACAAACCTGAAGTTCTGGATCCCAAGTTTATACAAACAAGGAACATTTACATTCAAGCACAAGACACAGTCAGGCACTTTCTGGAGTTCAAAGACCAGCCTCACTGTCAGGTTTTGTCTGCTGGTTCACTTATAGCTGGGTCCAAACTGGAGTAGCCTCAGAGCTCCTTTAATTTAAACTAGGGAACCAAAGCAGTTCATCCTCTTACAGGTTTAGAGGATCATCCAACCAGCAGAGATACTTTTTTGAGTCCCATAGAAACTATTATTTGATCAACTTAAGGTAAGCTACATCTTTAGGAACTAGCTAGGACTTGTCTATACCTTAAAAACTTTTTTTTTTTTTTTAAGAAAAAAAAAAACATTTCCCTTTATCAGGGTCCACTCTTGAAGACCAAAGTAGCATTAGTACACTGAAATAACGTGCTCCTTTGATAAGCCTATGTGAAAAACATCAGCTTCACCAAGAAAAATTCCTATTTCTAGTCCTCATTAGCTTCTTCCAATTTTTTAGATTCCCAGTATCCTTTATAATAGGCCTCTGGACCTTGACATAACATTGACATCAACTTCCCCCCCAATTGAAAGCACAATCTCAGGTATTCTTCACCTAACACAATTACACAGCTGACATATTTCCACGGAGGAGGTGTAGTTCACTTAATCATGTGTGGAACCTGAGTCCACAGTATTTCATCCATTGATTCCCCTCATTACCTGTGACATTACCTTGGAGCACATATCTGAAGCCTGCTCATTAAACATTAGAAGTGTGGGGAGTGTGTGTGTGGAATAATCTATCTGATCTTGCTCTAGATGTGAACAGCTTTCCTCTCACTCGAGATTCAACCCACAGGTTTTGTGCCCAAGGTGATCAACATACGTGCAATTTTTGGCACTGCCTTTTAGATCAATCCCCACTGAGATTGTAAAAACCAAATCACCAGATTATACTTTTTAGAATCCTCTCCAAAGCTCTTTCAAAAAACCTGCTGTTACTCCAATTCATGCACTATGGTTTAACTTAAACCCAATTTATGGTCTGTCAAACAAATGTTATAACACTTATGACAGCTGGATGCAAGCACTGAGATAACTTCCAGAAAGGTACATCAAGCACTCCTGGGGATGACCACTGAGGAGCAGAGGAATCAGTTTTCTGAACAGGAAAAGCAGGAATCACCCTCTTGCAAGATTAACAATGTTTAAAAAATAGGTATACTCCGCAACTTGAGGTATTTGAGGACAGTGTTAGCTGCATCTCTGTCAGCAGCACTTAAATCATGCAGTGAACATCCATGCTGTAGCAATTAACAATAATGGTACAAATCAGCACTTTTCTATTTGGATTGCCCTGTGACACAACATCCTGTTCACACAGCCCAAAAGGGACAGAAGAAACCCACACTAAGTGACCTTCTGTATCAGAAGTAATACCTAATAAGCAAAGAAGCTCCTCTCGTATTAGTTTCAGAAGAGAGAAAAACTCCTCATCACAACAGGAGAACAGAAAATTTACTCTTCGAGTTGTAAACATGCTTTGCTTGCTTTCCTTTCCAGAAGGAAAACAACAGATTATGCACTGCCTTCCTCCAAGAACAGAAAGTTGGTTTACAACAGCAGAGCCACGTATTATTCTGCATGGAGCCACATGGAGGGTGTGGGGGAAGGGATTGTTTAGTTATTAAAAAACCCAAAGATTTCAGGCTGTTTCCTGGCTTCAAGACTCATTAAAGCCAGTGGGAATGCCATGGATTTTAATAGCATTTGAATGAGGCTCTACACTTCAGATTGCTATCACAAGAAAAGACTACATCTCATTTCCTACAGTAAATAACCTTAGTACCCTTCAAACAGACTTGATCCAGGAACTATGGCTGCATTAATCTGTTTTATTCTTCTCCATCAGTAAGCAGCAAATGTTGCAAGGAAGAATCCAGAAGATTTTTGCAACTGCTGCACAGCAGAATTTGAGCTTGTGTCTTCAGCAGTAGGACAAGCTAGAGTTTCCTTCCCGCCTGCCAGCCAGCGCCAGCAAAACTCAGGAAGTCTACTTAATTGATTACCGTGAGTCAACTTGAGAGAATGCCACAGAAAGTGTCTCATCTTCAAGATTAATCTCCACAGTAGTTAGCTCCTCCACTTCAGTAAGTAGTATTTCATTTAGAGATGTACGTTGCCTTGAAGAATGCAAAATTAATTTCCTATGGTAATGCTTTATATCTTAAAACAATCAGTAGATAGTAATGACTGCAGTCATCTAAATACCACACACCATATTAATTTTTCTTTTGTGATCATCAATTGATCAATAGGTAATAGGAAGTAACAAGAGGTCTTGTTTCCTTTACTCAGCTCATGGACTAATGGGTCAGTAAAAATTTGCAAGATAAAGGGTTTTGTAGTATAACATTCTCAAAAAAAGAAAAAAGTGCTCTGCTGTTGAAATTCAACACTTATTGGGCT
Organism: Microhierax caerulescens; assembly: GCA_035590215.1. Lineage (NCBI taxonomy): Eukaryota > Metazoa > Chordata > Aves > Falconiformes > Falconidae > Microhierax > Microhierax caerulescens. Next base: position 97,966,711 of record JAVJGJ010000047.1, read on the forward strand.
AGAAGTCTAACGTGTTCCTATTCCCAGAGTATTATTCATAAGATCTAAAAATTTGTCATTATTATAATAATGCCAATATTAGCTTTTGACCAGTCAAACCACTGCGTCCTTACACACTGTACATATACGCTAAAGCTGTGAGGCAATTGATTAAACTGCTTTCCACTACAGCATGCTTTATTTATTTTCAGGACATAAAATTCAAATGTGATGTTTACTTTCTGAAAATGCATTTTTTTAAAAACGTAGCACAGCATTTTTCTATAAGATTGTTAAAATAATAATAATAATAAAAAAAAGAGGATAACACATTTCAACTTGAAAGTGAAATAGCAAACAGGTCATAATCACTAGTCTTTACCATACGAATGACAGAACCTACTAGTGTGCCAGCCACATATAAGAGGTCTTCCTCTTGGGTTTCTGTAAATTCACATCAAGTTTGGAGATAGGCATCTTTGCCTAGTCTCACAAAGAGATACACAAAACTAGACCATGGCTTGAAATCTTATCAAATTACATTGTATTTAGCCCTTCTACAAAATTCCCTGTTTATGCCATAAATAAAGGCCAAGTTTCTTTGGTAACTCGAGCAACAGTATGGTGTGCTTTGCTCCACACTGAAATACAGCAGTTATCTTCCTCCTCCCTTAAGTCCAATAATGTTCTTTTGAAACTAAGCTGCTATAAATCACCAAATAAAATAAATATGGAGCTGGTTTATTTTCTGTCTGTCAGTGGTTCACAGGTAAGCCAGAAGCCTTTACTATCTCTAAGAATCTATCTAATAAATAACCTACCTGGTTCCAAAAGGAAGGTGAATAAAGCATTCCACAAAAAGGCTGGATTAGTCCACTCAAACAAATGAATGGGTTTTCTCAAAGAGAAAAAATGTCCCAATGGCTTTCATGGAACTATATTCAACTAGTTTCCTTCAGCTCGTCCAACTTTGCAAGGGCACGTTAAGGTGGTTTACATTGCCAAACAGCAGTTTCCAGTCTGATAACAATAGGGCATATTAATGTTGGCAGTAATAGAAAGGAATCACATTTTCATATAGGGGTACTGTTTATGAACAATAGTCCATTTGGTATATATAGTTCCTCTTCAGCATCACTCATGCAAAGGGATTTTTTTCCTTTGTTTAATTACGAGCTGATCAAGTGTTCTGATAATTGCAACTTTAAGCAGGAAAGGTGAATTCATACTGTGTTCGTGCACTTAGGTATACCCCATATAATCCAAAAACCTGGTTTAGCAGTCAGTTGTAGCACACTCAACTGTATTCATCAAGTCGGGGTGAAAGCAGGAAAAAAACACAGGAATAAAACTTAAAAGTTTTAGCGTAGCTTTCTTGATCTTGTATCACTCCTAGACAGTGCTGGTTCAGATAAAGACAGACTGTTAGAAAGCATTAACCTGTCTCAAAGGGCAATACTGCATCTTCAACCTGCTGCTGATTCAAGTGATGCAAGTCCTGTCACAGGGGTAGTGCTCTGTAAGTATGCCTCACCCTAGTAGGGGCTACTGGCATGGAATTCTCATTGGCAATTAACGTATCACAGCTACTGAAAATTATACTCTCTTGTTTGTATTTGCTATATACAATGTACTAACTTACCTGACAAACTCCACAGGAAGGCTACAGAATTGCTGGGTACATTTTTGGATGCTTGGGCATAATGCATCAGTAAATATGCTCCGATACAATCTGGTACCTGAGTAATGATGGGTAAGGCAATAGCTTGAGGGACTGCATACAAGGTACAGCACCTTCTGCTTTTGACACAGCTCTGTTCATTTTCTCAAGATAGAAATAAACAGCAAACATCACCATTTGACACAACTGCAGGGACAGAGTCAGCGATCCCAGTACAGTTCACGGGGAACTGCTATCACCATTAATAAGCAACTATAAAAACCTGTCTGTCCGGCTTGATGACAGGTCCCTCAAAGTTAGAAAAATGTCTGTTTAAGAGAGAACTAAACCAACTTTCCCTCCTTTCTCTCTCGCCTTCCAGAAAAGGGTTATCAGAAGAACGCATAAAAGCTTTTATTGCCAAAATCCTTGCTGTGCCTATTCTAACAACCTCCAGGCTCCATAGCAAGACAGCTACCAGCATTTTCAGAAATGCAGGAACTAGTAAAACGGTAGGTATAAGGCCAAAAGAATAAGCACCTTTGTCAAAAATAGATCGCTAGATACAGTTAACAGCACTGCAAACATGCTTGAGGGGGGACGCACATACGCCCTAAGGCATTTTGCGATCTAATTTGTTTACATTCGCATAAAACACAACACAAACCCCAGCACAACACACGCTCCTAATTAGATTCTCTAAGAAAAGTCAGACCGAGCCATATGGTATTTTCCTCAGCAATTACGATAAACTGACCTTGATACTAGGAAAGCGCACGCTGCTTCTGTCTGAGGCACAAATTACAGGCACGGAGCGGCGGGATGCTCCCGCGGAACGGGGGCAGAGGCAGCGCCACGCCGAAACCCTCCGTGCTCCCGGGGAAGTTGCTCTGGAGTAACACGCTCCAGTCATAACCATAATAACGGGAATAATTAATAATGCACCGCAGTGACAGTGCTCGAATAACCACGCTGTCAGCAGAACGCTGCGAAGCTATTCAGGCATATATCTGTCCGGTAACTAAAAGAAGCCTCGTATCGTGCCGTCGCCCCCGCCCCCCACCCAGTACACGAGGTCGCCGGGGGGGGGTGGGGGGTGGGGGGGTGTGTTGGCCCGCCTCGGCCCCTGAGGGCCGCGGAGGGCGGCGGCCCCTCAGCCACCACCGGCCCCTCAGCCACCACCGGCCCCTCAGCCACCACCGGCCGCGGGACCCGGCGCGCGGCCCCGCCCGCAGACCCTCACAGGGGGCAGGGGGGAGCCCGCGGCGGCCCGAGCGCCGGC
>JAVJGJ010000047.1:97975544-98017989 GCA_035590215.1 Microhierax caerulescens
GCAGAGTTTTCCAACCTTTTATGTAGGAGATATAGGATTTAACCACTTCTGAGGCACAGAGAAAAGATGAGCTTGTTCACTTTTTTCCCTTCCCATTAGATCATTGGATAGAAACAGGTACAATTTAATCCACACAAGTGTTAACATGTTTACAAAGCTCTTATGCAGCCATCTTAGATGCAACTCCCTGCTTCTGTGGTATTCATCTTTTCAGAATCAGTACCACATGGCTGAGGAAAAAAAAAAAAAGGACATTATGAGCAGCAAAAACACCTGGTGACAGTGAGGGCAAGCTCTTTGCGAAGGACACAGGCTACTTCATGAATGTTTCTGAGCTAGGGAAGCAGACCATATTAATTAGATGCAGTGACTGGTAAGATTTACCCAGGCGTAATAGTAACAGATATTCTGAGAAACTTGTCTCCACAGTGCTTCTAGCAGAGATGGGCATTAAAATAAAAATTATCAAGCAAAAATAATTTCCATGATGACTCTTTCATCAAGGTAGTTTCTCCGTTTCCAAACCCAAAGCTTATAGACAAACACATAACAATAGTTATTGCAATTAAAAGAGGGTTGCCTGCCAGCACCTCTTTCCAGAAAAGAACTGAGCCAAGGTATTATGAAAGTAGATGTGTCAGATGCTGGCACATCTGATCACGTTGTTTGACATATTCTTGCACAACCTCTCACATGCCTTGATTATGCTCAGTACCCTTTGAGCTGTGCTCTGTACAAGCCCATAGAAAATACCTTGTGCTTGTTTCAAAGAGCTTAAAGCCCATGAATGCTCTAATTCTGCTCTCTGGATTTTCTATAATTAGTTTGTTCCTTGGTGCTTTCTCACACACAAAGTAAAATTCTTCTTACTTAACTTACCCCTAAAAGAGCATGGTACGTACTGGAGCAGGATTATATGTGTCACAAGCTGCCAAAATGACTGTGTGGTTTTATGCAAATCAAACCCTTGAGGGATTGTCCCAAATCCACACAAGTTTCTTTTTTGCATATCTGCCTTAGGACCTCGCATCAGCCATTTTACTTTTCCATCTTGTTTTAAAGGTATTGTGTCTGACAGAACTATGACACTTATTTCACCTTGGCTCGTCCTGACTGAGGGCTGCTGGCACTGCAGGGATGCACCCTTCTGCAGGACCAGGATCAGCCCTGCAATGCCTATTCCTCACCTTCTTATGCTCTGCCAAAATTAACAGCATCTTATTGCAAACTAGACTTCAAGAATTTCTCATTTTTGTAACTCCTAGGAGAACCATCTTTCTGGTTTGGAAGCTGGAGTATACCAGACCTCCAGTTGACCCAGGACCAGATGACATGCATCCTCTTTCTCTGCTCAGCTCTGAAACTCTCACCTCTCAGACCAACAGGGTGTGCCACTCCAGACAAATATTTATATATCAAACTTCATTTCCTTATGCAAGTTCCTGGTGAATGTATATACAGTCACAGCAATTTAAAAATCTAAAATACCCATGTTTATTAATTAAGAATTTAATGGGAGAGAATGGTCTTTAATTGCACAGCTCAAACTTCTCATTTTCCTATGGATGCCAATTATTATTGTTCTCCTCAGTGGCATCTCTGCTGTAGGCTGTGGGATAATGAAGAAAGCTGAGTAAATAACACATATAAGATATCTGTGAATCATTAACAAAGTCATTAATATAATTATAGTTGATTTGTACTGAAACAGGGTCTAGCAGAGAGTGTTAGTCTTCTTGTGCTCAAGCAGCCTGTGGTACCAGGAAGAGAGAGCTCTGCAGCCAAGCCTTAATCCAACGGTTTTGCTGATAAAATGACCCTTTGGCATCCACTTTGGAAGCCCTCAGCTGTTTGCTTGTGGTCATTCTTATGCGGCATTATTCTGATGCATTGGCTGTTTGCTAGCAAGCAGCTCTGTGACAGGAAAGACGCCCGTGACCCCCACAGCAGGGCTGGCAGGCTGATTTCCCAGGAGGGCAAGCATTGGACCTAACTGCAAAGCAAATATAAAGGTGCAGACCAATGTTTACTTACTTTAAATAAACTTAGGTATGATTGTGGCCATTAATGGCCTTCCTGGGCAGGTGAGTTTTCCACGTGTCAGTACCAGTGTGCTGCACATGTGCTATCATGTCCCCTGTACAAGCTGCTGTTGTCTGGATCTTCAATGTATGCAAACCCATCTAGATCAGGCCTCCATCAATGTACATTTAAAGATGTTACAGCCTTTACCCCTCAATGGCTTGATTTCTGGGACAGCAGGTGGCCCACAGCTCTTACTGGAAACTTCAGCCCTTTTTTCTCTAAGTGCTCCTGGTTCTGTAACTTCATGTCCTCATGCCTGAAGAGAAAAGCTGGAGTGGTCCTGTGGTGGCATCTGAAATGCAGCCCCACTCCTATTCCCATGCCTCGTGCAGAAAAGTGAGGAATTTACTCTCCTTTCATTAAACTGCCTTCAGTGACAGTCATTAATTTTTCTTTTTCTTTGAAAGTGCTATGGACCATAATCCTTGAAAAAACAAACCCACTATGATTACGTACTGCTGTGGTAGAAAAGACAATAAAGTTTCCACAGCAATTACCAGTGGTGACCCAGTGTACACCATAAGTATTATGTGACTTAGTTACTTCTAAAACATTTAGTGGTCTATATTAAACAACACTAACAGGAATAAACTCAGTTACAGTTTTAATACCAAATCCCAGTTGATGTACTTGATGTAAATAGCTTTACTGCAAGACACAATTCTTTCCAAACCTGCCCTTTGCAAACAGAATGGCAAATAAATCCACAGGCCAATGTTGCTGAAAGGCTTTAGCTTTTATATCTGAAGTTTATTCATTTCACTTGTAGCTATATTGCCCTTTCTTGCAATTTAATCTTACCTCTACTAGATGCATAAATATATATAAAACCCCTCGATATTAAGTACAAAACAATTAAAAAATGTTCTATCCTTGAAGGCATTATTAAAAGCACTCTAATCCATAAAATCCTTCTGCCCAGATAAAGAAAGGTCTGTGTATTTCAGGAGAATCTCCTAAAACTTTAAAAATCTTTTTCCAGGTAGGTCGTGGCTAATACAGCACCTTAACTCCCTCATGTGCGGAGACACACACCAATGAGTTGTCCTTCCAGACCTATTCAGTATCTCTTTAAAGTCACTACATGAACAATCACATAATCTCCAGTTTCATTTTCCCATCTCTGTTTATACTGTACCAATACATTATGAGAGATGGTACTGTAATAATAAGTAAAGGCAGAGAATACAGTGAGCGATTCCCATAGGCAGAAAATAAACTCATGTCTTTCCAACTCCCTGTTGGGCGACTACGTGTGTTACTTTGCAGGGCTACTACTCACATATAGGATTCCTTAAATTTATTATTTAAAGTAAAAGTTATATGAATGGTTGACTTACAATACAAGAACAAAGGAAGCAACAGTGAAATGGATCAGGTACTGGCTGAGATCAGCTCATCTAGCAGAAGCTAAACCCAGGAAACAAAAAATTGTAAAGATGTATGGGGAAAAAAAACCACCCACAACTTCCAAGAGCTGTCAGCAACAGCAAACTCATTTCACAGGAGTCACATCTCGTTTTTTGAGAGATCATACCATTGTTTAGGAGCAATCTCTGAATTCCTCCCTGCTATTCAACTCCAACATCACAGGATTTCCTTTTGGCTAAGAGACTCCATCCCAAGGCAGTGACAATACTCTGGCCTTGTTACAGAAACTGCAACAGCAGCAGGCACTGCAGTGCAGTGCAGCTCTGCAGCCCAACACAGCCCTGGTACGACTGCGTTGCATAGGCTGGAGTGAGAAGTTCAGTGTCTCAGTCCTTTCTTCCAGGTTGGTAATGACCCAGGCTCAGCATATAAAAGGGTCTCTGAGGCTGTGGGGTAGATGGCAAGGCCGACTATTGCTCTGGAGCTCCCTGTCATGGCAGAGAGCTTCCTAAAAGTATTGTTTATGTGTGGAGCCAATGCTGAGAGGAGCCACACAGTAAAAACTACCTGCATTCTGCTATAAAAGCATGCTGCTACGCTTCAACTTTTTCTTAGTTGGGTATGATTTGCATCTTGAAGTAAATGCAATCAGACTCAAGCATTTTGCAGTGTATCCTACAGATCCTATGGGAAGGAAAGAATAAACTCTATGTTGGAAATGGCAGTCACATCCTTTTCTGCAAGAAAATGCAAAGAGACTGTGCAATGAGAATGCTATCTGAATCTCTATCAGGGAGACTGCATTTGAAATGGTGGCACCAACAAGTTGAGTCTCAGACAACCTTATTACTCTCTGGGTGTAATTACTTCAGTACTTCTTCTCCTAAATGCCCATTCCTTGCTTTGCAGCGTCTGAATGTGCAAATAATAATTTCAAGGCAGAAATAATTTCTTCAGGAAGTACAGGCCAGCCACTTTCCAAAATTTTTATGTGACTGTTTATTATTTTACTTATTATTACATTTTATTACTTTGAAGATTTTTGAATGGCCACTTTACACACTTATTCAGAAGATTAACTTGATGGAGTTGCAGCAAGCATTTCATATGCCCATATTGTTTCTTCAAACTATTGTTTCTTTTTACTTTGCCAAATATGCAAGTGTATTTTTCAGCTACTGATTACTAAAACTCTGCTTCTCAAATTAAATTGTCTTTTTTTTTCCTGCCAGGACAAGAAAATATAATATACACCTACTATTCATTAGCTTTTTAATAAATGGAATAATAAAAGGCATCAGCAAAGAACCCAGCAGCAAACCAAACAACTGTTCTTGTATTCTGACTATGGAGATAAATTGGACTTTTTTTTTCCCCAATAAATCTTCATGAAAACCACTAATTTATGTCTTTGGCCTGCTTTCTCCCTCTGCTGGTCTGAAACAGAATCTTTCCTATAGGAAATTTCAAGACCTTCCATATTAAAATCTGAATTTTATGTTTATAATATAGCGAAGAAAACATGATGGCCCTGGAGCTCATTCTCTGCAGTACTAATGAATCACATGCCGCTGTAGATCACAGACAAGAACAATAGACTTCTGCAATGATCTGGGCATATTTATACTGTTTCTTCTTAAAACACCTCTTCTCTTTAGGGATTTGAGCTTGAATAGTCATGGGCTAGCATGACAGCTGATCACAAATCCATGATTGATACCTCATGCTGAACCTCATTCAAGCAATGAGCATGAGTTACTGACTGTTGGAAGTTTGCTCCCTGCTAACAAAAAGGAACGCGAGTGGGAAAAAGGTGGGGGACAATTGCCATTTTAAAAACATTGCAATGGCAAGAACATCACAAAGTCTCTGAAGCTAGGAGTTTCTCACTCAAGAGAGGCCAGCCTAGATGGAGGCTGCATTCAAATGACATTGCCACCATGTTCCTCCTTAGTCATGCTTCTGTCTCCTTGGGCAGCCACACGGTGAGCTAGCTCGAGGAACTGGTGTGGACAAAAAAATGCCTTTTGATATACCTTTGAAAAAGTTATTTTTTTAGTCAACAACTTGCACTTCAGTCAGCTTAAAATGAGAGTGAATTGCAGCCTGATCACAGTTCTGACATCTCCAGGTTCTCCATTTTTCCTTAATACAGCCTTAATTTGACTTACCACATTTCCCATGCTCTCCTTCCAAAAGGAGCTGATCACTCTGTCCCTGGTTTATCTTTGCTTTGTGCCTGAGAGGTTTCCTTCAGCCTACAGCACCAACACACTGGTAAGCATGCCCACACTGAAGCCCACCTGCATGCTTTGCTGGATCAGGCAAACATGTATTCCCATGGGACACAAGGGAACGGGCCAGTACAGATCATGCTCAAATCAACATAACTTGGACATCCATCTTCCCTGTGATCCCTTCCTCTAACCTACAGAGGAAATAGCGATTTTCAGCATGACTCATTGACAAATTTTACCTCACCATTTGCCATTGATGAAAGTTTGAGTTACCATCTTCCTCTGTCCACAACAAGAAAGCCAGATGATCTTCAGGGCTGAACTCCCCAGAGACAGGCGTAGGTGTCTGCTGCACCCCAGCAAGTAGCCACCCCATGGCACCTGGATGCTAAAGTTTGTATTCCTGGAGGAGGAATCGACTGCATTTGCACAAGCAGCTGGTCAGGGAGAACAGAGCCACAGGGGAAGTTTCCCAAGTCCAGGCAGATCATCAAGCTGTTTGCATGGAGAGCCCAGGCTCGATCCTGCACTGCAGGTTGCTTTGCTTTTACTGGTGCAACATCAGCAAGCCCAGTTATTCAGGGCCTATAAAATTGATGGCTTTTTTCCACCCCTCCCACCACAGCTTGGCAGCCTGCAGCTTTGAGTGTAGAATAAAGTGGCAAAAAAAAAAAAAAAAAAAAAGAGAGAGAGAAGAGATTACCGAAAGTAAATGTAAAAAACCCCAGCTTGTAAGCACCATTAGGCTTGATGGCAATGTGAAATGTTTGCTGAGGAGCTCAGAGAAGAGGAGCAGGTACTTGACAGTGTGAGGAAGTATATAACCTTCCTGTCAAAAGAGGAAAGACTTAAGAAAGAATAAAAAACAACAAAAAAACCCCAGTCAAGCTCAGTGACAAGGATGGCTGAGCAAGTGCTTAAAGCTAATCTCAATTTGGAAAGGTAGTCAGAAGTTGTAAGGAAGGGGGAAAGGGGTGATGGTGGGGAGATGGAGGGAAACACCACAAAAAAACAGGTAAATCCAAATCTATGTGACCAAGGAAAGGAGAGAAGTACTCTGGAAACAACCCACAAGCAGCAGAATTAGGCAGTAAGAGAGCCTGTTTCAATGGCAATAGTCCACTCACTCTCATTTGTGGGGCTTTCTGGCCTCTAAATAGACATGAGCAAGCAGAGGGTGCCATATGCCACTGGTGCTGAGGCATGTGTGAACACGCACACGCACACACGCACGCACACACGCACACACACACGAAGAGGCAGGATTTTATAGTCCAGGCCTTGCACTCCTAAATGTAAATTTCTATTGCTGCATTAAAGATAATTAATTAAACCTGAAGGGCAATCACCACACCCTCCTGGCCTCAGCTGGGTCAGAATCTCACCTCCTAGCTATAAAATTGAATGTAACCAGGCTACTTGGGTTGAGTTAAAAATCAGTGTACAGGAGTTTCTTTGAAAACTATTACAAGCCTCTGTGTTCTTTCTCACTGCTTGGTTTGATGAAGGCAGTGATACATCCTAACAAAGTTCCCGGGCTGTATGAGGCAGTGTTCCTGTTCTTTCTAATGCATTTGATCTCACGTTGTCCATCCCTGCATGCTGGGATGAAGTGCATGGGCAAGATGAGCGGGCTCTGCTTCCTCCCAAAGTCCCCCAAGATGGGGCAGTTTCTCAGAAAGGGAAATGGTCTCCTATAGGGAACGAATGTGGCTTTGCCATGACACAGGGTAAGAGAGAAGAGGATGGCAGTGGGTGCCAAATCCTTTCCTATCCACCCAGACAGCCAGGACAAGGCTTTGATTTCTCAGTCAAGCACTGGCTGTGTGAAAGTCACCGGTTGTGCTCATTAAAAAAAAACTTTTAAGCTCCCTGCGGTGCTTAAACAGAGCAAGTGGTGTCTGGCTGCACAGAGAGTATGAGCAGAAACCACCCCCTGCCCCAGGTGGGTGTGCACACAGTGGGTCTGGTTGGCGGCCAACGGGGAGAGGAGAATGGCAATGCCACCAGAGCTGGCTGTGCCCAGGGAAGGGACGTGCTATGACCAGGGAGGGACGTGCTCAGGGTCTGTGGGACCGAGCAGCCACGAGCTGCTAAGCCAGGGGAGTGGGAACTGTGAGCATGGCTCAGACGGGTCCCAAAAACCAGCTGTGGCATGCAATGATATTCACCCAGAGCTTCCCGCCTGGCTGCCGTTTGCTCGTGTCTCTTCATCAAATTAGAGACATTTAATCTTGCCAGTTGAATACCCTTTTGATTTCCAATGGCTGTAAGGACCCACGTCCCCTCACCAACTTAACTTGTAATCATTCTTTGGTAGCTCACCCTGGACAAGCTCCTGTTTGCGCTGCACACCTTAGGCCAGGGGCAGCTCCCTCAGGTGTTACTCCCACTCAGCCGTGGGTTTCAATGGCATTTGCACAGGTGTCAAATGAGTAACAAAGCAGTGGATCAACTCCATCATTCCCCACTGTGTGCTCATGCTGCCTTTCTCCAGCCCATCTTACTTTTGGAATTTTCCCTAACACAATGCTGAGCAGAATTTCGAAGTCTGAAAAAAGAAAATATATAAAAAGGCAAGCTGGGGGAGGAAGAAATAAAACCAATCCTGTTTCTGAGCATGGCTTAAAGCTGCTTGCCATCAGACCCTGACAGTGCTCATGTCATGTCTGCTGTCTGCTTACTTCTTGAATTCCCTCTGCAAGGTACTCTAGTCAGAGAAAAATAAAAGTGACAAGTAGCATTGATGTGTACGTGCTCTGAAGAGGGCAGGGGCAAAGTCCTCCATGAGGTTTTAAAAAGACTTATGCTGCAAAAGGTAAAGAAAAGTAGACTAAGAGTTTCTTTCACCCACGTGCAGCTTCTGTAGGCACTTTGAATGCTGGTAGTGTCACCACACTATTCACTGTATGTATTTAACTAGGATAGCAAAGTGCACTGCTAGGCGACTGTCAGAATGCAAGGATTTCATGGTTTGAGATCATTATCTAATCGGCTCCTTTGACATAGCAAAAAAAAAAACCCAACAAAAACATACAGCTTTTCCCTTAATCGCTTACACAGTTTCCTGATATATTTGCAGTAGAAAAATTAACACATCATCAGTTACTGCAGATCAGTTTGATGTATGACAGATTAAGAACTGGAAACACAGCATGGATGTGTCAGTGTTTGGCTGGGCATTTTCCCCTTTCAAAACATTCTTCTAAGCTTCCTGGAAACCGCCATAATGTACACAAGTCTCCTCCTGTTTTTGTGTCTCCCTCCTTAAAATAAGAGGAACGGCGCACAGTATCACAAACCCTTTAACCAATCAAGCACACAATTAACAAACAATTTATGTGTTTTGTCTGCAATTTTCCCCAGCAGCAGCTTTGGTGAAGACTATTGCAGAGTCTTGGCTTGGTTAGAAAGATCAGATTTGCCAAGACAGTTGCAATTAATTGAAAGTTGTTCCTATTACCTTTAAAGGTTGCTGAAAAGAAATTATATACTCAACTCTACTTACCAAAAAAAAGGCATTCACAATTATAAGCAGATGATATCCAATTCATTTAAATAAGTTTTTATCATGGGTTAGTAGAAGGCTGTACAAGGCCAATTAAATTTCTTATTGACATTAAGACAGAGACAACTGTTGTAATAGGAATTCAATGGCATTATATTTAGATGCTTATTTTACAATGAAAATACATCAGTGGGGAATGGAAAATACTCCTGTTACCAAATACTTCACTAATGCATACTAAAAATGAGAAATAAACCCAGGAAATTTACTTTGAAAATACACACTGGACTCGGTCATTCTTCACAGTCACCAGTGGATTTTACTGTAAAGGTAATTTTGGTTTCAATGCCTTAATCCTAGGCTGCAAAATAAGAGCTAGCTTACTGAGAAACTCCAACCAGCGTGGGCACTGCCAAGACCAGCAGCACTGTTCCTCCTGGGACCTTGGCAGTCCTGCAGCAATTTACCCAGCACTGATGTTGGCTTACCTGTACAGCACAGCCAGCCCCGGATCTGGGTTTGTTTTAACAGATTTCTGATGTTTATGTAACTTTTGTAAAGTAGCGGACATAGCAGGCCCGATTCCTCCCCTTGGATAGGTCTGAGGTATCAGTGGAGTTGACCTGGCTTAAATAGGAAGAGATGTCTTCTACTTCGGTACACCACACAGTCCCAGAAGCAGCAAAGGAAGTTCCCTTACCTGCCTCATGTTACAAAGGCATGACTTCTTGGGGTGCTGGAGAGAAGCAGGTGACATCTAGTAGAGGAAATTAATTATTCCTATTATTGCTGTGCAGAAAAGTTAATATTTCTGTAGATGTTTGCAGGACATGAACAAAGACACTTAAGATGTGCTTGCACTAACTAGCAGAAAAAACGTTCCCTCACCCCCAACTACCAAAAATCAAATGACAATTCCAACAAAATATTCAGAGGAATGCAATTATCACCTGGAGGGTGGGGTGGGTGGGGTGTGTCGTAGAAAATTATTAGTCTCCAAATTCTGTTGTAAAAGTACAGAGATTCCTTTCAACTCTGGAAATTTTAAACATCAGGTGGGAGCAAAGCAAATGAACGCAGTGACCACAACCCAGTCATCTTCTATGTACAGGATGAAATGCTTGACATTATTTTTTGCTCAGAGCCATTTACCATCCACAAGAAACAGCAGCACTGTACACCACAAGCCAGTACCATAATGAATCTGGAAAAGGAAAATAAAATTACCCTGGCTGAAGCCACTGCTATTTATCTATTTTACATAAGTACTAAGAACAGAAACCCTTTCTAGCAACAATTCCTAGCTGAACCGCCTTCAACAGCATGCTTTTTCCTAGCTACATCTGACTTCTTGACAAACTTCTTGTTACAGGCATTTTAAAAACCAAATATTACTGAACATACTTTCCCTAAAACTGTGACAATCTATTCCCAGATTAATCTATTGCAGTTTATTTTTGCTGCAGGAACATACTCCCCTTTTATCCCTGTCCCAAGTCACACCTTCATAAATCTCCCTTTCTCTCCTTCACTCCTTCAGAGGAGCTTAACCACCCACAGGTTATATTTTTCCTGCAGGAAGACCAGTCTGCTGCTTGTTCAGTTGTGATCGATTCGATCCAAGCAGAGAGCCTTTTCTTATAAGGAGATTTTCAGTCTCTCCAAAAGCCTGCAGCACAGGGTGCAATCTCTCTCTCTCTGTCACCGCGCTGCCACCTGCACCCTTCCCCTCTCCTCCTCTTAAGAGAGGATGCCCTTTGTGTGGAGGCTTTGAGTGGGTAGGTTTGCATAGTTTTTCCCCCACAAATGTCACCTTCTGGGCCCTCCATCAGAGATCTCATTGGTCCCAAAGCAGGACTTGCTTCTCACCTGGTCCCAAAGCAGGACTTGCTTCTCACCTACTTTTTGTGTCCCTGTAGAGCAACCAGGTATTTCCCAGCACTTAAATTTTTCAGCTTTGTCCCAAGGAATGATAACTTCACAGTCAGGCAGGCAGCCCCTCCTCTGGGACCTTCACCTCTGCATTTCTCCTGGAGGAACATTTATAATGATGTACTGGCGAAGTTCCTCAAATAGATGTTACTTTGCTGCTAGGGTACATGAGGCTACGCATGTTCTTGGTAATACAACCTGTCAGTTTTAAATCATCCAGATTAAATAGATGTGTTTGCCCTCTCTGAAACACACATGCAGCAAAAAAAGCTCCAGGAGGGGAAAAACAAACCAAACCAGCAGCAGCCTTGTGCCAATGCTTGAGGGGGCAGGGAGCATCTTTCCCACCTGGGATTGCTCCAGGCACACAGAAGCTCAAAGGGAGCCCCTTTGAAAACCATCCTGTTGCTGCTGCCCTAAGTGACTACTAGCAAGTCAGGGTGAGAACGGAGGAGGGTGCTTCATCTGGGGGATCAGGAGGCATTTTCTCAACCTCTGGCTCTCTGCTTTCCCTTTTTCTCCGGAAGTGATGAATGGGGAGAGCAGAGACCCAGGGCACAGAAAGTGCTCCCTGCTCAGGTGCTGTTCCCAAACCCATGTATCTTTTCCCTGGCACTGGGAAAACTACTACTACTGCTAGATGGTTCTATGCATTTACTTAGGTTATCGATGGGCTAACTTTGTATATCCCCAAATCATAGGTTTTTTTATTGGAAGGATACTACAATGCAATAAACCTTTTTTTGTGCGTCTAGTGGTCATAAAAAGTCCTTTGCTACCAATCCTGGCTGCCCTATGTGAGGCAGACACATGGCACAGGCAGCAGTGGTGAAACCTTGCTCGTCCTGCCTGGCTACATGCCCACCTCCATGGGGACACCTCTGGCTTCAGCAGGGGTATTTCAGCTCCAGTGTCCATTTCGAACTGGCAGACACCAAACTGAAAGGTAAAGCTGAGGGTTTGCTCTTACCTGTAAAA
The DNA here is from genome assembly GCA_035590215.1 of Microhierax caerulescens. Lineage (NCBI taxonomy): Eukaryota > Metazoa > Chordata > Aves > Falconiformes > Falconidae > Microhierax > Microhierax caerulescens. The sequence continues at coordinate 97,987,656 of JAVJGJ010000047.1, forward strand.
TCTGTGTATATGAGAGTCAGATTTCCAGTTTGTGTGATACAAAGTCATTCTTCAGAGCTCCTGGGGGCTTCAGGGCTCTGCAGGACCTGCAGCCCTCTGACTGTTTGCACATGCCTTTTGCTGAGGTGATGTGCTTGCTGACCACGCAGGCTACCTACAGATGCCTGTGTTAAATGATCCTTTATGCCATGTTTCATGTCTATATCCTTGTAGACAGAGGAAACATCACAGGGAAAAGCTAGGGGTGAGAGAGTAAGCAAGGTTGTATATTTAGCTTTGAAGCAGACATCAGAAACCCATCAGACCCTGTCTGGCACATAGGGAGATGTGTTTTTTCTTGTAGAGCAATTACCTAATGGCCAGATAAGTAGCTGTAACCTACCTACTTAGCATTGTAAGATTGTGTGATCTAACACCTATTCTATTGATTTTGCAAGTGATAGTGATAATATATAGTTATTGTTTATATAATGAAAGGTCCATGAACTTAGAATAAAACACAACATTGGAAAGTACAGGCACAGGGTGGTATCAGAGGTCCCAAGGCTATAAATAGCTCATTATTGGTCCATCACTGGACATCAGAGAAATGCAGCCCTGGGAGTTGGGTATAACCAGCTCTCAGAGGATAACAAAGAGAGCAAAGACCATGTATCCAGCATACATGAAAAACACCACAGACAGTAAATCTGAGACAAGCAAAGAAAGGGAAAGGGAGAGGTGCATTAGCAAATGTATAAAGTCACCCCAACACAACAATCCTAAAGCGAGAAGGAAGAAACCATCATCAAGAAGATACTCCTCCATAGGACCTGGCATGCTGAGATCTCACCGTACATCTCCTCTGCAGACTGAAACTGTTGATGCTTTCATCCAGACGGGCAGTGGGAAGATGCACATAACACCAGAGAGAAGAGCAGAAAGCTGGTGTGCATACAATTTTGACAAATCTTTCCATAACTGAGTGCGGCAAATTTGGAACAATTATCTGGTTTTATGGGTGGGGAAAATAGATGCATGAAGCATTTTGAAATACTTGCTTGAAGTTGCAGGGAAAAGCCAGCGGTAGTAGGGTCAGGAAACATTTTCTTTTGAATGTTAGTCTGGCTCTTCAACACACATCTTTTTTCAGCCAAGGTTTTGTTCCTCTATTTCCAGTAGCTTCATTTTCTCAACCTTTCTTCCTCCAAACATCTCCTGTCAACCTGAATTCCATGGGAGACCAGATATAGACTGAGATCTGGATGTGAGATGCTCTTTCTGCACTGGCTCATGTGGAAACCCCGAATCCAAATAGCCCATCTGCAAGTGAATTCAGATTTAGGTCAGGCAACTGGAACAAGTCTTCTGTTACAATGTACTTGAGAACATTTCTGTCACCTTGCTTCAAGAGCAACCAGTGTGCAAAGCGAGGCCTAGGAATCAAGTAAACAGACTGTGAAGAAACAGGGACAGCAAATGATGTTCAGTATAAAAGCGTTCCAACATGAAGGTATTGCTCCATATTCAAATGTTGCAGCAGATGCAGATGGCCCTCTGCATTTTTAACTGACTGCTCACATGTGGTAGCTCTAACCACAGCTTCAGTCTTGGAGGACTTGCAGTTCCTCGCATCCCCTGAACAGTCAGGTGCCCACATAAGCCACTACACTGAAGTCATTAGAAGTAATGTCAGGGGCTGCTGCCAACATGCTCCAAACCAGTGTCCACGCTTTGGGCTGATGGAGTGGCACAGCTGTGCACAGTCGGGTCGGGGGTGTTGGGAGGAAGCCTTCCTGTGTACCTTCTCAAGGACTGCACACAGAAACCATCAGAGGCACAAGCTATTTGCTGTTCTTCCACTGACAGAAAAAGGTGGCTCTGAAAGGTCAGAGAAAATCCCAAACCATGTCCTAGTTTGCCCATGCAGCAATCTCACAGCTGAAGGAGGTGTGGGCAGTGCTCATCACCTGCCCAGCAGGAGTTGCTGCACCCAACAGACCACCTTCTTTCATCCCTCTCTGCCCCAGGCTGTTTAGGGACTGGGGGTATCTGGAGATGGGGAGATGTTTGGCCCCCATATCTGGAGTTTTTGACCTCAGTTGAAATTTGCTGGATCACAGAGCATCCTCAAATGCATCACACTATTACATGTGTACATGAAACACACTATTGTCAATGTCTCAGCTTTTGCACTGGGTCTGCCTGGAACAGCCATCCTGTTGCTTCTGCAGGAGGAATTTAGTAACTGTTGTCAGAACTGTCCTTTTGGGGATCAAGGTGTATTCTCATTTGCATTCTTTTGCACAAGCATGAGGTTTTTTTACAAAAGTAGTGTGTGCCTAACAGCTCTGTTGCACTGGGAATGGAGGGTCACCACAAGTGTCACAAGGCAAAGGCAGCCTGTTGTAATTATCTGCCTCTCACACTCCAAGCTCACTGTTCAGAAGGGCCATTCATGTCCTTACTTAATGGGGAACTAGAAAGAAGAGCTCAGTGGAAACAAATTGTTTATATAGCCCCAGTGGACCCAAGTCTGTTCTAGACCCTAGAACCTAAAAGTATGGCTGTATCAGGGCAACCACCATTTTTCTTTTGATTTGAATGGACACAACGTTCTCCACCTGTGCCAGAGCCTTAGATCTTAGCCTTAGCAACATAATTTCTCATTATTTTTCTCAAATGAAAGACGTGATTTGTGCTCTCTCATGCAAAGGAGAAAGAAGAGCTGATCCTAAAGACGTCAGTGCACTTCTGTGAAATCACCCTCCATCATCACCTGAAAGGGATTTATTTGGATGTTGTGCAATGACGAGTGGGTTAAAAATATAGTGTGAGTGGCTGGCATCTCTCCCCAGACTGTGCAAAACTATTCTTTCACTCTTCGATCCTTTCGCCTACCTCCTCTTCAAAGTATTCCTCGTTCCTGCAGATGGATCTGTCCATGGAAAAAAATAACTCCCCACCCTTTTTTTTTTTTTTTTTCCTTTATTCACATTCACAACAGTATAGAGAGTTCAATTAATAATGCCACACTGCTCTGCCCACCCTGGCTTCTCACACCTGCAAGGTGATTTGAGACACCCTTGGTGAAAGCTAAAAACTCATCATGGACAAACTTCTATCCAAGTGTGGCAGTCTCAGCGTGGATAAACATCCAGAAGCTTGAATGCTAATGAGGCTCTGGTAGTCGATACAGTTTAAACAGCAGATGTAGCATAGTGCATATGCAACATTTCTCATACAATGCCGCCTTCTAGTAAACACTTCTCATAATATCTGGATGTCATGCTGCCATTTCTGCTTGGAAGAAAACTGCATATCAAAATTAAATAGCAGACTGGCTTAGGGAAAGCTAACCAAAGGGCTTGGGTAAAAAATGGCTTGTTTTACAGTAGATTTTTCCTAGGTTATATTTCACACCAGTTTTTACTTTAAGATAAATAGAAGACTTCATTTCCCATTTTGCCAGTATAGGTTTTCAAGAATGAGCTTCACAATTTTCAAGTGATAAATGAAGCTGTTTCACTTAAACAATTTTTAGCAAAATTTGCAAAACCTAAATACCCATGCTGCTTTGAACTTCAAATGTCATATTTGCTTTACAAAAAAAGCAGAACAGGTGATCCTGGACCAGCCAGAGCTCTGACTAGCCCAGGGTCCTGTCTGACAGTGGCTGCAAACATCTGGTGAGCCAAAAGAGCTCAAGTCAGCTGTTTAAAAGAACCAATGATTAATTTTAAATGTTTGAGTTTCTAAAGGGTAATAAAGAAGGGGAGGATATCAAACATGGTATTGTAATACAACAGAGGGTGCATATTCATCATTCTGGGAGATATATATAGACAGTTATATATAGATGTATAACAATAATAGTGTTACTTGGAAAAAACTGCTCCTTGTAGAACTAGCAGATGCTCTAAAATTAAGCCGAGACTTAGGTTCAGCTGGAATTATGACACTTTTGCAGACTGCTTGCAAAATAAATATAAAGTTACATATATGTTTCAAGTCAATCTTAAATGCCTTTCTTTACCAGGACCATTTTAGGATTAAAGAATGCATCCATCTGTTCCTCTAAACAGGTATCCCCCTGTCATGCTACAGACTCCAACTCAATGGGCCTGCTCACAGGCTTGAAATTACAAGTGTCGCTAAGTGACAGAGATGCTCAGCATGGGCTGACTTGGATTTCATGTCATTTTTTCCCTCCTGCTGTCTCTCAGGTCACTAATGCTCTCATGTTCAATGGTTATGGATGCACAGCATGTTACAGTTGATTAGAGAAACTAGTCCCATTTATAGAAAGCTTTCTTTCCATAGCAGCTCCAAAAGCACTGCGTGGTACCAGCAGTACAAGGCTCCAGTGTGTCAGGGTGGTCCTCCTGAGGAGATCATGGTGTCCAAAAGTTCCCTCCATCTCCCTCAAGTTATTTCAATGGGAGTGACAGGAAAGCAGAAAGGAGCCCTCTTTGGTCCGTGCAAATATCCCCCATTCCCCGCAATGGGCCTCTACACATTGAGGGTCTCCTGGTATTTGTACGGGAGGAAGGGATTTTGGCCACTTAACAACATTTGCTGCAGAAAGTTGCACTTTCAGTTTGCAATGGCAGAAAGAAGAATGAGACATTGCTTTGCATTTCTAATTTCTATGATTTAGTGGAAATGTTGTATAACTTCACATTTTAAAACTAGTTATGGAAAGCCTGAAATTATAGTCCTGTTAAGCAAAATGCCCCAACTTATGTTTTTTACCCGGAACATTAATGAAGGAATAATGAAATTGCTGTTTACAGACAACCACCCTCAAGTCTCACATTAATATAAACTTACACATAGTGGCTGATGATATTAAAACACTCACCAGGAAACAAAAAAAAAGAAAGCCTTACAGTTTGGGAAAGAGCAGCACAGTAAAGACTAACCCATTCGTGTAATTCTTTTTTCTAGTTTATTCTAACAATTCATAGAATTTAAAAAGATGTGAAAAGTCTTTATTCAAAGCTGGGATAAAAAGCCAAAAGCTTTTCTGAAGCTGACTTCCCTCAGATGGGCAAATTAGAAGTTTTGAGATGTTCAGTCTTTAAAGAAGGATGTTCCTACTTCTTTTTGTGTCATGGACCTAACTTATACCTCCCTACAGATTTGATACAGTTCTTCAGTAATGACTGCTTATATAGTTCTAAAAAAATCCTTGAATAAAGCCTTTAAAATAAAAACTGTACCTAGACAATTGCTATAATACTCTTCACAAACAGGCAATTATTTTTTAGAAAATTAAATTTCAGCTCATGGATTTATATAAAATGCCACCATTTGTTCCAACCTGAATTTCCACACTGCATAACAAAATGTGTTCCTGGATTAGGCTGATAAATATATGTCAGCCTAGAGAAAATTCTAATGTGGCAAAAAGTAAGCACTACAGATTTGCTTAATTATCTAGATGATATTCAGAACATATATTTTACCTATGTAAGGACTTTTTAGGGTTTTCTGACCCCACTGATATCTGACCACCTTTAATAATATAATACTTTAAGAAAAAATATTCTCAGTTCCTTTTAGGTAGCAGTAAAGTCAGAGTGGGTGGCTGACCCTATAAACTTTGGATTGTTTTTCACACAGCAGCAGAAGTGGAAAGTTGTGAGGCTTTTCCTTGTCCTGAAAGGGCTGTTTACTCTCCAAATACTTCCCTAATGATCTGTGAACATACATCAACTGGGACTCACAGCAATACTGCTGAAGAGCAGATCTTTTTCTAATTACTTGGCAAGGCTGGTTTAAACACCAGATGGATCAAAAATAATAATTGGAAGAAAAGCAGTATCTTCTTCCACTGGTCCCCCACAATCTTTTTTCTGTCTCACACACACCTACGCTTTTCCAGTCACACACTGAATGCTGTTCTCAGGAGGGCTCTGGAGCACCAAGTGCTTCCCATGAAACGTACCCTGTAATCTGCTCTGTCGTGATCCTTCCATCACCAGCTGTAGTTAAGAGAGGGTGGTTTTATTTAGCCAGGTTACATGGAGCCAACTGACCTCTCCAGTGAGTCTCTAAGTGTTACTGGCACAACATGGGATGGCATGGGATGGGATGGGATGCAAACCAGCGGTGGAAACTCTTACTACACTGGAAATGTGAACTGGCTCTGCTGTGCCCAGGCTTGCTGTCTCTGTCCCCACATCCACTTTCCGAGCTCCTCCAGCAAAGTCATGCTTGCTTGAGCCTGGAGGGGCTAGGCTACTTTAATTGTGTGTATTAAATAGCAAATCCTCTTCCAACTTGTCTATTTTTATAAATGTTACATTTTCTGAATGGCTGACCTTTTCCTTTCCAGAGTTTTGTATCTGACTTGGCATGGGGAGAAATGAAGTCCAGGATTTGTGGGACAGCGATGCAGTAGCCCTGGGATGACATATGCTGAGGCAATGCAGCACTGCCACTCGTTTCAGATTGTGAGCACGTCTGGCAGAACAACACGGGTGGATGGCACAATCAAAGGCTGAGAGAAACTGGTTCAAACTGGCACATTAAATTGTTAAGTAACCTTTACAAAAGCTCACAGATCAGCTTATTGCAGGACCGGCCTGCTGACTAACAGAAATTTATCAAAACAGTGATTAAACACCCACAAATAAAACAAGCTATGTGACTTTTTTTTTCTTGGATAATGGAAAATCTCTAAGCATCTACAGGCTTCAGTGTCACTTGAATGTTTCCTACAAGGATTTAAACTGACGGAGCTGCTCAAAGCCTGTGGCTCACTGTACAGAGAACTCATTACACCTACATCTCCTGCAAGTCCTCCAGCAAGCCCATGACCAAAAGAGATCATCCTTGCATGGCACTAGTGTAAAGAGAGCGCATCCAGTTTCAGAAAGCATCTGCAGTGAAGAGAGCTAGATTACAGACACCCCAAGGTCCCAACTGGGCAGGCCCTGTGGGGCAGTAGTTCAGCATGTGGGTACATGGATGGTGTTCATTTTGTAGACTAACCATGTTGCTACCTGGCTGGTCCGTGTGCTGGCTGCCCCTGTGAGGCTATAGAGGAGGTGATTACAGGAAAACAGCAGCATTACTGCCCTTTCGGTCCACTGAAGGCCATTTCCCCTGCAGTTAGAGAGCAGTAGAGCAGAGGTTTTTATTACCTGAGCCCAGAGATGATAAACATACTGGCTAGCCTTCAAAACTTTTAAGTGCTTTGTGTTTTTTTAATTTAACGGAAATGACTCTTAAGTTCCTCTCTGTCCCCGTTATAGCAGCAATCTTCTCCCAGCATTGCATGAAATATGCCTTTGCTCAAGCTGTGCTAAAACAGTTAAAAAAATCATCATTGCTTAGGTAGTGATTTTGGACAATACCATTCTGGTATTTCCCTTGAGGATCAAGACAAACACGTTTTCTAACGATTCCCCTAAGAAACTTCAAGTAGTGAAGCTGTTCCTTAGCAAGCACGTCTGCTTATCAAGTAGCCCTGCGGCTTTTGTGCAGGAAATTAAGATGCATGAAAACTCTGTTTTTAATTGGGTCTGTGCCACCGAAGTCATGATGCTGAGATCCTGGACCATTCTTTCTATGCTTTCAGGTTCCACCACCACACACTGAAAGGCAATCCCTGTTTCCACCTTCCCATTGTCATTTTCAAAGATATCACTTTAATCTGGTTTTCCAAACCAGAGGGTACCAGGAGAATAACAGCTTGTTTAACTTTCATAGTGGCCCACAGTGCAAGTGACAGATTAGAGAGGAACAAATATATCCAAAGGCATTTTTTCTGAAAAGTTGGTCTTGTAAGTTTAACAGATTCTGAGGTCTTTTTTCTGTAAGGTACCAATAGGAGTTAAATGTTGATTTCCAACGCCCTTGGATGCATGCCCAAAGCCCTGGGCTGTTCGTATACCAGCAGTTCTGCAAATCAAGTATTTTACTTCCTTTGCCTTGATGTCAAGTGCCTGAAAACAAATAGCTTCTTTCTGGGAAGAACAGCGTGTTTTGCTGGACACAGAGCCATGCATTTTTTTCCACTTCCATTTCAGTGAAACCCTTTCAGTTGCACCCAAGTTTGAGAGCTGGGTTTGATCCAGGTGGAATTTCCTATTGGTTTTGTTTCCTCTTGTAACAAGGTAAACCACCCACTCACCCCCAGCCATCTCTGCTGGTATTTGGGCATCATCTTGGTATTTGGGCACCTTGTTGTCCCTCCTATCTCTTTTTCCTTTCCTCGGAGCTGCTCTGCACCGCAACCAGCCACAAAGCTGCCAGAACAAGGCTTGGGGGAGGCTAAAGGAGATAGATGAAAGTGCCTTTTTCTTATATTAAAAGGCTGTGCCATCAAAAAAGGGCTTTTCTAAACTAGCCGCTTTTCTAAACAGTCACTCTGAACTAAAGGGAAAACCCTGCGTCTGAGTTTTCTTTGTGTGTGCTGCAGCCAAGAGAGATGAGGGCAGCCCCTGGCAGCCTTGGCAGCCGGCTCCGAGCCAGCGTGGCATGGCTGGGGACAGCCTGGTTGCCCTGGCAGTCCTGGGGCTCCTGCCCAGCAGGTTGCTGCAGCTGCCCCCGCCGCGGGAACACAGCAGGCTCAGTTCTCCCACAGCCTGCAAAAAACTAGAGAGGTATCCGAGAGACCTCCAAGACCAGCCTTCTTACCCACAGCAATACAGGAGGGACAAATCCTTCTTGCTGGAATATTTGCAAACACTGTCCTTTAGGCTACACTAGACATAAACAAGCATGGGAATAACCTCGTGGTTCTGCATACGCTGAAACCAGGCAGACATCAAAATGGCAACACACATTTCTATAAAGAGGTTTAAGAATACCCCATTTTTAGGTTTCCAAAGTCCCAATTACATTTTTTTGCTTGAAAATAGCCACACATAAATAATTTGTAACTTGTCTAAAGAAGATGTGAAAGGTAAAACATAATTACCATCAGGAAGATGCCATCAGTATGCCACCATTTCCCATTATACCCCAAGCACCAATCTGCTGGTCATCTGAACTCAGCTGCATCAACCAGTCCTGAAGTCTGGCAGACAGAGATTGAGCCTAATGTTTAGTACAGGCAGGTAAGGCATTCAGTCTGTAATTCCTGTTGTTCAAACATCTTGACAATTTCCTTTAAAATATACTTTTTAAAAAAAAAAAAAATATGGTAAATTTCAACCATTCTGGCTAGAATTTTGACAGCTCGCCTGCAGGAAAGTAGAGAAGGTTCCAGCTGAAATTTCTCATCCGTTCCCCTGAGTGATGCTAGGAGGAAATATTTTTGTTCACCTGTTAGACTAAAAGATTTAGTATTTCTTGCTTTAGAGTAATGAAATGGTGAGAGGGGAGGTGCCCTCCTCTGTAAATAGTTTGTGCTGTCATTTTCCAGTGAAAATGGATAGATAATTAATTTTGCCATGATAATTATTTTTGGTTGGTTATCTTTTCTGTATATCAGAATTTATACACATTTATATTAAAAAGAGACATACCAGAGAAAATGAGGACCTTACAGAGGCGCTCAGGGGTAAGACAGTAAAAACAGTCCTTGCAGAGGGTGCATTGGCAGGCTGATGGGTGTCTTTTGCGATGCTCCCTGATTGTGCAATCCCATTTTATAATAAAATACAATGGCATGCAGTTTATTAACAAATCTGAGCAGAAGAGTATATCCTGTAATTACATTTCAGACTCTGTGCATATATTACTTTCCTTTCCTGACAGCCCAGAGCTGTTCTCATTTTTTAATGCAAATGCTTTACGCTGCTGGCCAGTGACACATTCTCGTACTCTGTTTTCCTAAGAAAAGGAGGTATGAAATGGTCTTATCTGTCTGCGACTGCCCACACAGTTACTTTTAATCCAAAGGACAAATTCAGCCACATCTCAGGGAGGAGGCGATGCCTCAAAGCCAGCAAAAAACCTGTGTGGATGGGTGGAAGGCAGAGGGGCAGTGGAGCATGTCCAGCAAAGGGTGGAAAGGAGCCATCCCTCTCTCAGCCAGCGCGACCCACTGCCCCACTGACGCTTGCACAACTCTGCCGAGACAAGCAGGGGAAAGCACAGGAGTCAATAGATCCAAATCTGTAGGAAAGCAGTCTTCCTCGGATCTGTTACCAACAGAACAGCTTAAATTGCTGCAGGGTAATCATCATGCTGCTGTAAAAGAAATGAATCAAAAGGGCGTGCAAAGCTTTTTGAAGCCTTTGGTTCTTACAGCAGTTTAAATCTAAGTGATTCACTCCTGTTTTCCATAAGTTATGTGTTGCAATACATATGGTCTCATCGCTGGGCTTCAGTGAGAGCTGGCTACTCCTCAGCTAGCAGTCAGCGATTATATATTTCTTTTTTACTTTCTCTCTAGAGGTAGAAGTCATCTCAGGAAAAATATACACGGACCTTAGAATACTGAAAAATGTCCAGCAGAAATACAACATTTGCAAAACTTGCTAGGTGAAGGAGAAAAGAAAAAAAAACATCCCAAACCCATAATAAGCTTATTTCCAGGTCCTCGCTTTCTTTTCCCCTTCAGATGCCAGTAGTGAAAAAAACCTTTCTAGGAGAGGTAAGAACTTGAGAAAATTAACAAGGAGTGAGAGGATAAAAGATAGTGAAAATATTTCTTGTTTTCTCAAGAATGAATAAAAAGCAAGGCAGGGATGAAGTTAAGAGATCTAGAATGAAAAAACCCTGCTTACAGCCACCCACCAAAGACAGAACTGCTCAGTGTTAGCCCAGTGTGTACCCTCCTGTGCCTGCTCCAACCTCGTTTAGCTCCAAGGATGGATGTGTAGAGAAAAATGTTAAGTCAGGACCCGTATTACGCCTGCTGGTAGGAACCAGGGGGCCACGAGACTGGAGGGTTGCTGGCTCCAGCCCTCTGCAAGTATTGGCAATCCTGTACAGGGTGCTGGGCACAGCCAGTCCCACAGCACTCCCAGCTACCACCTGCACATCTCTGAAGCACATCCTCACAGCCGTATAACTAATTTAAGTATAAAAGCTTAAAAATGACACAAGGGTGGTTCTGCATGTGAGGCTGTTCTCAGCTTCATCTAGCCGTTGGCTGTGTCAAAGCATGGAGGCAGCAGCTAACTGGAACTTTGGAAACTCCAGTGCACTGTCCTGTAACTCGCCTTTACCTCCAAGACTGGTGACAAAGGACGTTTCCTGCTCGCTCTGCATGGGCAACTCATACCACAAGTCTGGATTAGGTGCAAATCAACATCTCAGAGCAGATAAAATGTGAACACATTTCCATTTTTGTTACGCTATATTATACTTGAGCTCCTAAACAAAAAAAATATAATAAAATTAACTTCTGGCAGCGTGCCTAAGATGTCCCTTCCCTCACTGGTACTTCGTTGTCACAGAACTTTCCTAAGCCAGAGAAACATTCAAATTATATAAGAAATAACTCAAAAAGATTGTTTCAGGGTCGGGATATGGGTTATGTTGCAAATTATTCCATATTATTAATCTGTGCCATCCCAAACTGCAGCATTACTGTTGAGAGAGATGGTTAATTTTTTAGTTCCTATTTTGATTAAATTGATACAAGGAATGGCTCTCGCTCAAGTACTGAAACATTATTTTTTGAGGCATTTCTGGAGAGTATCAAGTGATTTTTTTGTTGCTAAACACTGACAACCATAAAAAAGTCAGAAATACTGAATTGACAAAATCTCTTTATGTTTTTTTGTTTAGTTATTTTTTCACCCAATATCGCCCCTCCTGTTTCCACTGTCAATCTACTCCTTTGAAAATTTAAGATATGGCACCTGCATCTGTGTTGAAAATATGTATTTTGTTTCTTTTTTCTGTCTTTCTGTACCTGCAGTGAAAATAGCTTTAGGAAAACGTGAGGAAAATCAAGAGCAATCACAGAAAATTGGCAAGTATTTCATCCCATATATGTAAGACTGGCAAAGTAGATGAAGTACAATTACACCACACCTTTGCTGGCTGAGCTGGTGAAGGACGTGTTGTCTGTAACTCAGACAGCACAGCAAGTGTTGCCTGTTCAGCTCACAGCATCGTGGGATCCTGAGAGCTGGGAAGGGACCACAGGAGGTCACCCAGTCCAGCCTCCTGCCCAATGCAGGTCAACCATGGGATCACGCCAGGTGGCTCAGGGCTTTAGCTGGTCGGGTCCTGAAAGCCTCCAAGGATGGAGATGGCATAGCCTCTCTGATAACCTGCTCCAGCGTTCGGGTGGCAATTTCTGCCACTGCAGGACTTGTGTCAGTGGCCTGCAGTTGCCCCTCAGCTGTTCCCCACTTTATCACCCATGAAGCAGGGAAGGGGTCCTGCATCTGACTCACAATTTCTTGGCAGCCCACCTTCAGCCTAGCTGCCAACTTCTGGGGCCTGCGCTGGGTATCTGCTGAGAGGAGGCAGGAGCCAGTAACCTGACCAGCACCCTACCACCCTCAGCCACTCTTTCCTAGTGAGGTCCAAAAATAGGTCTGCCATCAGAGAGAGAGATGTACCCTGTCTCCCTCAGATAACTTGAATTCCAGGTCTGATGTTACAATGGGTATTTTCTGTTCCTCCCTATCTGTCTCACCTACTTTGAGGTGCTCCTCCTAATTTCTCAGTTCATACTTAGCAGTCACCAGGCTTGAGTTCATGTTTAAATCCATCCTTGTTACAAATAAAAGTGCATCCAGGCAGTCTGATAACTGGGAAAGCGGGCTTAACTGTGTAAAATCTCTGCCCTCATGGTGCTAGGTGAGCTAGGATCCGTCTCCTCTCCTCTCCTCAAGCTGAGCTGTGGTCTTTCCCATGACACCCATGGGGTAGCAGAGCTCATTCCTGTAATGACAAGCCCGCTGTGACATGGCCATACTCTGAAATCCTTGCATACAAGCAAAGCCTTATGGGCTTATGAGAGGGTTTGATGGCTTTCCCCACCGCTGGCCTGCTGGGCCTTGCCGGCTGAGCAGAAGGCCCAGGATTTCTCCCAGCCCGTGCTGTGACTCGGTTAACAACGTGTGTTTATGCCGTGCCGCGAGGCAAGCACTCTGCTGCCCTGAAGCCCAGCAGGACAGCAGCTGCCCGACACCTTGAAAGGAGAAGAGCCCTCCCACACGGCCACTTCCCAGACACATAACCAAAGCCTTCCCACACGATTAGCTGGTAAGCCAACTTTCATCCCTGCACCCATTATCTCAGAGTGGAAAAGCGACGTCGCCCTGTGACATGACATGAAATAGCTGAAGCAGAACCTTCGTCTCAGTTGCCTACATCTGTTGAGGTGGTAGCTAAATTAGAGAAACTGCAAAATGCTTTTTCAGTGTTAAACCAGAATGCTGTATCAGAGTGGTGAAGTCAGCCTCTCACAGCTCAGAAGTGGATATGCTTACCTCCCTACGTTCCCCTCTGGGGCCAAACCAGGTGTTTCTTGCTAATGAAATTGCTGAGATTTAACATAATTTAATATATACAGACACATACACAGAGAACTGATCAGGGCAAAAAAGCACTGAAAAAAAAAATGTGATGACTCAAGAAAGAACTGTGATTCTTGAGACAACTGTTTCTAAGGCCCTTGTTCTGGTTTGACTTTTCTCCTCTGCCTCCCTAGAAAGACCTGACCTCCTTCATTAAATCACACCAGATACCTTGAATTAGTTAATCAAAAACCTTAAACACCCTTAGTCTCTGGTGCACTTTGAAATTCTTGGTGTTCACATGAAGAGCATTTGTTGGGTGGTATTGTTTGGTCCCATTTAGATTTCAGCATCCTCCAGCCGGTTTGTATCATCCTGGGAGGAGATGAGAGCATGAGAGCATGCAGGCATAAGAAACAGGCCAGCCACCCTGCCAGCTTTCCTTCCCGTGAAACACAGGGACCTTTCTACCAACAGAGCTCTGGAGGACCTCATTGAGACATGAGGTTTTGCTGCCACCTTCTATGGCCCAGAACACCAGGATATTCCTGACTGGTCCATGAAAGTATATGAGTATGGCATCAACACATGTGGAAAAAATGACATGTTTAACTGCCAGTCCCAACCCCTCATAAATGCAGAGCTGATTTAATCATCTGAGCCAATGGTTTCAGGGCCAAACTAAACGACAAAGTTGACAGAAGGGCCCATCACTGCTTCCCTAAATAGCACAAGTTGTTCTGACCTGTCACATCAGATCAGGATGAAAGCTTCAGGCTACCAAGATAGCCATAAAGATCAAATGGGGATGAGGGTAAGGGAGAACTAACATGTATTTAATCCCAGACACTCTACTGTGGCAAAATCTTTAAAATTTGATTCTTAAAGCTATTTGAGGTGGGTTTAGGGGTGAAACGAGGGAGTAGCTATGAGACTCACATGGTTTAATCACCTCGCCCAGAGTCCTACACCAGCCCCCCGGTGCCCAGAGCAGGAGCCAGACAAGGACTGCAAGACTGGCAGCTGTTCCCTCTCTGCCCCATCTTGGCTGGCAGGAAGGTCCCTGGAGGGGGAGGATGACAGTGTGGTCCCAGGGCACTGCTGATGTGGGAGGGGACAGAAGGATACCATCATGGCAGGACCATGGTCAACACATGTCACTCCTTCCACCTGTCATGTCACCAAATGCCATCTCACCAGAGATGCTGAGGAAATCTGGAAACTGAACAGGAATGTGCAAGCCTAAAAAAAATCAAGAAGAAAATGGTGCAGGAAATGCTGTTTCCTTTATTGGTGCAATATTCAGGACACAGATTTAGGCTGTGTGGGTGCCAAGTTTGGGATTACAGCTGTTTTCTCTTGCCTCCCCAAGGCTGCTTGCCCAGGGTATACATGGGCTGGACATCTCAGATCTGCCTGACAGACCTTTTTCAAACTACTTTTTTTCTCTGACTCCAGCTGGTGCATCTAAATGTCTGGAGGAGGTTAACAAATTGCAATAAAAAGACTAATATCAGCGTTTGGAAAACCGTTCCTGTCCTCATGGACAGCAGCCTCAGCAGGTCACTGAACAGGAGCTTTGCAACTGTCCTCCAAACAAGAAAAATCGAAATTGAAGGCACAAGCTTAGATCCTCAGTGTCTAATATTTCTGTAAATACCCAAATAAATAATGATCAGCACTATTCTGAGAGGCAAGGAGGAGTGGGATGGCTGGAGGCAGAGTATTGGCAAGACATCTAGAAACCTCACAATTAGAGGCAGCAACTATCAAAGTGCCATGAGGAGGGTGGATTTGGGATTCACCAATTGCTTCATGTTTCATTGAACATGTCATTTGTGCTTTAATGTTTTCAAGTAGTAGAGGCAAAGTTCTCCCTGGGCTAAAGGTTAAAGGAACCAATGGCTGGAAAACTCTGTTGCTGAGAGGCAGAACTTCTGAGATAGGTGCTGGGACTGCTCAAAGCCCAGTGGGCTGGACACAGAATTAAGGCTTTCTGGAGCACTGTAAACCCAGATATTTAAATGAGCAAGCCTCTGGAGCTCTCTCCTGTTCATTTTCCCCCACTCTTCTTGCATGCAGCTTCTGAGATATCATCTTTTAGTTTTGTTGTTGTTTCCCCACTCCCATGGACTTTCCTTACTGGGCTTCCAACACATAGTTACACATGGAGGGAACTGAATGGCCACAATTCAAATGCTTCAGGGCAACCTTTACCTAGGGAGGGTTACTACAGCCTCCTTTCCACCTTAGCAAAAGGTTTGAGCAGAAACACACCCTTGGTTTTGGTCATTAAAGAAAAGAAATGGGATACTTTTTCCTGTGCAAGCAAAGTTAATCAATACCAGTTTTCTGGAGTTACAGTTACGTGAGCAGAATAGAACTATGGAAGTCAGCCATGCCAACCTCTCCCCATGGAGGTCATCTAAGAAGTCAATTCAGTCACATCTTGCTGCCTGGGAGCACTGCTAATTCTGCCATTTCTGAGTCCCACTACAGAATTAACCACATTGGCCCATGTGAAAACATGTGGTAATGCAATTCAGTTCTGGAAACTCTGTGGCCAATTTACAGATTTTCAAAATGAAGTTAGCATCATTTAGCATCTAGTTATTTATATCCCTGAAGGAAAGGTTTTATTAGTATAGGGTGAACGTATCCATATTTTAAAGGCAAAACAATAAATGACCCAACTAATAGTTCACAAAATGATCTTCCCAGCTTGCCTTGAATAGTACTGCAAAAATAATATAATGAAAAAAGCATTAAAGGACTTTGATCAAACATGATCCTTCAGGGCTAAGGAACCTCATTTTCCTGCATACAGATACAGTTCACTCAGTCCCGCAGGATTTCATACCACATGAAGACATCAATATTTTCTTCAGAATTAAGCAGAGCAATTAAATAGCTACTGTACTACTATGCCATGGAAAAATAGAGTTGGAAGGGGTCATTTCATATCCAGTCCATCCCTAATCAAGGATCAGCTAGACTTACAGTACACCTGCTATGGATGAATGCTTCCCTCTGTAACAGCCCAGGTTGCTACAGGGGCACTGCCACACCTGGATCAGGCTTAAAATTCCTTTACAAGTGGTTTCTTTCTTCGCAGGAATGTGAATTAATGAAGACCAAACCACTTCCCTTGTCAACTATTTCTTAAGGAACAGCAACAACAAAGTGGTTTAACAAAACAAGAGCAGCCAAATTCACTCACGGACAGTTTGAAGGAGCAGGTTTGCTTACTTTTGAAGTTCCAATACTAAGCAAGTTGCTCTCCAGCCAGTCAACTGGTGCTGCCCACAGACTTCAGAGGAACGCCCATGTAGTCTCTTCATATGCTGCAAACTGAGACATACAGTGCCATGGGGAAGAGGTAATAAAGCAGGCAGAGAACTTGAGCAGATCTTCCAGAAGAGTTCCTACCTGCTGTGGCTAATACTGTTTTTTCAAAGCACACACAAATGGTGTGCTGCAAAAGAGGCAGTGATGGACACACATAAATGTGTCGCTGTATGGATGTGCTACAGAGCAAGTCAACCCTAATGAGTTGCCAGTGGTTTTTGACCAGGCCCAGTGAACAGACCCTCGTGCAGAAGCCTGTCGGTAGTGGGATGCCCTGCGGACAGAGGCAGCAGAAGCAGGCTTGGTCTGCCGTGTGCGGTGCAGGCTGAATGCAAATAACCTAAACACATCTGAGATTCAGAGAAATAAATTTGCTATTTATGAACAGTGACCCTTTTACAGCATAAAGCCTAGATAATTTTATAGATAGAGTCTGATAGGTCAGTCATTTTCCACCTATTTAGATGGACTGAGTTGCTTAAAAAAAAAAAAAATTATGATGCAGCAAAGCCAATGCCCAGTACCTCTAAAGACTTATTTGGTGCTCCTACCCCTGCTAGGTGCTGACATGATGAGACTTTTACCCACTTGTGTCTTATGCACTGAGGTTATTGCATCTTCACAGTTCACAGACTAGTTAAATTACTTCCCCAGGGTGACATAACTCATGTTTGTAAGAACGGAGATGAGAAGCCAGGTGCTCTCATTGCCACCCCAGACTCCAGGCTCTGAGAGTTAGATTTTGCATTTCCCTCTGCTTTACTAGCTTCTGCTAGAAGAAATGTATGAGCACTTCATCCTGCATTATATGCAGGAAAGGAAGCAGAAATCTGAATAGTTGCCATCTGCTGGAATTGCTTTGATTTATTGCTTTCCAGCCTCAGCTGAAGATCAAACATGCTCTAGAGAGAAACATTTCCTTAGGTTGCTGTACTGTGCCTGTCTCTGCTCAATGCCAAACTAAGTCACAAGGACACGAGCAGAGAACATTCCCTTTCTTCACCAGAATAATTTATACTTCTAATTCAGTGGTTATAACCAACCACCCAAAAGGTAGCGTTGCCTCCATCCACTGGCAGCATTTTTTTTGTTCAACTAGGACCAAATTAGAAATTGAATAAAACAATCATGCTTTATACTTCCCTGTCTAGCTTAATGTGTTTTCTCAGAAAGGAACCCTCTATCCATTAGAAGCATACCCCTATCTTTCTTCAAAATGTCACACAGACAACAGTAATTTTATGGCATTTCACCCCATCTGTCCACATTTTTAGAAATAGGTTTTGCACTTCCTATATTTTCATTTCCTATCCAAGTCCAAAGCTATATAATTCTTCAGATAATTACTGCTACTGTTTCCTTCAGATTATAGAACTATTTTTCATGTCTATCTAGCTGCCGCTTCATTTGTAGGTTTAATGTTGATTAAACACAGAGTACTGTACCACTGATAATTTTACTTCAAAGAGGGATTTTCACACTAGGGCAAATAACAAAACCAGCATCAATATCTATGTATAAGGTAATTTACTTTTCCATTAATTGTCTGTACTCCCTCAGTCTCTTTGGTATTACTGGAGATCTTTGGTGTTTGAATTAACTGCTCCTTCGTATCCGGATTTGTCTTTGGCTCAGGTCCCAAGTACTGGTAATAGCTGAGAGAGGTAACCACGGGCCTGAAGGATGGTTTCTGGCAGAGTCCTACCCAGAAGGGTAGTGTACGTCCTACTAAATAGGGAAAACAATGGCAGTGGTTGGATCGGGAAATACTAAAAAATTATGCAGTTTATGCGTGTGAATCTAAAGGAAAAGAAAAAAAAAATCATTGCTTCCAAAACAAATAATACGAGGTAGCAATAATAATAAAACTGACAAGAAGAAGCTGTAAAAAGCCCTAAAGAAATCAGTGTAATGCTTTGCCAGCTACTGTCCATGACCCCAATTTTTTTTATTCACATGAAAAAAGCAACACGAGGCTGTATATCACTTCTGTGCGTGGTCAGTGCTTTCACCAGCGTGAAACAGAGCTCTCGGCCCTACCACCTCAAGGTGCCTCTCTCGGCTTTCAGGCTTTGGGAGAGAATAACACTGCTCTGCCTCTCTCAGCCTGGGCTGTTGCCTAAGACCAAGGCAACCCAAAACAACCATCCCAAAGGGAAGTGCCACATAATGCTGATACTGCAGATGAGTATACCAGAAAGAGAAAAGACTTAACCTCCACCTAGAAGTTCCCTGTGTGCTTATCTGGCAGCTCTCTATCCTTTAGAAGAGACTTTGGGTGAGTCGGGGATGGCAGACACCATAGCGCTGCCCACCCTGCAGGCAAGCCTGGCCGCCAGTCCCTGCCACCAGACCCTCTCACCACCTCCTCGGCAGGATCCCTCCATGCTCTTGCAGGCTGTCACTCCCTGACCTTCAGAAACAGGGTCAGTAACCCAGCCAGCTGTCATGTTAGCCTCCAAGGTACCACCGAGGATCGTGGCAGAGGGAGGGCTGGCTTTTCTTGCCTCTGTACAGGCAGCCATGCCTTGAAGGGCAACCCAGTTTTCCTTACATTAAACATCTTCTCAGCAATGAGACAAACATGCAGAGCATGGATCCGGCATTCCTTCCCATGGCACGGAGGAGCGCCATGGCAGATGGCCGATTCACCAGGAACTGTGCCAATGCGGAGTGCAAAGAGACTTCCTCTCCTCAAATATGTCAAGAAATAGGACTGAGATGAAAGGATGTTGGTCCAGACAATAACAAATAATCTTGGCACTCCGGCAGATTAACTGTTGGCAGTTTCAGATATGTTAGGCATTTGTAGGCAGTACAGAAGGGAGATCTTCTTGCGTGGGGAATTGAAAGATAATGCTGTTCAAAGGCTTTTAGGTGGTACACAGACAAAGCAGTGCAGGCAACACCAAAAATGCTTCATGCTTGTCATCCTTCAGCCAGGACAGCTAGGAAAATTCAGGTCTTGGTGCCTGACATGGAGCTAATGGAGATCTTTGAAATCAATAGTGAGTTCCAATTAAAATTCAGTGGACCTGAAAGGACTAACAGCACACCATCTAACCCCAAAGTTGAACCCACCAATCTTTGGGTCCAACCACAGCTTCCATCTTTTACTCTTGGCTCCAATATCCCACTACATTTTGTTGTCTTTGGAGTAAAAATGGTCACATCATTTATGACAATCCTTACATCCCCTGTACTCTTAGGAGAACTGATTTATTGCATTAAATATATTAACAAAATTTGAAACACAGTGCTTCTCGCCACCAAAATCCTGCTTTTTCATTCAAAAAGAATGGAACCTCTCCAGAGGGATCCTCAGGACAAAAATATTCAACCCAATCTTTAAAAAAAATACCCTACACATTCCATTCTTACTTCCAAAATAATTTCAAGGCAGCAATGTCATCATACTGTGTTCAATCAAACACAGCAGTGATAAACCTATCTGGGTAGGAAATAAACATAAGAATACAAGGCAAACTCTAAAACATGTTCTTTCTTAGTCCTTGCCTTAAATTTCCATTTTCCCTGGCAGATTTAAAATCACTGTGAATGACTACAAACACTCAGAGGGATTCTGTTGCTTCCTCAGTATTAAATTCCCAGGAGAAAATACGGCAGAACGACAGCAAGGATGAGGGTATCATGTGGGTGACCAGCAGTGAGCTGTCCACATCCCACGTGTACACACTAATATAAAATCCTGAAGGAAATTCTGATCAAAGCATTAATTGTCGGTGTTTAAAATGTTATAATAAGTCACTGCTTTTCATCATCTGTGAAGTGGGAAAGTGTCACTTCAAACCTCTCTTGTTTTGTTCCAGAGATTTCTAGTAGACATGGATCCGGGATGTTAATGTTTGCATTTGTATTCTCTCTGCAGACAGCTAAACGTTCACCTCCTATGAATATTCAGTCTATAAAAATTCAGAACGCATTTTTTTCTTGCAGGTCAATAATTGCAATAATTTATTCACCAGATGAGCTGAAATACACAGAGTTGAACAAATATCTATCTATCCATCTAACTACTTGGACAACTTCTTTAACTGCAAATAAAAGTTGCGAAAAACATCTTAAAGCATTTAATCTAGCATGAACTTCTATCAGGACTGGTCAAAGTGGAATACAGCAGAAGACAGCAGATAGGAGACACATAAGCTATTAGAGACTCCACTTTCCACTGGAAAGGAACCCAGAAATGTTATGTTTATGCTTTAAATTTTACAAAAACAAGGAAATTTGTAGCTAGAGATTAAAACAACCGAAAAGTGGTGGCAAATTGCAGAGTAGAGCTGGGTAACCTTGCAGTGGTACACAACAGGGAACAGCAAGTGTCTTTAGCATGGGGTTATGGCAAGCTGCCAGTACCATACAGGGCTTTGCTTCCAAGGAAGGACCAAGCTGTATTTCCAAAACCTCTGTAGGCACTAAAGGAGAGTACCCTTCATTGCAGGAGGGAGCTTCATCCCAGCTTTGCTACTATTGCTGCTGTAAGCATGTAATCATCAGTTTCACCTTTCTCTGAGTACCGCTGCCTGTGCTATCAGATTCTGGGGTCAGCCCTAATGCTTCCTGCAGTTAGGAAGTCCTAACCTGCTCCCACTGCCCAGCTCTGCAGCTAAACTGCCAGTATAACTTTAGTCAACGTTAACAAACTATCAGCAAAATGCATGAATTATACATCCTAAGATACCATCATTCACTCTAATTTGACAAGGAGGATTTTTCCTCAGCGCAGCAGGCTGTCCAAAGCTTCCTGGAGGTCACCTGGAGCACTGGGACCTGGTGTCCCCTGGGTGGAGTAAAAGACAGAAGTACATGCTGATAAAGGAGCTGACAAAGCAGAAGCCAAATGCAATTAATATGCATCAAAAAAGGCATTTCTTGGAGAAAGAGGAAACTATTAATGCTACTGAATAAGCAATTGCTGCTGCCTCATCTAGGGTACAGTTCACATCCCTGGGCACTTTGAAATGTCTAAGAGAATTCAAACCAAGTTGAAATAAAACCTATGAGGGTAACAAGTGGAGACATTTTTATTGGGAATCTGAAAGATCTGGGCTAAACTGTCCTAAAAAAATGAGAACTGGGGAAAAGCATGCTAGCTGCTTTTCATGTGGAGTTTGCCCTGCAAGAACAGTCTGGCACAGTTGCTGTCATACCAGGGGGCATGACGCTGTGGTCCCAGAAATGCCTTCCAGCCCTGTATTTAAAGCATCGTAGTCCCGGAGTGTCCATCTGAGGCAGTAACTTAGTGACAGAAATAATTAATTCTTAAGAATAAGAAGATGAATGCCAACACTGATGCATGTTGGAAGCAATGCTTCCTTTTCAGAAGCTCAATTTTCTGCATGTGAAAGTCAGAGATCTCCAGCATGTGACAAAAGATGCTGACAGGAAAGGACTCCCCCGTTCCTCTCTCCCTGCCTGCGCAGAGAGAAGTCCTACAGAATAATGCATTATGCAAATACAAAATGCAGATCCACTAATAAACTTTTTAACATCAAAGGCCAATGTTACCAGTAGACTGCAAGCAAACTGCCAAGATCACAGAGCAATCTTCTTGTGAGGCAACCAACTTAAAAAAAAAATAAAATAAAAAGCTGTTTTCCAGGGTGGATGAGTTTGTTTCCTTTTTGCAAACCCTGTGGTGAATTCTAGCAGGACAGATAAAGACCAAACAACAAGAAAAGGCATGCTTTGTAATTACCAGCTACAACATGATCCCTCCACCTGCAAAGCAGCTGTAGCAGAGCATTAGGCCATGTTCCTCAGCTAGCAGAGGCATCCACAGATACCTGATTCTGCCATGTGTGAGCACAATCTGGCAACAGGCTGATGGGATGGACCTACTCTGATCACATGCAAGAGGCTTTTCATGAGCAGACAGTTGTGAAGTGCTACCTGAAGCAGCTGGAACAGAAGACATAACTGGCCTATCCCTCTAGATACGATTTTTAGAGCTAGTGCATTGGGATGAATTCACATTCACTATTTCTGTGAAGGGCTGCAATGAGTTGAGGGGACCAGCCCTCCTGAGCTAACCCAAATGCTCTTTTCCAACAACTCAGGATCTGCACTCTGATATATGGGAGTGCTGCCATGGGTTAAGTCTTTTTATATGAAGATGCAAATGAGGTGACAAGAGAAATAAATCTGTCACAGCTACTGAGGAATACTAGGGGAAAAAAAAAACAGTCCTTAGGGAACCAGGGACAGAGCAACTATTTAGGTTTCCTTGCAATGACTAACTCCTTCACAACTCTGAGCTCTGACTTTATGTCAGTGACAATAACTGCAGTGAGTTCTTCAGCTGCTCTCTGATCCAGCCTTTGAACATCTCCACGTTTATTTGGATTCTGCTATGTTCAACCTGCATAGCATCATGTGCTGTGTATAATCATGTTTATTAATTTATCTGGAAAAAAGTTGTCTTCAAAATCAGCAGTTAGTGCCAGATTCTTTCCCCAGTGACCAGCAGTGACATTTTTCCACGAGATTGCAACTTCTTTCCCTGTTAGCTAGATCTCCAAAATTCACAATTAATTGTTTTCTTCAAGAGAGGTGAATGTGCCACTGTAGGCCAATTTTATGAATATTTCTAGAACCAAAGTAAATAAATGAATATTTAAAGAGGAGCTTTGATGTATTGTTATTTCCCTAATGCTGTTGTAAGCAGAAACGTCTGGACTTCTTATTGTCAATACACTACCCTCTTGGTTCCAGTACAGAGAGCAGACACCACAGCTAGGCCTGAGATACAATTTAAGTATTTTACACGTCAAATGACATATTACTTGAAATACCAGATGAGACAGTAGCTGCTCAAAAGAGTTTCCCACATGAATAAAGAAGAGTAAACAGATGGGGCCCAGAGAACCTGACATATGTGTAGCCCATTTACTGCCTTAAGATTGTTTTCTGCTGCAGTACTTTGCTTTTGAACAACCCATCTTTTTCTGAAATACCATGATCTTCAGAGTCTGCCGAGACAGATCCCAAAAAGGCAGAATGGCAGGTACCTCCCCAAACCCCTCGGTAACTGTGGATCAAAGTCTGAGAACACTGTGAAATCCCAAGAAGGGTAAGTTTCAGATTTGCGAGGGGAAGCATTTGACTGGTCCAAGAGGGCCAGAGGTGCACAGTCAGTGAGGTCTCTGACTGCCACGAGATACTGCGCTCTATTGGCTTTCCAGATTGTTTTAAACATCACCTGCTTCATCTGTGCCTTTCTGTATTATCATAATATCATAATGGACACTTGTTAAAAGAGAGCTTTTTCTGTCTTTGTTCAATGATGGAAATGTTTACTCTGCAAGCCTTTGTTGATGCTCTTTCCTTATCCTTTCTATCTTCTATACCCAGGCTGAGAGACTGATGGGATAAGATGGTGGGGGTTCTTGCAGAGTTCACAATATTTGAACATCAAAGGTTTCAACAACTAAGCTTGAAGAGTAAGTTGTTCTTGCTACTTGTTAGACAAGTGTAGGTGGGTGCTTATCTGTTTAGCCTTTTGCAACCATTTAATGCCATAGGAAAGAACTTTTCTTTTGCTTTTTGGCTGTGCACGTCACTGTGTCTGTGAGATTCTTGCTTGTGTCTTGTTTTGTCCCTAATTAGTATGGAATTAAAATCAGACCATTCAATGCTCACAAAAGCTTCTCCACTGACAACAAAGGAGAATGATGTGGCAGACTTTTCTGTAAATTGGGCTTGCTAATGTGTTTCAACACTTCTTTAGGAGGATGCCTTTCATGGTGGGAGGAAAGGGAGGAAGGGAGAGCGTCTGCTTAATCTGCCAACAAATCAAGATTTACTGCTGACCTTGTTCACTAAGACAGACCAGTGGAGTTGCCAGTGATGATGATCATGGGCATGAAGGAGCTCTCATCATGAAGTGCAGAAAGCTTTTGTGTGAATCTACTTCTCCCACTGAACTAGCTCTCATGCCAACAGCACACCATCAAGGATGCAAATCCAAAGAGAGCCCTGAAGACATCCCAACACAGTTCTGCTAACACCACTGGTACATTGCTGGTTACAGGAAAACAAGCCCAGCTGGAAACTCATCAGAATGCTGGTTCCCACTCCTCAGCCCAACCTGGTGTTCCAAAGCTGGAATTTCCATTTTAATATTCATTCTTAATGTTTGACATTCAAGTCATCTAGCCCTTTATCAGAAAATCCAGTGGCTTCCTTCTTGTCTTCTTAAGAAACTTTCTATTCTGCCTTGACCACTGAGAAGTTGTCACCAAGATGTTGTCATTCTTCCACGTCACCTCACCAAAACACAAGACGAGGAATTCTGGGAACTTTCAAACTGGCTTTCTGCCTGTTCAGTTCAGATTCATTTAATGACTTCTAACAAGTGAAAATAATAACAGTAATGAAAAAAAAAATCCCATTTAAATGAAATTGTGCCCTTCAATTCTAACTGTATTTCTCAGTGAGGGACACAGGGTGAACTGCAGGGGACACAGGCACTGCAAAATTTGTTTTAAGATCCATTTTCCCCAAAATGCAATAGTTTCAAATATACAGTTCCTGGCTTTAGGAAGGCTGCATAGTGAATGGTAGGAAAAAACCAACAGCTAGTTTTCCAGGTCCCCCATAGCATGTTCCAGTCAGATGTAGGACACCAGTGTAAGAAACAACCCAGAGAACAGAACAGAAGGTGGTGGGGGTTCTGTATGCTTCCTGTTTTATATACTCTTTGCCTATCTATCAGCAGATCATGGGTTGAATCTTTAGTATGGACTTGGTATGGCCAGGCCTATATTCTGGGTTTTGGCAACCACCAGAGATGCAAAACTTGTGACTGTGCATGACATTTCCAAGAAGCCTTTTCTAGAACATTCTGCCCTGGAGACAATCTAGTGCCTCCTTGCACCTCTACTCACATTTATTCCCTTTAGATACACCTTGAACAAAGAACAAGCTGAAACCACACATTCAGTAATAAGATCATTATTTTTTATGCCCAGTTTCAGGACATGGATAAGTCATTAATGGGACAGAGAATAAAGAAATCTACAGCAGCAATAGTACAACTAAAATGGAAGTGTTTCAACAATGGATTCATCTAGTGTAGCAAAATCTTAAGACACCTAGTCCCTTCTTCAAAAAAAAATAATTTGTGAAGACTTAAGCAATATGAAAACATTCATTTATGCAGCCTATCCTATGAAAGTACAGCTGGACTGCAGAATTCAGAGAAATACTTCTAATGCAATCAGAAGCTGATGAGTTAGGATTTCATTGAAGCCCAAAAAAGCTGCCAGATGAAGTTTATGACTCAGGCCAAAACAAAGCTAATCTCTATTTTTAGACCTAGTGCTAGGAGGCATTTCTAGATTTAGAGCAAAATTCCAGCTGTAGTTGGGGGTTAAAGATTAGGTGAGGAAGTCTAACATTAGCTCTATCCCTTTAGACCCCTGTCATCTCCATCCTGCAGACTCATAGGTGTTTACTGGAGTAGAGCTCTAAACCTGTAGCACATACACATGCCCCTTCTAGTCAGACCCTGACACTTACTTCTTCTTTCAATGTGCCATTCCCAAGTTAAAACTAGAAACACAACCACTAACATACTCAGTCCAGTTACACACCACTCTTTTGCCACCCTTCTGGTATGGATTCCAGCCTTATTTTGGGACCCCAACATTATTTTGGGACATGGTCAACCAAACTTTAGGGAGAAAGCATTTACAGGCACCAGTACCAAATATGTTTCCCCTTTCACCTGGTCCAATGTCTGATCTCAAGCGCTCTTGTTATTAGAACTTAAAACCTGTTTACAAACCTAGGTTTAATGGTAACACTGGTTTTAAAGATCCTGTCTTCATTGGAGCTAGGGGCTAGCGTGGGATCAGGAGGTGCTCCTGGGCTGAATCTCAGGTTTGGAATCAGGAAAGGCTACACCAAAGTGAGCTGGGTCTGAAAGCAGGTGAGGTTCATGCCTGTGGCTGGGTGACGGCTGGGGCTGAGAGCTTTAATGGCTTCCATGCAGCGGTGCTGGGTGGGCACCTGGGGAGACAGCAGCATCAGCATTCTCCTGCATCATCTTGGCATGTTGCCCCTGCTATACCCAGCAAGATCTGACCGGTGTTTGCCCTGTACATGCTTCACCTGTCCTCTGGCACTAATGCCCACATTTCTGAGCTACAGTAAGCACACAGCATGCTTTCCCTTCCATGAGTCTCTAAACCAATTGAAAAGGACATCAGCTAAAAATTCATTTAAAGGAACAGTAAGGAAGTGTTTGACTCACGGCTAGGCTGACAAACATTGGGAAGGTTTTCTCTTGAGAACTGAAATTCCTAGTTCAGTTTCTTGCCAATTGAAATTAATGCCAGCTATAATTGCCCATGAGTCATTGATCCAGCTCTGCGCTGTGGCCGCTTGGGTGTATTTGGCCTGTTTGAGCCATTGCGGTTTTCTTTTGTTAAGTATCAAATGGCTTTTATATTGTCTAGCAACGCACTGCGTATCACTGAAAAAGGCTCTGGTACCTAGCATAAGTGCCTGCAATCATGTCTTTTTTTTTTTTTTTTTTTTTTAACATCTGAGGTATTTTTGAGCTGAACAGAAGACTTGAATGCTATAGCGTCTTCCTTCCTGTGAATACACCACTTACCCGATTAGTGAATATTGCAATAAATTATGCCCCCTAAAATAATTGTACATAACCTGCTGGAGATACAGTGTAGAAAAGGGACCGTGATTACAATAGGATGATTACAACCAGGATAGTTTACTTACAAGGTATTTTCAAGTCTTTTTGCACAAGTTTTTATATATGAGTGGAACATTATCCTTACTCTAGTTTCATTATTCACTTTTCAGAGATGAAATATACATATATATACACTAGGCACAAGCCTCTGCAGATGACTGTATATTGGACCTCATGCTATGCCTGGAAGGAAGCAGGACAGAAAGTGAAATCAACTCAATCTGATCGGGCCTCAGCTAAAATTTGGTCTCAGATTGGGCAGAACTTGGGGTAGTTCAGCTGAACCCCTCTTACACTTCTCTGCTTTGATCTCAGATGATATTGAAATACCTTTTCCTCTTGCTGCCTCCTAAGAGTAGGATTAAGATTATTTATGATGAGATAAAACAATATGCTTTATTCACACGTATTGCAATCCAGAATCTTTGATGCAAAAATGCCTCTAGGACCTAGGTCAACCACTTACCCTTCCCTTAAGGAAACCCTCCTAGTAAGATAGCAAGCAGTTCTGTTCCCTGCTCTCTGCTCCTCCTACACTCATGCAACCCTCATCAGTGCTGCTCTGATTTAGGGCAGCATATTTTTAGCAATACTGTGGCTTTGGAGTTGTGATGAAAAGGACTTACAGACTGTGGGGTCCATGGTAATTCAAGGAGACAAAGCTGGAAATCCAACTGTTTTTGTCTCTGTTGGCTTGTGGTTGTATCTGCTTTCTTTAACACACAATTCCTGTTTATGACAGACTGCAAATGCATACAGTATGGGATTTATATGGTAGGTGCAAGGTCCTGAAGTTATTGCTGTAATTTTCCACTGAAAAGAGCATTTAAAACAGAAAGCAAGTTTTCAGAAATGGATTAAATCCAGATGGTACCAGAAAGTTGATACAGTCTTGAAGTTTCCACAGCTGAGGGTGTCTGGTCTGCTGAAGTTGGAAAGGACCAGCATTTGTCTTAGGCCTGCATATGAAATAATGCCCTTTTGGGTCCCTAAAAGTCATACTCTCAGATGCATGGGGTGCACCACTCACAACTGCGGAGCTGTTCCACCCTTAAGGGCACCCCAGTCTAAGGGGTGGGATGACACCAAAGAGGACCTGGGGGACCCCCATGTCAAAAGCACATCACTATACAATGTGGTACCACGTGTGCTTTGCATGAACCATGTCTGACAGCAATTCAGCTACACTTGTGCAACGTTACACAGACCTGCCACAGAGTTAAAGTGTCCCGTGAGTACAGCCACATGGCTGCTGTGCCAGAGCTGGTACCTCTGCATCGTTTGGTGTTGCGCTGTGTGGCATTACCGTGGAGGGATGAAGCAGCCCGAGGGATCACCACACAAGAGCAGTTAACTCCCAAGACCTTGCACATGGCAGTCTCCTGCCTGATCTGGGACCAACCGAGCTACCACAAGAGGGGCAGAAGAGCAGCACAGCTGTGAGTTCAAATCTGTTCACCTTAAACAGGAGTTAGAAGTCATGATTAAAAAACCCCCGACACTTAAAACCCTCAAACAGAGAAAAGGTCAACTTCAGTGGATAAATGGCTCCTACAAGCATTTCATCCATTATCACTGTGGGAATCCTTTCTTAGATTTAAGTGGTACTTGTAAACTTTGCCTTGTTCTGTGATGTGAAAATGCTTTATGTGTCTCTCTTACTAATTACTGAACATCTGAGAGAGCAGAAAAGACCAGTCAAAGAAACCAAACCCAGGTGCTTGGAAAGTCAAACACTGAAGAGCAATAAAGAAATTAGATGAGTGCTGCCATTTATGATTTTAATTACTACGAACTAATTCAGCTATGGGATAAACGTAGAATTCAGATAAATGGGAATTGCCTTGCCTTGTTCGAGCAAGACATAAGCTTGCCCACCCCCTGTGAGGACTTACACCAGACTATTGAGAACAGACAGAATGCAGGAACATTAATTCAATACTTGGTTTAAGGCAGCTGGAGAAAAATTATCATAAACCTGATTCTCACAACTATGTATTTCAGGGAGAGTCTGGGCATTCCTACCCCTTTCACAAAGTCACGTGCCCATAGCAAGATTTCAGAGCTTCACTGGCATGTTACAGGATGAGAAGCAGCCAAGAGAATTATGTCAAAAAGAGGCATGTCCATATAAATTACAAAGTAAAGCCCACAGCAGTATCTTTTTCATAATAGTATGATGATCCTGTCTGCCAGAAACCAACGTCATTGGTAATGCTTATCTCTCAAAGCAGTTCTATGTATCAATTTATATTTCAGGCACTATCTTGCAATTAAATTTCTGGGCTTAAAATTCCTGTTTTCCATTCCCTCCGTCCTTCCAATTCTATGTCCTCCAAGATTAACAAATCCTTCTCTGTGGCAGCAAATTAATCAAGCTACAAAACAAAACTGTTCATTAGAGCTGCAGCACACCACAACTGCCATTAAAACCTCAATATTGCTATATTTTTCTTTAATTTTATGGTGCTGTTTGCAGCAGTCTCTCCTCTAAATATACACAACACCACAATAAGTAGAGTGATAAGCTCTCAACTGCAATGGGTATTGATGTGCCACGAGCTTGCAATGTGTTATGACAGCGGAGCCCTTGTCTAGGGGCTTTTTGATGTCTACAGTCTGCAAATTCTCATACACGTGGGCTTGTGCAGGATTTGCCAACACTTGACCTGAAGCATCCTGTTAGCCCATGTTCTCTGATGCTTTGCTGCAGAGGATGAGCAGAGATGCAGCTGCAGTGCTGGCTTTAGCAGTGACCTTGCCAGTGCCCTCTCTCACTGTCCAACTGCCCTTTTCTGCCCCACGGGGGGGGGGGGGGGGGGGGGGGGGGGGGGGGGGGGGGGGGGGGGGGGGGGGGGGGGGGGGGGGGGGGGGG
>JAVJGJ010000047.1:98024752-98035712 GCA_035590215.1 Microhierax caerulescens
GTCCCCAGTGGGGATCAGTCTGCTCCAGCAGCAGGAAGAGATGCCTGTGCCTGCAACTTCTGTGAAGGCTCAAGTCTTCCAGTATTTCTTACCCAGCCTAAGGGCTGTGTCCTGCACCGTTTCAGCTCACAGGGAAAGGCACAAGGCTTCTGTTGAAATTTTGAGAAGACCAAGGCTCAGTACAGAGCCTCGCAGAGCGTGAGCTCAGCAAGTAACGTGCTGGCAGAGACTCACATCTGAGGACACACCGGCAGAATAATGGATGTGTACGTGCTAGCTCATGGCACGTGCAGTTAGCTCAGGCACCGACAACACCCTTAAGTCCACAACACAACTAATATCCCATTTCTCATCCAAAAGAGTTTGAAGTCACTGAAACCGTTCAGTCTTTAAATTTCTTGACTACATAATTTGCTTTGCTCTTTCAACCTTGGGATAAAACACTTACTGATAGCTTCAGTATTGCTATTGCTTTGTGACTCCTCTCAAAATGAAGCAAGTTGAGCAATGGTATATCTCTGTTATTTACTGCTATCAATTTAAAATGTTTCTGTGATATTTCAGACAACTCTTCTTTTACAACCTCTTCCTCTATCTGAATAGCAATTTGTTTGGCTCATTACTTAGGAAAACACTTGCCATGTAAAATCTACTACTTCAAAGCAGGGTTAATATGTACTCAAGGTTACATTGCTCTATTATTAGTAATGGGGAGAAAATTACGTTACTCTGTTATTACTAACACTAATATATTTTGAGAGTTATACTTACATAAATAGCTGGATAAGGCTTAACCCCACATGCTTTTGTGCAGAAATCAGACTCCAGTATAGAAAAATGCTCTATTTTGCATTTAGAAGAACTGAGTATTTGGCTGTAGAGGAAATGCAGTTTTGCTTTGTCAGCAGAGGTTAGTAATTATCAGACTTGCCCATGGCTGTTTCACTGGAGGTAGGCATATGAATACATTCATATTTACTGGTGCTTTATAGGGAATTACAGGTCATGCTAACACATGTAAATTCAGTTTCTGTTTGAATTAATTGCTATAAATGCAGACAACCCAATACAAAATTTTCAGTTAAATTGTCAGAGATAGAAATGGAAATACATAGAAACGCCTTCCCTGAAAAAAAAAAAAATATTTCAAAGTAAGACAGACCTATTTTCATCTTCTGTCATCATATTACTGCTTTGCCTTCTCTCCTCCTCCATTTGTGTCTTCCCTCTCTCTGCCCCTCTTTACCTTTCAGAGCTGCAGCATCTGCAGCACTACCCACAGCTGAGCTTCCCCATAACTGGCTCGAGGGGAGCTGGTAGCAGCTCAGCCCTAAATCTAGAGCATGCAGCAGCTGCGTCTGTGCTGGCGGTTCAAAGCAGGCAGCTCGCAGAAAGGTTCAGGAGAGATAAAAAGCTACTGAAATGCCAAGGTAGGAGGCGTAAAAATAACTCATGTGAGTGTGAATGATCCTCAGCACACCAGGAACGCTGAGAATGCCAGTGCCAAGGGGTCTTACCTTGCCACATCCAGAGCAGCTGAAACCTCTCCATGGAGGGAAAAGGTCCCTGCCTGTTATTTGTAACTAACGTCTATGCTGCTGCAACACCTGTGGGCTCTCATGAGGAGCCACAGCCTCCCTGTGGAATAGAAAGCCCATGCCTGCCCCAAGGATCTCCTTACAGTGCCTGTTTGAGAGGGAGATGTCCACGGGGCAGCCTGGGGGGTGAACGCAGGGAAGGGGAGGTAGTGCTGCCCTGCACGATGCATGCCAGCCCCCTCCCCAGCCAGCTCAGGGTTATCTAGATCTGTGCAAAGGGCAGAGGGAGATCTGCTGGAATAGTTTTTCAGAATCTGGCTTTACTGTCATTATCAGGGGTTTTTTTGTTTTGTTTTTTAATTTTCCCCCTCTCTTCTTAACTACAAAGAGCAGCATAGAGGAAAGCGGGAAAGAATTTCTTTGAAGATTTGGCAAAGTGATAGCAGATGATGCTCTCAGCTGAGAGGAAGCAGGGGGACACAGCTTCCAAGTGTTGAGGGATGGGGAGGGAAATAGGATACAAGAAATCCTTGGGTCACAGCAACCCCAAACCTGGTCCCACTGGCAGAGCCCGCTCCTCTGCAGCCAGCGCCTGTAGTGGGGATGGAGGACAGGTTGGTGCTTTGGGAGGAGAGATTTCTTCCTGCACAAGTTGGGGGATACTTTCCCTTCTCAGAAAGAAAGTGGGAGGCTGCCTGCTCCTGGGAGCTTGGGCTGCATTTCTTTCCTCTGGACAAGTAAATAAAATAAGATTCACATATAATCATTACAGTCCTTGATGTCCACTGAAAGCTTTAGGGACTTCATATGGGCACTATCATGCATCTCATTATCACACTAAATCTCAACAACTCCCAAAGAAGTCAATATTCAGTTAATATTTATTACATCTGCATCTTTGCTAGGGAAATGCAGGTGAGGTTTTCTCTGCAGATCTAGCTACCAGAAAAAGAGTTCTGTGTTCTCTACACAAGAAAAATACAGCAACGATACCCAGAGAGGTTTTAATTTTATTTTATTTTAATAATAACTTTTTTTTCTCCCTGTCTTTCTGCTGATTTCAACCCTTCCTCTCAGATCAGGACCTCAGTCAAAGCACAGAGCTAAACTGTCCTATAATTTCTTTTGCTGGCTCCAAAGTTACAAAAGCTTCAGAAGGTCAAAGAAAAAAACATGAAAGTGAGAAGTGAGGGGAGGGGGGGAAACCCACCAAGCTACTTGTGTCCCTTTTATTTCACATTTAATGACACAAAGGGAAAGAAAGGGGCACATGGGAGCTCCTGTCTTGATGAAAAATCTATGGGTAAAAAGAAGAAGTTGCTCATTTTGAAATACTTCTGAAGGGAAATTGTTGACTGCTGCTACAGAAACATGACTGTACTTCTCGTGTCTTAGTAACAGACGTGTGCTGACTCTAGCTGCGTGGGATAGATGTGACCAGAGCTGCTGGGGACTGCGAGAATCCTCTGCTCTGAAGTGGCAGTGCCACAAACCGCATCCGTGCTTACAAAGAATAAAGAAAAAAACCCTGAAAGCAGCAGCATATGGGGCATATGCCTGGTGTATGGCCCTTTCACAACCAGGGAAGCAATTTTTGCTCGAGCATTACATCTGCAGTCTTTTACCAGTAGCGGGAAGGGGTCAGGGTGAGGAGCCAGTCAAATACAAGCTGTTTGGTGTATTCACACTGACAGTCCCTCCCAGGCTCTTTATCCTCCTGTTCCTCTCACTCCTGAGACCTCCACACTCCCTTCGCTCGCCTCCTCCCACTGGCAGATGGTTTGAGGTCTGGGAGCCTCTACAGCATCATGCTGTCAGCACTGCAGCCGCTGGGAGGAAATGTATCTGGGGAATTAACGGGAACCTTGCTGAAAAAGAACAACCTGACACCAAAATCATCTCACCTGAGGTAAGGAACCCCCAAATGATGATTATCTCCCAGCTACCGTGAGCTGGAACGTGAGGGGAAGGTGGCTGTCCGTAAGCGTGTTGTCTTTGCAAAGCTGTGTTAATGTTCACATTCAGAAAGATGTTCCTGAGGGTAAAGGCAGGGAAATCACCTCTTGTCTTCCAGCAGGGAAGGGCAGGAAAGTACCTTTAAAGCCAGAAGGAAACAGAGAACTGCTGCTGCAGATGAGAACAACTTTAGGTGTGTGCAGATGATCAGCAAATTCCCTGGGCAGCAGAAAGAGGAAGGGGGTCGGCAGTAGCTCTGGGCAGATCCAGTATGGGAAAATCGGTCTCTGTCACTGCAGAGCAGGCTGCAGCTGGCCAAACAAGCACACATGACCCTGGCTGCAGAGCTGGCGGCAGCCCTGGGTATATGGCTCGTCACTGGGTGGGCAATTGCCTTTTCCAACGTGAATCTGTCTTGGCAGAGTCTGCCTAAGTGGGAAGGGCCCCCACAGGACACCAGCCCAGCCTTGTTCTGGTGTCTGGCCACCCTGGGTTAAAAGGTTTTTGCCCTAGGGAAAAGGCTGTTCTTTACAGCTAATCAAAATCCCTCTTTTTCCAGCTTGTGTCTGCTGAAGAATATTAGGTCAAAATATCCAACTTCTCTAAAATGACAGGAGTCCACTCTTTGAGAAGGCTGTACCATGTCCATTTCTTACTTTGATTTCTAGTGCAATCACTTGAGAGGACAGGATAGGAAGCAGAATAATTTAGGTACACAGAGTAGGAAGAAGTAGAAGTGGAAAAAAATAAAAATTACAGGCTACCTAACAAAAGAGGATTAAATCAACCACCAGAGGACGACTGGTTCTTTTGGGAACCCCAACAATGAAATCCACAAATGTAGGACAGGTTAAGAAAGACTGGATGCGAGACCAGGTCTCGCATAAAGGTCTGGAGATTACAACAGAAGCAAAATTAGTAAAATGGTAAGCCCTGATTCAAATGATACAATCCATGAATGTCCTAAGGATCCTGTAAAAATGACACTGAGGAAAGTTATTCAGAAACACTTAGTAGCCTGAAAAGGCTGGTCTTCCTCACAGCCCCCCAAAGGCAGACAATGAGCCATTCAGATGTGTTTTATACATACAAATAAATCATCTCTCTGTATTATTTCATAACTATCTTCACACGACCGGGACATCATAATGTGTTACAGAAAAGCAAGTCTAAAACTTTTAAATTTATCAGCTCAAAAAATAGACTTTTACCATAAATATTAAATGAAAACCTGCAGCTGAGTGAACATCCTTTGTCATTTCTCATCATAATCACTCTTCCATATCTGGAGATATGGAGATATTTCCATAGAAATAAAGCTAAGTTCTTGTTCTTAAAAATTGGCTTTTCTCAGATTCAGAAAGAAAAAAATCTATTTCCAAAATCAGAACAGCCATGCTGCTCTTCAATCCACAAGTTCAACTGTGGAATAAAAAAAAATGAGAGGGAAGTGCTTTCACAGCGAGCCCTCGCAGGGTCCCAGCTGTTGCAGTTGCTCTGCCTCCATTGCAGGAACCTCACCCACACCTCTTCTCCAGGCCCTATAACTCAACAACTACAGTTTGTTTATTGACATGTACAATAAATAGCACAGCACCTCTCAACTGCTTCAGATGAGGGTAGGGTGAAAAAAGGGCACATCTAAGTGAGAACCAAAGGTTTCCAGGCAAAATCTTTACCTTCACCAAACCTTGACAAGAACACTGCAACTAACATCCAGGCTTTCGTTGAAAGATAGCAGTTTACTAACTACAGACAGAAGAAGGTCCTCAGATATATTTTCTTTTTCCCCAGAAGAATATGCTGATACACATTGCTAGAGAGAAAAGTGTGTCACCCACCGAGTGGTGATCAACAGCCCTCTGACATGGTCCTCTGGGTTTGGTTTCCAACTGGGTACTGAAAGAGCCCAGACCTCAACTTGTACCTGCCATGGTAGGGATCCATCATCCTCATTTGTGTTCCCATGTTGCTTTCTTCTGTTGCTCATCCCTGAAATCAGCTCCGAACACTACATGTCTGTCTCATTGGGTACCAATGAGACCAGAGCCCAGGCTCTGATGGCTGTCCCCCGTATGAGTCAACAGAATAATCTGCAGCCAGCTTCCCACTAGCGTGCAGTAGTTTATTACCTGCAAACAGGTAACAAACTATCAGAAGCGAAATCAGAAGCAGAAACCTGAGAGAAGGACCCAGTCATTGATCCTTGCAGGAAAACTTCTGGAAAATGGCAGCCTTTACTCTAGAAAAAGAGCATCTGACAGATGATATGGAAGAACTACTGTAAATATGTAATGGGATGTCAGGAGGAAGCTGGGAGTCAATGACATCAAATATTGAAAGAGGAAAGAAGATAATAATGGGCTTACAAGAAGAAAATGGGGGGAAAGGAGGCCCTGAGTGCCAATTGACAGTAGGAGTTGATTCAGAAATCAGTCAATCAACAGTGATCCAACATAAAAAGCATAAAATACCTGTTTGGGATCCCATGCACCCCTCATCCCAAATGCTCCTTGCCAGGCTGACACCCAATAAAGTTGTTTGCACTAAGCAAGAAGCTCTGAAAGGTGGAGTATGATGGTAGTTCTGTAGCGAGGCAATGCTCCCAGTCTCATTTCTTACCAAGATGTGCAATTCAGATGTAACTGGTTCATTTATAGTAGTGCTGTTGTAAAGATTTTAATTCCACTTCAGTGGAAAGTCCCGAGTTAGAATCTGGTGGCAAGTAATCCTTGGAAATTCCAGGGTGCCTGCAGTTAATTATTTCTGTTTCTGATTAAAGGGTGGTTTCCACATGCATTTTCATGATAAATTTTCATTACTCATTCGGGGCTACCTGGTTGAAGTCCACACCAAAACCAGAATCCTGCCTTTTCCATAATCTTTGTGTGTGTGAATAACAGTTTAGACTTCTGCAGGGGCTGTACAGTCTATGCGTGCAGGGGAGCTGCGGTATTGGAAATGCTTTGCCATTGCTTAGGGGTTCTGGAGGTAGTTCCAGCACCGCAGGTGTGTGGTTGGAAAAGCCAGCCTGCAGATACTGCCACACTTCCACTGTATCTACAGTTTTTCATGTTCTTCCAGGCATACTAAACCAGCAGTCAACTGGCTACCCAAATACACTTTCTAATTTCTTAATATGAGCACCCATGGGAAGACTGAGATTACATTACCCACAGCAGCATCACTTGACAACATTGCTAATAAAAGCAATCGATTCTCTTTGCCCACCATTCTTTTTATCCTTTAAGAGTAATATTCAATGTATCTCCGCTGTATTAATTATTTTTATAATGAAATGGGTAAGAAGTAGATACTGTTATTAAAATCTAACGGCACAACCGTTGCATTTAGCGGCAGTTCACAATAAAGCTGCAGCTGTCAGGGCAAGAATGTGCACAAGTAAGGAAAGCCAGGATTGTGGACAATACCATAAAACTACTAGGCAGAGTCTTCTCTGACCTGGAAAGATCTGAGTCTCCGAGAGCCCACTGAAATGGGGTATTTTAAACCTTACAGCTGCCAAATGACCCAGTTTCAGTTTGCCCATCGATGGCTCATACTCTCATGCCACCCCAAATTTTTCATTTTTTCCCCTTAAGCTGCATGCCCCTATGCATGCTGTGCTACCGCAGCCATTTCAGACAAAGCTGTAATTAGGTACGCTACTCATCACCATTTCAGTATGTCACCTTCAGTGTAGGCAGATGATGAACGTTGATGAATTTTACTGTAGCCCTACTCATTACTCAGCCAGGGCTGCCTGTACCTCCCAAAAATAAAATGCATAATGGCATCTTGTCATCTGCTGCAGCACAAACTACTTCTAAGAGATGACAACCCCTTTTTAATAGGAAGGCAGCACAACTTTTCATTTATCATCAGCAACAGTAATATTAACAACTACTGACCCATGACCACAAATGTGCTGTTTCAAAAACTCAGAGAAAGGCAATTAAAATCTGAGATGGCCAAAGAAGCTAGAAAAACGTGCAAATTGTGGTAAGGGAGTCTTCTGAAAGAGCAGAAGTTTAGCACCAGGGGAAGAGACGAGTAAATACACAGTTCTGTACTTTACACTTAATTATGTGAACAGGTTTCATAGCCCCACCTTGTTACACCAATTCCAATATTATCTTATCCTTCTCAAAGCTATAAACCCACAAGTTTTAAAAAGCAGGCCTTGAAATACTGGTAGATATCTATCAGAGGAGGGGAAATTACACATAAAGCCAAGACTTTTTGAAAATCTGCTTTTGAAAAGGTTTTGATGACAGCAAATGGCATTGTGCAAGTCTCTGCTCTGGTGCACATCTCTGGACCCCTACGGACTCTGTTTCTGGGTTTTGATGTCCCCCACTTTCAAGAGCGGAGCCATGCCGAGGCAGCTGTCAAAGCAGCATTAGATACAACGTTTGAGCACAACGTTGTGTTTTTTCACAGAAAAAACATCTCATCATTGCTCATTCTTAATTTCAGTCCCTTGAAGCTGATTTTCCCAGCCTGAATTCAAGCACCTGCAGATGAAGCTCCAGACTCCTGAAACCTGGCAGCCAGTCTCTCTCCTCCAAAAACCTGCCTTCCTCTCCAACTCAATCAGCCAAAACCTAATGGAAAGAGGAGACAGCTATGTTTCCAGACTCCTTAAATGACCTAGTATCCCAACAGTTTTGCCGTGCCCAAGAGCAGTCAATAGCCAGTGATGCTGTTGGCCACAACCGTTCCTTTGATAACCATCAGCTACTGTTGCTTAAAACCATTACTCCTAGTCTTTCTGCTATGCCGTATACCACTGTGTTAACATCCAACAAGGCCAAGCAGAAATGAAAAAAAAAAATATCCTGATGAACAACAGAAGAGCCCCTCTCTCAGTAAAATTTTTCAGCCAAGTAACCTGTTGTCACAAAACCAGGTGCCGCAGGAGCCTGGCAGGATTTGTACAGTGAGCACTGAGCTTGTAGCCCCCGTACAAAGCCTTGCGCAGCCTCCTCCAGCTCCCCTACTCAAACAGAGGGTCTGAGAGGTGTTCAGGTGGGGCAGGGACACCATGTGCGGCAAGAGGGGGTACAGGGTGGCACAGACTGCTCCCTGGCTTGCAGGTCCCACAGCAGGTCTCTTCCTGGCAGATATAAAAATAGCAGATGAGTACCTGTTATACGATACCTGCCCTGGGGGTCTGCCTCATGTCCTCAGCTTCAGCTTGCATGGGGTCAACATCCAAATCTGAGCGCCAAAAGCTCCCTGGCTCTACTGCAGCCCCATCCTCTCTGACATCCCCCTCTCATTGCTTTTTTCCTTTTAACATCTTGGCAGGCCTCCTGCATGCTAATAAGACACCTGGGCAGTTGCCCAACCAGTCACTGTCTCAGTGTTAATTCAGCAGCATCTCTGGCTGTTTGCTGGATGGCCGACTTGCCATCTGGGGGCTGGGGGGGAAAAAAGCACACAACACAGCCCTGGTGTAAGAAAGCACTGCCTCTGTAAGGCTAGATTTCATACCTTTGCTACCTCTAGTCTAAAGGAAAAGCAGGCAGACATTTTAGATTCTAATCTCTGCCATAAAAGAAGTAGTAATAATAATAATAGCAAAATAAGTATTTTCAGGCAGAAGAAAGCAAATAGCAAAATTGCTTACACTGTGTTAGATAAGAATGAAACAAGTGGATTTTATGATCTTCAAATGTCACTGTAGTGGACTGAGTATAAGTGATAAAAAGGTTTCATGCCTCTTGTGGCAAAATTGAGGCTACAAATGTGTATAAATAAAAGTATTCCAGTTTCCTAATAACAGGCAAATCTGTTTTATGTAAATAAGTTAGAGTGATAATCTGTGGATTTCAGGAAGTTCTGCCTTCTCTTTGAACTATTATCAAATAAATGCAACTTTGTCCCTTTGGAGCTCTAATGAAAATCCCATCAAAATTCAATTTACAGAATGCTGAGACATCGTGCAAGCTAGGAGTGTTAAATTAATTGATGTGCTTTAAACAATTATTGAGACCAGCTTTGTCAGTCACATTTGCATATGGAAGTCTACCATATTTCAGTAGTAAGATGCTCCTGTTGCCACAGCACTGCAGGCTCACAGTTGTATTTGGAAATCTCCCCACATGCCCCTGGATGAGCTGAAGACACCACCACACAATTTTGCAGCCTGACTGTGGGGTGCTTACCCTGCAGCAAACCTCCCATCACTTGCCCACCAGCTCTGGCACCTGCTGCTGGGATGGCTGGGGAGGACATTCTCCCCGCTCCTACCCCGGAAAGGGCAGTTCCAGAGAAGGATTGGCAGCGTGTGTAAAACCAGCTGTGGTATGTGGTCCCAAGCCAGGAGACAAGCAGAATCAGGCCCACAAGGTGCCTCTGACTCCCCTCCCCTCCTCAGCTAACACAGTTTTGGGAGGTGGAACTTCTTCCCTCTCCTGCTTTCCACCTGGGATGCAAGATAACTCTCTAGTTACAACTGAGCTGCAACTCTAAATAAAAAACAAGATTTAGCCAAAAACGTGCAATAAAATTTTGCAAATAATGTATTTGCCTAAAAAACCCCAACTATTAGTCAAGAATTAGAAACTATCCACTTGTTTCTGTCATATTCAGCAGAGTTTGAAATAAGAATTGTTAGGGAACCTACAGCCAAAACATGGGGGAGAAAGAGTCATTACCAGCTTGTTGTGTATCTCTAAGACTGAAGGGGTAAAATAAATGCAAACTGGAATTAAAAAACATTGCTTGAGCAACAAAGTGCATGGTTCACTCAACTAAAAAAAAATTATATAAATGTTACTGATATTATTGTTTAGTGCTGGAATGAAGACAGACCAACTTAAACCAGATTTGAGCTGAAAGCAAGAGAGTGCATTCAGTGCAAGGAGCACACACGATGATGGACACAGTTTTGTAGGCACCACCCTTCTCCGGATCCATGTTCAACCCTTTACTGCTTCCCCTGAGGTTTTGTAGCTAACTTGTGCTCTGCACAGACTCTCCTTCTGCAGATCCGAACCCGTTCTCCCACACCCTTACCACTGTCATCTCTCTAGATTGCAATTTGTGTTTTTAAAGGTGGAAAGACCTCTTGTGGCATCACGAGGATGTTTTTAAGGTACGCAACACCAAGCATGACCACTCTTTGGCTTTATATAGAGACTTAGAGAAGAAAACAACAACAACAACAACAAAAAAGGATGTTTTAAATGCATCTTTTTAAACCAGAACCCCCTGCCTCCAGGAACTGCACCAGGTTTGCCAGGGATGCCAGAAGATGCTGCCCGGAGTGCTGCGAGCACAGCAGCCAGCACCAGCTCACTGGGAGACGCAATGCCTGTGTCTGGGCTTCCCTCAGTTTTCCTCTGATGCTTGCCTCTCACCTTTGCACATGTCTTTGGGCCACATCGTGGGAGCTGCAGGGAAGCTCCTCGCCCTCCACCACTGGGTTGATAACGTTTTAATACTGGCTGTGTGGT
>JAVJGJ010000047.1:98035812-98047284 GCA_035590215.1 Microhierax caerulescens
GTGGTTTTTCCTCAGCCAGTAACGTGATTCTTTCTCTTGCTCATAACAAGGTTAAAACAAAAATTAGTAGCGGTTTGACAAGGTGCAGAAACGCTTAGAAAATTATATGGCTTTATGGCACTGAACGTGAACACCAAGATATGTACATACACATACCGAGAAATTGGCATCTCTGAACGTGAATGCTGAAGTGACCACTGGTGTTTGCTATGACAGCTTTTTGTCTGCCAAGGAAGGCTAGCAGGGAACTATGCTTCACACAGGAAATACATCAATTGTAAGCATATCACAATACCTCTCGAGGCACCCTGTTTTTGGTAACTGGTTCTTTTAAATATCACTCTTCAGATAACTTCTGGATGAGAATCTAATTATCTTTCTCAACCCATTGGGAGGGAGAAAGGGGTTAATTATTTTTCAGTTTTATTTAGAAAAAGAATTACAACAAGCAGCATGAAACCAAAACATAACAGCCATAGTAGGAAATAGTATATAAGATAGAATTTCAAAACCCAATCTACCTTCCTTAATGCAAAAAGCATTAAGTGATGCAAACTCTTGAAACAGGCAGATTTCTTTTTAGTTTTATTTAAGCCTGTCTTCTAAGCATCTGTGCGCTGCTGTGAGATGGATATCTAAACCAGTAATAACTGTTGTTAGATATTACATAAAAAGATTCATACCTATCATTACACAATGCTTTTCACCCCAAAAAGGATCACACAGAATTTACAAACTGAGGCTGAGACACAGTACATAAAAATGCAATGTTGTATCCATCACTGCTGCAGAACTGGTTCAGGCATGAAACATGATGGTAGTTTAACTGCAACAATGCACCAGCATTAGAGACAAGCTGTTAAATCCTATTATTGATATTTGGGTAGGCAGAACATCATTGAAGAGAAACTTTTCTATTTTCTTCTGTTCTCAAATGGTAAATAAAATATTAAGAGTGGCACAAATGGTCGAGCTCAATTTAAATTTTAACCTGAGAATTTAAACTTTTAAGAATGAAGTTGAATCATGTTGAAAGCTCTAATCCATAATAGCTGCAATGCTTAACGGACCTGCGTTGAGCTTGTTTTTCAGCACTTCTGACCATTTCCCATTTTTCTTACAGAGGGTGTTACCTGAGCTTGGGACATGGGGACAGCTTGGTCCCAAAATACTTGGGAGAGGAAATTTTTCCCAAGCCAGAAGCATTTCAAAACTGGGGTTGAGAGGCTATCACATAGTACACCTGTGTCCTATGAGCTGAACACACGCTCTTCAGCAACGGTGGGACTGAGGATGCACCAAATGGAAATAAAAACTAAGCAGCTTTAAATGCATTTTCCAGACATGAGAACATCCTTCTGTATTTTGTTCCCTGCAATACACTGTTTCTTGTGTTGCAATCTTGGCAGTCACCAACAACATCCACATGGCAGGGCCCTTACTGAACTTTCAACAAGTAGTAGAGGCAACAAGCACCTGGTTTCTACCCACTCTAACTTATTCACATGAACTTGCTTCTAAATCAACTTTCACATGATTTAAGCTTGGTTAGGAGATGCTGCAGCTGAAGACCTGAGTTTAGCTGCTCTTTTCAGGCTTGGTGGGACTGTATGGAGGATCTAACCTCAACCTCACACACACCCCCACACATCCCAACTCAGGTTTGAAATATTTTTCCACCTAACATAAAGGCATTTTAGGGATTTCAAGAACAGGTTAAACTACCTAAACATACACAGCCTGTCTGCACAGTAACAATTCCAAACACACACATGGACCAGTACCAGTCCCACACTAGAATCATCAAACATTTCACCAACAGAAAGGCTTCTTACCTGGATGCAGATCAGAGCCAGCCTTGGTCCTAACTCCAGCATGCTTTTGATTGAAGAAGAGGTGCTTGAAGGACCATATCTAAAACCATAATCTCAGACTGCTTTCACTGTGCCTTTAGTCACAGTCTATTTTTCTTTTCTCCTGGTCTGTCTCTTGGGTATAATCTGACAGACATTCCAGTGTCTAGTTTGAGCTCAGTAGCAAGCAGCAGCACAACCATGGTTAATCAGTTAAAGAGAGGCTGTGGCCATGTACCCCACACTAGCTGAAGTTGATGTGAGAGAAGAGGATACTACCCACATCACATTTTCTTCAGCCTTCCCTTCTTGTTCACTAGCCTAAGTAAGTGCTGCATAATTATTACTTTTAACTCTTCTGCCAAGCTCATCCACATTAACCCATCCTATGAAATCACTGCTTGTCACCCAGGCTGCTGTAACCCACCTGTGAACATTTCCAGCCCTGGCCAGGAATGCCATTCATGAGCATACATGGGCTTCATCTCTCCTGGGAGGGTGAGGTAGCCCATGAGGCTGGTTCCTGCAGCACAGCTGTACCTCCTCAGGTAAGGTCATCTGGTCTCTTGGGAGTTTCTGGATGTGTCTGTGGGCTGAGTGCAAACAGGCTTCAGGTGAATCCAACCTCATACTGGTTTAGCTCAGCCGACCACCCCTGGCATGCAGCAGGTCTTGTGAAACACAGCTGGTTTAATTCAAGTGGTAATTGATTTGGTTTTAAATTGATGAGCTGCCCCTGTATGTACATATATACCCTCTTAAGTCTATTTGTATCTAGAGTGTGATTTTAACTCACAGTTTAGCAGTCTGTTTTGCAGAGATGTAGAAGTAATGGCATGTTTTAAACTAACCACACAGATAGCAGTCATAAACACCCCAGATCTCTCCAAGGGTTGGAGACAAATTCCTAAGAGGTAGAAGTTGCAGGCATGACTGACATGCCTGTCAATCACCTTCCTGACCAAAAGAAGAAAAATACCAGTTCTTATTGAAATTTGCTTCCTTTATCATTACAAGCACTTGCAGATTTAGGATCATGAATGTATCTATAATACAGAAGATCTGCCTCTAGCAATTACCTTACACTATGCTGCAGTGCCACATGCAATTAAGACTGCTCCTTCAACACATCAGACAGGTGTACTTCTTGCCCAGAATTATTTTTCATCTGACAGTACCTTGAAGGAAATCAGAAAAGACAAATGGAGAAAGCAGCCAAAGCAAACAGGAATGTTCACAGTGCCTAAGAAAGTGGAAAACCTGAAAAAAATGAGTATAAGGCGAAGGAGGAGAAAGATCCCTAACTGAACCTTGGAGAGCTTGGACTGGCTTCTCCCAAATGCCACTGAGAGCAGACATAGGACATGTAACTGCACCTTAGGCAGGCGTTCAGAGATGCTCCTATGGGATGCCCAGCATGTCTCCTGCTGGGAGAGGGAAACAGGGATGGAGAAGGGCAGAGGCAGCCAGCTGTGATGGGGACAACTCCCTGCACAGCCATGGGGTTACGTTCAGCCTGATGCACAATGCCAGGCTCCCCGGGTTTCTGTTGCTGCCGCGTTCTTCTTCAGACAAACCCCTGCTCTCCTCGCTGGGTTCTTTGTGCTTTTGTGAATCCACATCAGCAATATTTGGTGCTTCCGTGGCATTTTTCAGAGGCAAAGCTTGGAGCACAATGCAGCGCCTTGCCTGTCTCAGCAGTGTCCCTGTGTTTGCTGCCCAGCCGAAGGGCGGCCGGGGAGGGTCAGGGGAAGGAAAGCTCTGTTCCCCGAGGGCAGAGGAATGGGGCTGGCCATGCTGACGTGGAAGA
Source organism: Microhierax caerulescens (assembly GCA_035590215.1). Taxonomy (NCBI): domain Eukaryota; kingdom Metazoa; phylum Chordata; class Aves; order Falconiformes; family Falconidae; genus Microhierax; species Microhierax caerulescens. The sequence goes on from JAVJGJ010000047.1 coordinate 98,039,476, forward strand.
ATCCGTGTCACGACTGCACGTACACCAGACAGCTATCAGCATTTTGCAGGTTTCTGTTGGCTTCAACAAACTTTTGGTCAGGTTTATAAAGCTTCTTTTTTCCAGATGAAAGAATACAGATTAGAAGGAAAACCTCTCTGAATCTGGATTGCATGGGCTATTTTGCAGCCAGATCCTCTAGCCACTGTTTCCCTTCTCCACTGTGATACAGCCAGAGGACTATGAATTTTTCCCATCTCCCTCATATAACTGGGAATGGGATCCTTGATTTAAATTTTTGATTTAAAAGAGCATTTCAAATTACCTTTGACCTGGCCAGGGTTTGTCATTTTCAGATAAGAAATAAAAGAATTTTTCAGCTGCCTGGCAGATGCCTCTCTTCCCCCCTTTACACATTTTAAATACCAGCAGTGCAATGCAAGATATATGCAAAGTAAAAATAAAGACCTTGCCTGTGATTTTAACTGTTAAAATAACGATCTCTCTCCTTTGCATGAAGAAGATATGGGAATTACACATAAAATTACCATGTATTTGAGAAGTAGGCCAAGAGAGCAAGCCATCTGGCATCCAAAAAATATTGTGACAAATCTAACACTCTTTCCAGATTTTTAGGAATTGCTTCTCACAATTCAAACAAACAGATTAAAGGTCTCTGAAAAGGGAAAATGTGTATTTGTGCCTGGTTTGCTTCCTTACACTTTATGTTGGCCTGAGAATGTGAGATATTTTACTTTCATATTTTGGGGAGGAGGGCAAAGAGGAGTAGGCTGTAGGAGGATGGAGGGGCCTTTGCCTTAGAAATTGAAGACAGATCATTCAGTCTTCCCTGGGGACCTTGGCTAATCAGGGAACCAGCAGAAGCCGTTACTATGAAACCCGGCTCTCTGAGAGAAGACTTGATTTTAATTCAGGCTATTATTCATTTTTGTTAGTGTCTGTTTAACTTCAATGCTTTTTTTTTTTTTTAAAGAGTCTCCCTTCCCTGTCGAGACCTCAGTACCATCCCCAGAAGAATCAATAGTGCTGCCAGCATAAAGGAATTTTTTTAAAGTAAAAGGCTGGGCTTTGTGTAACTGCAGCAGAAAAGACCTTTCCTCCTTATTTCAAGGAGATACAAGTAAAGGCACAAATATTTTTAGGCACCTTAAGGACCTTTTCCTGAGGAAACCACCTTCTTCACAGAGATGTTGGTGATCATCCATACAGAGGTTGATCACTGTCAGGTGGACGGCAAGTCTGGCAATGAGGGTACGGCCTTGATGAAGCCTACAACTCCCAAAGTTCTCAGACACTCCTAACCACAACAGTATTTGTCGAAGAAATAATCCAAAATCTCTTGTATATCACTGTGTCTTTCCATAGGTTAACGACTGTGTTGACACAGACTTCAGTGGTTGAACTTGGGCCCTGAGATCAAGCACTGTCCAGCTGGATTTTGAGCCCTATCTTGTGTTAAACCAGCCTGTACAACAGGGAATAGCCTCACATTATCTACCACTTTCTCCAAATATTTCCACCTCCACAGAAACTTTCTTACTAGTTTAGCTTTAAGAGTTTTGCCAGTTGCATGTAGTAAAAGGGATTTCCAAATTAAAGACTCTTGAGGTGTAAAACCCATAAACACCAGCCTTACGTCCTGACCCTATAGAGTTTTTTGGCTGAGTTCTCATGGATGACGATAAAAGCAAGGTTTTATTCATGGTCAGTACACAGAATTATTTATATCACTGTAGGCTACGTCACCATGTTTGTGAACTTGCTTACTTTTATTCAGAAACACAGACACTGAAGCACTTTCTCAATTACTCACTCAAAAATACCAGCTGCGAGTTTACAAACTTCTCTTGCAAAAGCTTCATCAGGAAATATAATTGGTTTTAAATGCACTTTGCTGTAGCAGAATCAAACAATAATCCTTGAAAATGGCTAAATTAACTAGAGTATAACTGCTTCAGTCATTTCCTATCTTTGCTTGAGGAATTTCCTAACTCCACTACTCAGAGGGCAGCTGAAGATGTGGGAACCCAGGATAATGTTAACTAATGTTTCCTGGGTTCCATGTACAAGTTTGTTTAGGCTTTTAAAATCCCTTGATTTTCCAATTTTTTTTAAATTGGAAACTTCCAAATGTTGAGGGAAACAACTAAGTGGTACTTACTCAATTGCCAAGTATAGAAACAACTACTCCCATCTGAGCTAGCTCTTCAGAAACGGCAATTTGTGACAAATCCTCCCTGTCCGCAAGAATACGGAGCTCCTTGTAGCAAAGTCATTCAGAAATATGAATAGCTGCACTCTCGCCTGAATTTAGGGAAAAACTAGATTTCCATGATCTGCTATATACTGTCTTCTATAAGAAAAATACCAAAACCAAACCAAACCATATTCCTTCAAACCTGTAGCCTCTCTCCCATTCAAATGTGAGTTGGTTACCTGGACCAAGAGGTTTGGGAAAAAGAGGCTTGCTGCAGGCCAAATGAAAGCCTTTAGGTTAATGCTATATTAAAACTCCTTAAATGTAAAAAATAATGGCATCTTTAGAAGCTACAGGCCACACTGGAGGCAAAACAGTTTTGCAGGACTGAATCTGATCTACATCCCATCTGACACAGCTTGTTGTTGTGCTCTGCCTCCCTCTGATGCTTCAGCATTCAGTCATTCTTATACTGTGAATACGTTTTATAGTCACATTATGCCAATGAGACATTTTAAACATAAACGTGGCTTTGAGAAGTGCTACCTTGGGCTAACCACTCCTCCATTTCAGCCAGCAGAGGAGAGGAGTCTGGCACAGCAATGGGTTACTGTCAAAACATGACAAGTTACATGATTAGATCTAGTGACAGGGCCAAACCCCTTGGTCCTTACAGACCGATTTATCATGGCCAAAGCACAGTCGATTTAAACGCTTGTCTTTAGGCACACTTGTCTTTAGGCACAGCTCCAGGCAGCCTGCTCATTACGAGACAAAACAAAAGGGATAATGAGCAAGTGTCAGCTCCCTAGCTGGAGCAAGCAGCCTCCAGATACCCTGGTAAGAGCTCCCCACCCCAGACCCTCGCTCACACATGCGGGTGAGCAGGAAAGATTAGGTCTCCATCCCTTGACATTACAGGGGCAGAGCAACTTTGAGCACCGTGACAAAAGTGGAGTCATCCACCATTAAAGAGACTGCCTGAACCCCTGGTGCTAAGCTCAGCTCTGTTTCTAACTCGTGCTCTTTGGAAAGGTGGTTTCTACTTAGACCCTTGCCCACTCAGGCTGCAGACTTGTTGGGGAAAGGGATGTCTTCTCCTCCACATTGAGTGCTGTCCGACCTCAGCATGCCCCAGGCCCATGCTGACCATAGCCTTCTTGCCACAATGGCATCCAAGAAACCCTCCTTCAGGGTGACTTTCTGCAATGAATGCAGATCTTGGTTAAATGCACTGCGATACACAGTGTGTAGAGTGAAAGGGGCTTTCATGCACCAGGATGCATTTATTTTTAGATTTTATTATGTTTATGATGGTACCATCTAATGCGTGTTAAAGATGGTGCAATCAGAAGAATGGACTGGTCAACATGTGTCCTTCATGAGCATCTTGCTTGAACGCAGCCACTGTTCCTGCTGCAGTTGCAGGCACTTGTTTTTCTGGCTTTGTGAAGCCTACACTAACATCTCATTTCTTCGGCAAGGCCAGGAACACTCAGAGAATGGTGGTTATCTCAGGAATTTCTCTGCTGAGCAAATGGCTCACTGAGGTTTTAGCCCTCAACACTGAACTAAAATCTAATAAGAAAAGCTTGGAGGGAGAAAAAAGTTCATTTCACTGCAGAGATGGACTTCTGTTGCAAATAAAATGAATGAAATAGTCTGTTTAGCTTGAACTATCTGTGGAGATGTCATTCATCAATAGATAATGCAATTCATTCCTCTGACATTTGCCAGTGAGTCTCAAGAGATTTGATAACAAGCTGTACAGCCAGCCTCTGATTCCATTTAAAGTTTAGTTGAAGTGTTTAGAACAAGAGGAGTTTGGCTTGTATTTCTGATTGGAGAAACCTTTGTAACAAACATTGCCAACAAAATAGTGAAATTGTTGATGTTGGATCTAGAAGGGTGGAATGGTCACAAAGAGGATTTGCTTCTCTTTTTTTTTTTTCATTTTTCTCCTCCCAAAGAGTTGTATCAATAAACTTCTACGACAATTTTATCTTCTGTATGCACCCTGAAAAGACTTTACCACCATATATACTCCATTGATGATGAACTTATATCTGTGGACAATAGAAAACATAGCTTAGTAGCATGCACATATAGAGGGATGGAGCTAAGCAGTTGCTGAGGGTGAAGACTCTGGCTGCCTCTGCCTCTTTGCTTGTGCACGTGCCCTCTTTAGAGCAACCAACAAAAGTGACCACGTGGGAGCCAGCCTGACCACCCATTCATGAGAGGAACAGCAAAGATGAATATAAAGGAGAAAACTGAATGAGAGCTCTCATTCTGGAGAGAAATATCATTTACTGTGCAATAAAGAGGTGAGAAAAAGAAGGGTTTGGTACTGCTTGCTGAATTTAATCAAATCCACAAGAAAGTCAAGCTGACAACTAATTAATCCACATTTATATCTCAGCTTCAAAATCTAAGACCTAAACAGCACAACTAGATTTTACTAAGAGTCAATCCGAAGTACCTCAAATTGCAGATTTTTCAGACTGAGCACAGCCTTTATTTGTTTGACTCAGACAGAAATTAGGACAGGGATGCAGAGCTGGCTAAGCCACACACGAATTTAAGAAGTAAAAATCCCGAAGTCCTTGTCACTGTTATTTCCCCCTGGATATACTTAGATCTGGCATGCCACACCAAAGTCTACTCTGTTACCCAAGTCCATGGTTAGAGGTTGATCTGGTCCCTTTGATGAGTGAATTACTAGGGCAATTAAAATAATGAATGGAGGAAAAGTATGTACTGCTATTAAAGCAGTACTGCTATAAAAGCACATTATACATTAACTGTATAATCTAACTAGTGCCACTTTCTTTTCTATGAATTATAAATTTCTATAAAACACACACGCTCTTGATTTGTAAGGTTGGGCCTTAAGACCTTTTTCATCCCCTTTCCATTGCTATATGAGAGCATGCCATTGTCTAGCAGATCAAAAGCATGGCTAACAGAAACATTTGATGGGACCAGTGGATGATTGTTTAGGGAGACAGCCAAGTCAATGACCCGATGAAACGCAATTTCATTTGTTGTGGCTATGAAACTTGCAGTGTTGGCCCAGTACAAGGATTTTCAAACTCACTCAGAAAAACTCAACAAAGCTTTCAAAAAGCAGTTGCTGAAAAATGGTCAGCAGTGGAGGGAAGAAAGAGGGAACAGCTGCAGTCTCCATCCTGCTGCCGAATTTCTGAAACAGCCATGCAGCAAAATACTTCTGCTTCAGGCCAAATAGAAATGTTTCCAAGTTTACACAGGGCACATAGCACAGCTTAGCTGATACTTCAGCAGAGATGATCACAAGAATAAGAGAATGGAAATGAGCCCTCAATGAAGTCTGTGTTTGAAGAAGTATTTTGCAGCTGTTTGAATTGGGAGGTGCTGGAAGAGTCCTTGTCTGACATCTCATCCCTATCAGAGTGAAAGTCCAGAAAAAAATGTTTCCACACAGTGCATCACCAATGTGAAGCTCTCCAGCTGTGCTCATTGCACTGCATGGTGTCACTTGAGAAGCATGGAAAGGGCATTTTAAATATCTCGAAACCAAACTGGATTTTGTTGAGGGAAGAAAAGGAATAGAGGCCTTGGAATCTCGCTGTTTAAATGAGATTCCTTCTGGATTTATTTATTAGATAAAAGTACAGTCCTGTACTTTGGAAATGTCTTCATTTTACTTTAAAGAACATTTTGATACATTGCATCAGAGATGGTGGATGCTGAGACTATTATATTTCAGGGAGTCGAACCCAGGTCAGTTGAATCCTGTTTTGTAATATTTCACTCAGAGGGCTGCAGTTCCTGTGGCTTTTACAACCAGTCCTTTTGTTAATTATTTGCATTGCAGCGATGAGAGACCAAGAGAAGAAACTGAGGCACAATGACCCAGCCAATGTATATTCTAAATTTAAAAGAAAACATTTCCTGTCCCAAAGACCTTGAGCTCTTCAAACCTATGCAGAGGGTCTCTTGGAAAAGTGTATTAAATAGAAGAAAAGGTGGTTCCTACAGCAGTGTCATCATGCAAATTTAATCGGTCCGTGCAAAACCAGCAAGGGAGCAGCTCATAGCTGGCAGGGATTTTACCCCCTGCCCCAGGAACAGTTCTCCAGCACAGAGCCCTGCTCAGCTCCCCTCTCTGTGCTGCAACTCTGCATTACCTCAGAGGATGCAGAAACCTGTGGTAAATCTGCTCCTGTAGGAAAGGATGTCAGTTGTCCCCCCACGCTGCATTTTGCACCAAGAGTGGAGTGTCATCCGTTCAGCCCATCACAGGCATCCAGCAGTGCAGTGAATTTCTTCCAAGTCCCTTAACCTATTTCAAAGGATAAAACCACTCTTACAAGGAGCCAATTCAGCTGTGATAATGATTCCTGCGTGGTACAGTTTAGTATTTAATAGACATATCACCATCTGTTCTAGCTTTGAACAACAAAATCTGAGACAATGGAACCAGCAGCTGCAATCATCTAAAAAAAACAGAGAAGGAGGAAGGAGGTGAGTGAATACATGCAGTACATGCAAAGAAAATTATGGCAGGGGAAACTTTCTTGAGGTACTCTGCAAGAGACAGTTTATTGCTATGTTCTGTGTTCTGTATTCTACACAGCATGTATCCATCATATTTTTTCTTATGTTTTACACATAAACCAGTGGGGGAGAGGAGGGGATAGAGCTCTGCACTGAAAAAGTGAATCCACATCAGTGCTGGTTTCTTCACAGCAAAGAGGGATTCACAGCAAGACCTTTTTCTGATACTGGAGAGATGATAACATTAAATGCAGTGGGGAAGACAGCATTTTTCTCTATGGGCTGCAGATGGGTCTGAGTTGGAGCTGGCATTTTATTTCCTGCTAAATCAAAGATCTGCCTTTTCCACAAGGCATGCCTTTGCCAGCAATGCAGCACTGAGGGGCAGCGATGTTTCTGGAATCAAGAATAATACACTGAGCAGGTGTGAGTTACACTCACAGCAAAGTCATAGGCAGACTGTGTTCTTTCTCTGCATCTTTTTCTAGACAGCTTCTCTGCCAGTGAGCTAAAGCAATAATTTGACTGTTTTCACCAACCCTCATATGGAGCATCTCTACTCAAACAATTATAGCCTGGTCCAGAAATTTAGTTGTGTTTGAAAAGGTAAAATTACGTTTCATAATATTTTTCTAAGAAAAATTTTGAAGCTGAATAAAAATCAACAAAATAGTTGATGAGTCTTTCTGAGTGTCTATAAGAACATGACTGTACAAAAGTCCGTAAGGATATGCAACAGGAGAACTAATATTTTGGATCTGATTTTAAGCTTATGTTATCTTTATATCTTACTCCACTGGTATCTGTCAAGATCAAGAATAACAGCTACTGTCAGCAGAGTTAAACCCATGTTAAAAAACCACAGCTGGAGTCAGGTTCAGTGTCTTAATGTCTCACACATTCGGTACTCCTATTTAAAAACCAAAAAATCCTACTGTGAACCGAAAGCTTTGCCAAGGCCTTCAGAGGAGTACCATGAGGGTAATGCTAGCACGAGGGGCAACAAGATCGGCTTGTGTCTTTAAGAGCAGCTGTGAACAGAATTCAGTGAAATAGCTGGTAAATCAAAC
>JAVJGJ010000047.1:98047384-98073041 GCA_035590215.1 Microhierax caerulescens
ATCAATCAGCCACCTGAACTGAATGCCAAAACATTTCCCCCTGGTATGTACTACACCAAGAAATGCACTGCAAAGAAACGGAGTTACCCGACAGCCCTCAATACAGTGCAGAGACCTTGAAATAAAGCCTTATCTCCATATAAATCAGGGTAACAACGCTGAAGGCCCTGTGGCTGGCCCTGTGTGTGCTACTTTAAGAACAGCTGAGTGTCAGCCTTAATTTTATGAACAACCCAATCTAAAACACTAGCGAAACATCAGTTGAAGATTCTCCCAGCTTGACACTCTCAAACATTTGTCTTTAGGATTTTCTTTTTCCTAAGTCCTCCTGCACTTTGTCCTGGCAGGTCTCCTTGTCTTCTTGCTCGTAACCAGATTTAGCGAAAAGTGGCTTCAGTCACCCCACCTGCCTATAAGAGAAGATCATAAATCATACTGTATGTCCACATCACATAAAAATTTGACGATCAAAAAAGGTGCATGGCTATTTGCCCTGTGCTGTCACTAAAATCTATCTACTGCAAAGACAGGTGCCCCGATCAGATTCTGACAAGGCAGTCCGGACATGTATTGTGCTTGCATGTTAAACACTATCTCAGAACGGGTTGCATTTTTTTCACCATGTCTCTTATCTCGAAGCTTTTTCAAATCTCTCTGTTCACTGAACTTTGGAAACCTGGAAGGCAAGCTTCCAGCTGCAGTCAGCTTCGATGAGACGTATTGGGGAACTGTAACTGATAGGGTCATGGGGAAACAGCTGAGCTACAACATGAATTAGAAGATGAGAAAGGTTGTATTAAAAATTACACAAGGTGAACCAATGCACTAGGAATCTACTTTTAAGGGTGATAAACTGTGCAAGTATTAGTACAAAGTTAGAGCAGCAGAACCCAAGGTGGCAAAATCTGAGCTGGTCAGATTTATTTCACTGTTTTAACATAGGTTTTGTAGATGCAATAACATTTCCCTGTGAAGGGCTTGTCTAAGATGGGCGCAAAATTGAAACCTGGATAGCACAGTACTGGTTTTGTTTGGACATCTGCTGCCTCTGCTCTCATTTACACGTTGCTGGTGAATGTTTGACTTGTTTGCAGTAAACATGATTGTTACTGAAGATTTGAAGCATATGTGTCACATCTGTGGAACTAAGCAGTGAAGAAATGGGGCTTGGTGGATGCACTTTGAAGCAAGCAGCGAAATCAGCCATTTTGATTCTGGATATTGCCAAAACCTTTGCTCTTGGTGAAATAAGATGTAGCCTTTTCAGGCCTGAGGCATGAAAGAGGAATCAGTATACATAAACCAGTTTCACTCGCTTGCTTCCTTTACACAGTGTTAACAGGACAGCCAGAAGGCTTACGCTGATCAGCCAAGATAAAGCAATTGATAATGCTCCTGAAGGGACTTGTTATTCTGACATACGAAAAAGAAAATATGCCGCTGAAGCACATTTTCTTGCCACGTGTTGTGTGATCATTAACAAAGTCCAGTCATTAATACTGACTAGACTGAGACAGCATGTATCTTAGTGTGGTATTTAAAAAATAAAATAAAATAGAATTTAAAAATCTCTCCTTTGAGCTGTACCCTGGCTTGGAACAGTGCTGACAGACATGTGAGGACCATGAGCAGTAAAGGTGAGATGTCCTACCATGTGAACAGGAAAGCCTGCGGAGCCCCAGCCACTAAAGAGCTACCACCCCACAGAGAGCTGAGAACAGCCAGCTTCCCAGTTCAACAGGTACCAGTATCAGCTTTTCTGTACCACAGCTGACTCCTGCCAGCCTCCCACCTGCAGAAGCCACCTACCAGGACACAGGGAAATGACAGGGAAGCATCGCTGCTCCTGGGAAGGAGCAGTGCCTCCCTCGGGACTGTCCCCCCTCATCCAGGCTCCCATGCCTGGCACACACAACCAGAAGAAAACCTGCTGCCTAGCTATGCTTGTCTTAGCTAAACACTGAGTAAACATAGTAAGAGCTATTCTGTCTGCCTGGGGATATTCACAAACATTAGTAAGGCTAATAATAACCCTGGGCTCCCTCCCTTTCACAGTCCATGAAGGAAGAGGAGCTTCTTTCTGGACCATGCCACATCAGAACAGGGTCAGTTCCTTCTGCTGACCTTCACGCACAATTTCAAGACATTTTCAAGGAACACGTCTCCTAGCAGGAGAGAAACACCTTTCCGCAACCTTAAAAAGAAAAAAGGCAAACACCTAGTATACTTGATTCAAAATCTTAACTACACTTCGTAATGTGTCAATAAACAATACATGCAATATGTGTAAAGCACAATGAGTGGACACAAGTTGTATCAATGCTGAAAGAGAAATTAAATGCAATGAACTCAGAACTCCCACTAAATCTCTTTGTGGAGACCTGGGGTTGTCTACAAAAGAGAACCCGCACATGCACCAATGCAGAAATATGAAAGTTTTACCCCGGAGTGGGATTGCTCTTTTATTATCTGTGCTACTAAAATAAAGCTATTCTACCACATATAAAGCAAACATATCTGTTTGTTTATTTGCAATCAGTCTCATTCAGCTGTCCAACCTTCTGGGAAATATCTGGCTCAATTTGTTGCTTCTGTGTGGTTCCTTTTGTATTTTCCTATGACCTTGGATTGGCTCCCTAATGTCAAGGTAAGGCCAATATGGTCTGTATGTCCATCACTAAGACTCTGATAAATACTTATCTCATAAAAGTGTAACTGTATTTGAACACTGCTGTTACATAAAAGGGCTAGAGACTTACCCTCTGAAGAATCCTTTTTTACTATCTTGACTCTATCAAGGCCCAGAGAGGCTAAATTAACCTTTTGTAGATAAACCCATATTAGCTAAGAGTGTGAGGAACACATGAAGTCATGCAGTGCCTGAAGAAGTGCTGCCAAGACCCCCTTAGCCAAGTCAATAAGCACCTGTGTGTCATTAACAGGAGATTGTGGGAGGAACAGCCCTACATTAACCTACAAACCAGTGGAGACCATGATGCTGTCTGAAAGAGTTTCATAAAAATTTAGAGACTTACAATGCTACTTTAAAGATACATTGCAGGTAGGATTTGTCTCAGTTACTTACACTTTCATTTGATGGATGCCTACACCTGAGCAAGCATCTGACTATGCACCTTACATGGTGCATGGAAAGCAAGAGAATTCAGTGCCCCAAGCCCTGGCACATCTGAGATGTCTGCATGGTGGAGAGCTTGAATCCTCTGGAGTACCTATCTCTCTCCATTGGCTAGAAATGGAGACAAAGATGACTAGTTCAGACATAAATATTGACACTGTAGGTAGTTAAACTCACAGGAGACAAACCCTATCAATAACGTCCTGCAATTGCCTTACAATACCTACCATATGCTGAATTAAATTGTGCCACCTGCTTATGATTCATTTAGTGATCGAAGGGGTGGGTTAACTAATTCCTAGTATGTAGGGATTCTTTTTGACCATAAATATGTCAGTATTCCAGTATCACATCAAAAATACATGTATCATCAACTAGAAAGGTTTGTCATTAAGAGTGTAGTGACTTTTCCTAAGCTATTTCTCAATAAAGGTTACATAGCTAAACAAATTCCACAGATACAGAAGCCTTCAAGAAGCATCATTAGATTCTGCCAAGTAAAGTGGTGTCAGTAGCTGAAATTTTAAAGTATAAATTTGTCAAGCAGGAGAAAAACAGAGAAGTCGGCTCACAGATTCAATAAAGCATTGTGTCTGCAGGCAAGAATAAGAAGTAGAAAACTCTGTACTAAAAAGCAAGAGGATCTGGAAAGCAGGGAGGAAGATAATTTGAAACTAATAACTCCATGATGAATAGGCTGATCAAAAACTGCAAAGCAGATAAAGACTGACTCTCCAAGACTAGCTTGGAGATATGTCAAAAAGTGATGCTGAATAACCTCCAGAACGCTTGTTTGCTCTCATAAGGCATGATATCAGGAGAAAGAAACAAACCAAAATTAAATCTGTAAGCATGGAAAAACTCTTCAGGAACCTGGGAAGAAAAAGTCAGCTATCTGTGAGGAGATGTAACAAGTGCAAAGTAAAGGTGACCAGGCTTTACAGCGAAGCACAACAGAGAGCTGGTAAGAGGTTTCCTTCTTGGTTAATATATGTCTGCACAGGTATTAAGGTGAGACTGAAACAATTCCACAACACAAACATCCAATATCTTAACAGAATAAGCAGCTGACTCTTAGTGACTCCTTCTGGAAGGAGATAAAAAGTAATAATATGTGATACCAGAGAAGAGCTCGCTATACACCTTTCAGAGTACAGAAAAGCCTGGGGAAGACACGAGAGAGTATCTCTTTGCTGGAGCAATCCCTGCTGAAGAAATGTGGCCAAGAGAATGATGCCCAGGGGCACAGCCATAGGAGGGGAGCTGCTGGGGAATGGTGCACTTCAAAATGGTTTTTACTTCTCTAATATTCACATAAATGCAGCCACATAAAAAGTGGGCACTGCAGCAAATCAAGGGCAAACAGTGCTGGCAACATCTCTGCCAGAAGAGAGAAGTGTGTGGTCTCAAGTCAGATACACCCAGGTCCTTCTCCCACCCCCAGCGAAGGGGTCCGGGGGGATGCCAGGGCAGAGGAGGAGCTGAAGCCATATGCTGCCACCCTACCCAAGCATCACAGTAATTTCACAGCAGAGGGGCCTGTGCCTGCTTGCCCACAGTGCTGGATCCCCATCATCTGCACTCCAGGTGAGGGCTGCTCTCCAGGAGGCACAACAGCATCCACTTAAATCGCCAGCGTTTTACTGAATATCTAATGCCCCAGGCAGGAGCGCAAGAGGATGCAACATTTTAATCAAGAGATTTGCCTATTGCTGGCACACAGCCAGGCAGGGAGCACATGTAGCTGCCTGGGGCAGGGGCAGGGGCAGGGGCAGGGGCAGGGAGGACATGCCTGCGGGCACCAAGCTCTTCTTTTCCAGGGCTACGCAGCAAAATCATTTTGCTACAGAGGGGCACATTGGGCAGATATCAGATGCAGACTTGAAATACTCTGAAACTAGGATTTAGAGCTATTTGATCTGCCTTTCCAGTAAGAACTTTTTTTTTGTAGGAGTATAAAAATACTCCTAAAAGAAATTGCAACCCAGAGGCATCAATTTGGATCTGAATCATTCAGTGCAATTTTCACATCAGGTTGAAACGAGCCCTGATTTTAAGTGTCCATTATAAAATTCTCATCTTTTCTTTTTTTTTTTTCCTAAACGACTTCTGTGCAGTAAATTTCATTCTACGAAAAAAGGCAAAGGGGACACAGAACAGAATGCCAGAAGTAATTAATGATTTTTTATGCCTCCAATTTCCACATACCAAAATCTGAAATACCTTGAAAGGCAACTGAATGATTTTGAAAACCAGATTTTTGTATGCCCTTTCTAGGATTCAGATTTCTTTACAGGGTTTGAAATTAAGAATTGAAAAAACAAAGTCCTTTAAAATAAGACTCCTAATTTTAATGTCATCACTATGAAGAATGGTCAAAAGATCTCAATTATCAGCTCTCTAAAATGGCAGCTTTGGTCAAAGTAAACCCTGGAGCTAAAGTAAATTTTGGTTCACACTCCCAAATATTCAGTTATGTCAATGGCAGACAAGCTCTGTTCTGCAGACAAAAGGACTAGATCTAGGGCTGCAACCCTGGATACATGCAGATTCCAGCAGATATGTGCATGACTTTCCCATGACTGAACTTAACAACAAACTCTACCCACACAGGTGGAAGTGAGGGTTCCCCGAGCCAAAGCCACAGACTTTAGGGACCAACAGGTGGCATAAAACCAGAGATTTTGGCTGAAGACTGCATGCAGCTTTGAGCAACTGCTGTCACTACATGGAAAACAAAGATTAGACTCAGTGTGGTAGAAAAACAGACTTAAAGCAATTACAAGAGTTTTCTGAATTGGGAGAGTTTGAAAAAGCATCCAGGCTGGCATGTAATGCAAGCTGCCTTTGTGCAAAATTTTATTTCAAGGGAACATGATGCTTTAGCTTTATAGAACCCTGCAGTCATACACACTTTCAAGCCAAGGGGCATTGGCTTTTATTTCAGGAGGCTTGGGGAAGGGGGGGCTTGGGGGAAGGGGGGGGCAGTAGGCGCCAATCTTTTAAGCCTAATTTCACATTATCCACTCTCCTTTGTGCATGGCATTTCCCCTTGACAAGCCTCTCTGATGGCGAAAGACCAGCCCTCACTCTTGCTGCTCACTGCGTGCCCAGCCCTCTGCACCAGCACCATGACTCCGCCACTCAGGAGAGGACAGTCAAGTCTCCGTGCTATCCCTCCCTCCCTCCTGATGGCCTGCAGCTCTGAAATCAAGAGCCATCTGCCTCCCAAAAGGTAGCTACAGCTGGTCTGAGATAAGGACACTTCCCTTGGACTGAAGCAGATCTATCTCTGTGTGCGTCATAATGCAAATGGCACCAAAGCTGCCGATTGTCAAGGGTAGCCCAAAAATGGTACCACCGAAACTGAAGTGAGAATGAGAAGTGGGGCAGGAACCCCTCTAGACATGGGCAGCATGACCCATCCAAACCCCAAGCGATGCAGGCTCAGCAGCCCCAGAAGATCGCCGTCACGTCAGCAGTTTCCCCGCAGGTGTAGGAGGTCGGCCCAGCAGCGCACACATGGGCATGCCCCAGGCACAGATGGCAGAGTGGTGTTTCTGGAGCTGGCCACAGGGCCAGGCACTGGACAGGTATTAACGTCACTGAGAGTAGCACAGAGTTTTTTTCAGGATTCTCAGCAATCACCCACCCAGTAAAAATCCTGTGAGTAGAACCTTTTGTATTTGCTCATGGAAACACTTTGGAATACGCAGCCAGCGTGTCTAAAATTCCAAATCAGATGTGAAACTCACAGCTTCTTTCTTCCAAAGGCCTACGAATCTAGGCTAGGTTTATGCAATGTAAGAGATTCAATTGCAATACAGAATTAAATAAATTCATGAAATTTAATGTTCCAAGCCAAAATTATAATGAATCAACATATAATCACATCAGCAAATTGCCCTAATCTGACAAACTCAAGAAGTCATCCTAGACTTCAGTTAATGTTATTGCTGCTCCAAAATTAGCATAATGATGTTTCACAACTCCAACAGCCTCAAGTGAGTTTAACCACTAGTGTTACTTAGCTCCAGGAGTCTTGCCAGGGAGCTGTGACATCTTGTTTACTCATCACTATTGGCACAGTTGATGTCATCACTGAACTTGCCTTACTTCCTGTCCTCAACCCGAGACACTTGGCTCTGGACTATACCCTCTGACACCTGGTATGGAAACAATCAGCTACGTGCAATGCTTTATGATAATTTCAGCTGACATGGTTGCCAGGTCATTAGTGACACCATTCTGCCAAGGAACCAGAGTGCCTGCAAAGATCAAGCCGAGCTGTTGGGCTGGGTGTAACAGTGAAGCGTGCTTCATCTCTGAGATAGGTGTCTAGATGAGAAAGCTGACAGGCAGCAGCTGAGCCAACAAAAGCTGACGCTATTTTAAAGTTGGTTTTGGCACCTAATGAAGGGACTACAAAAAATCTGCTTGTAGAAAATAGTCTGGGATGGAAAAATCCCGAGCTGATTTTCTTTAAAGAATCAAAGAGACAAATGGGAGTCTCTTACAAGGGCACATATAGAGAAATAAGAACTACTAGAAATGTAAGTCTGCTGGACTGAAAAGCTCAGTCACTGAAATGCAAAACACGTTGTATTTCCATATGTCCAAGAAAAAAAGAAGTCCTCTTTGGAGCTTTCACCTGAAGCCAGGGGAGAAGCGTGTGGGAAAGGGTTCCCAGAGGGAAGGAAGACAGAGCATTTGGCCTGCTAAAAGCAAGGATGGAGCTTGAATCATAGAATCATTGGATTATAGAATGGTCTGGGTTGGAAGGGACCTTAAGGATCATTTAGTTCCAACCCCCGTGCCACGGGCAGGGACACCTTCCACTAAACCAGGCTGCTCAAAGCCCCATCCAGCCTGGGCTTGAACATTGCCAGGGATGGGGCATCCGCAGCTTCTCTGGGCAACTTGTTCCACTATCTCACCACCCTCACAGTAAAGAATTTCTTCCTAATATCTAATCTAAATCTATCCTTTTTTTGTTTGAAAAGATTAAGAAAAATCTAGATGCCATCCAAAATCTAAGTTGAGATGGTTTTGCCCATTTCCATCCAGGACAATCATGTTAGAGAGGCAAAGGCAGCATATCTGACGTCCATCGTGGGGGCTGTGCAGCACTACATGGAAGAAGAGCAAACACAGTTACTTAAGAAGGAGAGGAAAAGAGCTTTGAGAACAACCTTGAGATTTAACAGCCCAGCCTCACCAGCATGCAAATGTTCAGAACAAAGCTGGGAATAAAAGAGTCATTAAAGAGATAAAAGGGGACAACATTTAGCATATATTTACCCAATGCCAGTTATGTCAGACTAGACTTTTGTCTGATTACTTTGATGAAAAACTTGTTTTCTAGACAAAGGAAAATGTGGTAAATTCCATCTATTAGAACTTTGTTAAACTGCTGTGGAGGATTATTATGAAAACTGAGAATTAATACAGGAAATTTCAAGTGCTTAAAGTGACTGCAACCAGCTGGGCTGAAGAAAATTTTCATCAGACCAGAGGAAGATTATAAGCAGAATTCATTACAGATCAATCTTTTCAATTTTTCTGTTCATATTTGTTAGTCTTTTCATTAATTACATTGTGTCATCAGCACACTTCCTACTAAGATTTCAAAGTGGGAACTCACTGTTAGCAAAGAGGGCAATATGAAAATTGCCTCAGAAAAACTAGACAACCCTGAAGAGAGGAAATATGGAAATTTTATTATAGTAAGTGCCAGATCGTACGCTTACATGCTATAGTGAATCAGATACTTCTCAGCTGCATCCTAGGGAGAACGGGGAAGAGGGATCTGTTTTACGATTGCCCGCTAAGAGCTTAGCTTGTTCTAGCTGTGAGACGGGGCCGAGCAGGAACACAGGTGCCCTCTGTAAAGAGGTGGGCAATAAACCAGGGGTCAGAAGCACCGAGTTGCCTTTAGGAGAAGAACACAGGAGTATAACCTGGCCACGACTAAGTCTATCTTGGGAGCTAGAACGCTCAGGTTTTGAAGTAGCATCCAAACTAAGTAAGAGAGGCCCAATAATTTGAACTATCACATTTGAAAATTTGCAGCCTTTATATGATCTATAAATATTCTATAAATCAGCAACATCGAGGGCTGCGACCACGCACAGTTCATCAGAAAGTGTACTGCAGACCTCTCCAGCCTCCGGTTCCCCCTTGCCTCTGAGTTGTTGAAGTTTTCCTCTACAAGTACTGTACCTTTGCCCATATAATCCAAACTGCCTGAAAAATAGTAATAGTCTAAATTGGGTCATTGATAATGGGAATTATTCAACATGGTGGCAGACAACAGTAGAGGCTTAGACCTGCAGCTGCATAAAGCCCTGCTTTACATGCCAACTCAGACTGTAAGCAGTTGTCCCCACATCTCTAGGTCAGGGATGAAAGGGAAGACATAGGAATGGCTGTACTGTGCAGGACCAAAGGTGACCCAGCTCCAAAGGGTGTTTTCTCCAACTAGAGCCCAAGACAGAGTGCAAGAACAGGGCAAGACCATAGAAATGCTTCACTACATGCTCTCCCAGGGAGCAGGAGCTGAAGCACTCTGTAAAAATGGTAAGAGATGAAAGATTATCACTTTATAGGAGGTGATAATATCCTACCCTCACTGGAGTCACTGTCTTGTCTATCAAGTAAACTGAAAAATGCCACTGAACACAGTCTATGTATTAGAGAAGAGCAAATTTAGTTTGGAGTTAGAGTCAGAGGACACTACAGTCTGGCTTCTCACATAATTTATTTCTCCTGTCCCCAAAGTTTTTTCTCACAGATGCTGCTAGTAGAAATTAGGGAAACTCCTACCCTTAAACTGTGCTACTGCATGGTATATAATCACTACACTTCCTCTGTATTATTTCTGCAAACAAAAATACAAGTGAAAACAAGCTGATCTTCTTGATGAGGTACTATCAGCTTTGCCTGAACCCTAATTTTGCTATACATGCAAAAGCATGTCAGGGTTCAGACAGTCCTAAATATATGGCTGTATTGGGTTTGTGTGGCCAGGTTTTGGTAGCAGGGGGCTGCAGGGTGGCTTCTGCGAGAAGCTGCCAGAAGTGTCCCCTACGTCCAATAGAGCCAATGCCACCCGGCTCCAAGATGGACTCACTGCTACCCTTATCTCAACCTGTCCTTATCTCAACCCATGAGCCTTTCATTGTGTTTTCTCAGCCCTGTCCAGTCGAGGATGGCAGTGCAAAGCGGCTTTGGTGGGCACCTGGCATACAGCCAGGGTCAGCCCAACGCAGAAACAAATCCATGTCATCACTCATTAAGACTCCATGCAGATATGAAGTAATTGGCCCTCAGCAGCACCGAGCTCTTTTCAGTTTCCCGCTGTAAGGCTGCAGTGGAGCGAAGTACTGAAGACTATTCTGAAAGCGGGTAATTCTATTTCTGTACTGATAAATGCTGCAATACGCAAATCTGAAGCAAAATCAAGAAAAAATGTTATTATTCTACCAGGTATTGATATAGTTTGTTGGTGCTGTTCTGTAATAAAGGGAATTATTCAAACTCCTGACTTCCCAAGCCAGCACATCTCTGATTTTCTTGACTGTCCTGCCCAGTTCTCTTATTATCTTAGCTCTATTCCCTGCAGAAATTTACATGGGAATTTCCCTAATTTACAGCAGCGTACTACGGCAAGCTTGGTAGCGACTCCTCTCAGTAGCAGGGATAGTAATCATCTTGATCTAGAGGCTTTAACAGAGCTTTCCTGTGTGTGGGCACCGGGAATGCAGCATGCAAGAGGAAATCAAAGCCGATGGCCCCCAGAAAGGAAGCCTGCTCCAGCCACTGGCTCTTTGCCAAGCACCAAGACAAGGGAGAGGGGAGATCTTCAGTTAAATAAAGTATAGGAGAAACTGCAAAAATGTTTTAGAGCCAGCCAGGCCCATATTCATCATCTACACAGTAAACAGGCTCAGTAACAGGAATTTCTATGAATTTCAAGTAGGCGCAAAGGTTCAGCAGCGAATGACTGGAGTAACAGAGTTCATCCATCAAAGCCTCAATTACTCCCAGTTATCCAGGAGGGGCTATGGTTTAAGTACAGACTATTGCTTGCTTCTCGTCAGCTTTACACCTTTTATGTCAGAGGGTTTGTTTTTCTGGCAATTTTGACAGCTTCTGTAACAGCAAAAAAGATACTCTCCAAAGAGCATGGATGGAGGGACATGCCAGCAAGCCTCTGCCATGGCCCAGGCTGAGGTCAGCACATCAGAAATCTCCTGGGAAGGCTCCTAGGAAGATGAAAACAAGCACGTGTCTGTAAATAACCAAAAAAGGAAAACTTCTTGCTGGGAAACTGGAGAAAGAAAACAGAAAAGAAATATTCTTAGCTCTGTCTTTCAAAACAGGTGAGGGAGGAACTTTTAAACCTTTCCATCCTGCCTCTTCCCCCTTTGGTGCACAGCAGACATCTGTGCCTGTGGTGCTGAGGGATGCCCGTGCCCTGGAGGGGACATGCAAGGAAACAGCTTGGTACACAGAGATCCCAGTCGTCTGTGAGACAGGATCAGACCAAGTCTTGGGTTCTGCTATAATGTCTTCAATGTGGTTTTTGACCTTGTCCTTCCTTCCAGAAAAAGGACCCAAGATCTCCTGGCTCTAGGAGGTCCTGGGTCCAGGCAGGCATAGGGAACTGGAGGAAGATGCAGATCTGCACTGGTGGAGTGCCAGCTTCTTCCAGACCAGTGATGCTGTCTTTTTTATAGTAACAGTTACCATGACTCATGGTTTGCATGGCTAGTGCATCCTAATAACAAATGTCTGTTTATTTTCATAGACTCATAATATCACAGAATCCTTTGGGTTGGAAGCAACCCTAAATATCACCTAGTTCCAACCCCGCTTCCATGGACAGGGACACCTTCCACTAGACCAGGTTGCTCAAAGCCCCATCCAACCTGGCCTGGAACACTTCCAGGGATGGGGCATCCACAGCTTCTCTGGGAAACCTGTTCCAGTGTCTCACCACCCTCACGGTAAACAATTTCTTCCTCATATCTAATCTAAATCTATCTTCTTTTAGTTTAAACCCACTACCCCTCGTCCATTTTGTGTGTGCATTATGCTGAATTACATCTTAGATGGAGTTACACCTTTTTATTCTCCTAAAAAAGATAATAAAAACAAATGAACAAGGTTTCTACACATTTGAGACTCCTCAACATTCACTTTCTGGAAACTTAAGCAGTCTTTGAAACACAGCCCAAATCACTAAAATCAACAGGAGATGTTTCAGCTGGCAGCACTGTTAGACAAAGGGAAACAATGAGTGCAGACTCCTGAATATCAAGCCCAACATTGGAGGGGGCACCAGAGGACCCCTGCTGCTACCAGAAGGAAGCTGGGGACAGGATATAACATCTTCATTGAGTGGGGCTGGAAGGACAAATCAATGGAAATACCCAAATTCTTTCTGAAATAATCCTATGAATAAGTGCAGTAAGCAAAAAAAAACAACAACCCAAAAAACAAAAAATAAAATCAATCAAACAAAAAAACTCACAAAAACAAAACCAAAAAAACCCAAACAGCCAAAAAACCAGCCGCTCAGAAAAGGGCTTGTGCTTCTATTGACTCATCTGAAAAAAAGCAGATTCCTTGACTAGTTTTATTAACCTATAATAAGAGAGATCATTTAAAGTCATTGCTGACTTTATAAGGCTTTTAAAGATTCTTCTGATAGTTTCATTCCAACTCAGGTCTTTGCTGGCTCGTGCCATGTAAAGGTATGTCTCACACAGTTTGACCAGC
This sequence comes from Microhierax caerulescens, assembly GCA_035590215.1. Lineage (NCBI taxonomy): Eukaryota > Metazoa > Chordata > Aves > Falconiformes > Falconidae > Microhierax > Microhierax caerulescens. The sequence goes on from JAVJGJ010000047.1 coordinate 98,060,307, forward strand.
CTTCAGCAGGTTGTGCAACAGATCAGGACCCAGCTTTCTTTGAGTCATAAGTGCATCAACACCCTAAGTTACTTAAAACTATGACTAATTAGCCTGCCTGAAGTTAAACTCTAATTTACAAGCTTTGCCAGTTTATGAACCTAATGAATTCCCCCTAACACTGTGCGAGAGTGGAGTATTTTGATGCTATACTCAATACCACTATTACCTGCTCAGTCCAAAGCTTTTACCTCGTTTTACAGGTTTTTTCTGACCTTAACACTTTGCAGATAACAAACTTCAAATGTACAAAACTGGCTGAGCTTCACACATTTAAGATGCTGGAAACAAACTCCTGATATATTCACTAGCAGCATCCTACAATTGTAGATGCCAAACAAATGGTCAGACCAAATTGCAGTGTATTTGTGGGGCAAAACTGGGACTGGCATGCACCAAGACATTGGGCAATGGCTCATACCAGGTGTTTGCATGCCCAGGCCATATTTTGGGAAAAAAACAAATTGGAAAATGTGTGATGATTCTATTTGCTGCCATTTTTAATGGTCTCCTTATCTTAACACCTACATCTGCGCTGGTACACACTGATCACATTGCATCTACTGGCTCTGATGGGATGCCAGGCCTTGACACCTGCCTTCCTCAAAGTCCCTGTGGATAAAATAATATATAATCAAGAAAATCTGTTCTCCCTTGGGGAAAAAAAAAGAGTTATTTTGAGAATGTTAATGGCCCCTGTATGAGATATTGCAGTCCAACAACACTTAAAAACCCCCAGTGTAAACAATTTGGTTACAATGGAAGGGAGAGAAGCCAAGTTCTCTTCCAAGTATTTTTCTTGTTTATTCTGAGGTTGTTGATATATTTTGTAAACTGCAGAGATTAAAAAGATCCCTGGGGCTCACAGGTGTGAAAGATCAGCACTACTGAAGGTAGCTGAGGGAGGGAATGTTCACAAAGTATATCCTGTCATTAAATCATTTTGCTGAATACATCAAATCGCTTATCACAAATATTTACATATAAATTAATTCATCCATCTATTCTTGTTGCTAGCACAGATACAGAAAACACATGCAGAAATTCAAGGGATCCCTTTAAAGCTTCCCCCCAAACAAGAATCAGAAAGGAAATTCATTATGAGAAAAAGCTAACTCAAAACCTGGGATGTAACTGAGCAGTTACATCAGCAGCTTGAGTTTGTAAACAAGTGAGCCCAGCAGTTCGAAGCAGCATGAATCACCTCTGTTCATCTCAGTGGGCTGTTAGCTTCATTCCCAGCAATGAGCCTCTAATGCATTAACGCTGTGAATTATTTCTCTACTGTCCAAAGTGTGTAACGGGTGGAAGAAAAAAAGACAAATGTGTGACATACTTGAAGCAATACCCTATGTTGTCACCACATTGGCTGAGTGATGCTAGCTCCCATGTGGTCCCCAGAACACAAGGGAGCCATGCCCGTCTCCAGGGACCTGTGCCAGGGAAGAGTCTGGCTCACCGGTTCCCAGAGATTCCTCTGCAGGGAGGGATTTGAAATTACAGGTAGTTACCATGACCACCTGAGTCAAACTCAGCAGCCCCTATGCTCCTCTCATCTTTACTGATGCCATTGACCTTGACCAGTGCTGGTAGCCCTGCTGGCATTTTGGTTACCATTTCTAGGAGCATGGGCTTTGCTCCCCTGAAATAAAGGCAAGGGTTACAGGACTAGGCCTTCAGCATGGCAGGATAAAGATGCCATCTATTTAAATTAAGGTATGGCATTAATATATCACTTTGCAGGGACCAAGACAAGCAGGGAACAGTGCTCAGCATACACAGAGATTTTGTTTTCATGCAGAATCCATCATATCCCCTCTCACAAAACCTGCATGACAAAAAGGTCCAAACTCCAAACACACCGTGGAGGTTTCAGGCAATTATAGATTTTGCTATTCAAGTAGAAAGAGTAGTTCCCATGGCAACGAGCCCATCACTCCCTACCTATGGTATTGCTTGTTCTCCTAACACAAGCACTTTATTTAAAGAAATATGTATGTCCATACAGCTGCCCTCTTAGGGACTGATTTCCTTTCATTTCACCCTCACATAAGCGACAACCTGCTCTGTGTCTGGCTGCTTTAAAACACGCTGAAGGCTTTCCCCACCTCCCACGGTATGCAAGGGGAGACCAATGGTTGCAGGGGGGTGGGGGGGCACACACATGCCTGCCCCAAGGGTGGTTGTGCTGGGGCTGATGCTGCCCTGAAACGCTTCCAATTGAACCGTGCAAGGGAGCATCCCATGGTGCTGCTGGCTGGGTCCCCAGTGAAACTCCACTCCTTTTGCATTGAAACTACACAAGGATGGAGGTGCCCCCCAATTTTTATTAATTGTGCCATGTTAAACCTGGCATTGGCGAGAAAGAATTTCACCTTCAGCATTCACAGTAGTATTTTTTTTTTCAATCTGTCTAACACTAATTAGGGCAAATAGCCCTCAAACACAACCAAATAAATAAATCAGTAAATAAAGAAATATATTAAAAGAGATGCCATATCACTACAGAATGTGATAGCAACTCTGAGTAGAAAGAGTCGACCACTTTAGATATTTCCATCACGTAAATAACATGCCAGCAGGACAGGCTGGCTCCTTAGGAGGTGTAAATCAGCACAGCTCCCCACTGGTTTAATAGCGGGCCAGCTGCATGGGCTCAAGAGCAGGCTCCATGCCTTGGGAAGAGAAACACCGCTGAGAGAAAAGGGAGACAGCGGGTTGTCTGGGGTGTCTTGGCAGGGCAGCATGCAGGGAAACCAGGGGTACAGCACAATCCCTGTCACAGGCTGGCCCCTGGCTCGCAACAGGGCTTTATCTCATCGGAGGGACCCCCTCCATGCCGGGAGAAGGGAGGGAAGGGGCTGTGACACCACTGGCGAGCATCATCGCAGGGCTGCAGCCCCTCACGGCTGCTGGGGAAAGCACTCGTGCTCAGACAAGAAATGCGAGAAGCAGCAGCAGTGCTGGTTTGGCTCAAAAGTTAAAAGCAAAATCTAGTCCAGATCCAAGACTTTCCTTCTAGAAATCAGCCACTGAAAGTAAGAAAGCAGCGATCGGTGTGGCAGAGCTGAGAAAAGGTGCAGCTGGGCTGCAGAGGCAGCTCGCCTTGCTTCTGGCTACACACAGGAGGAAAACACGCACACAGACACGGAAACTCTGCCCCGTGAGCAGGACCTTTCAGACTACTTCTGTCCCCTGGTAAAATTTTATGAGGCATTAGCTGCCCCCAAGCCCTTTTCTCACGTGGCTCCAGGTCCCTTAAACACAGCCTGGTGCGGCCCGGCTGGGGCTGCCCACGTGGGCAGGACACAGGATCCACTTGTATTTCCATGTTGTGGTACCCAAGGGATGTGCAAACCAGACATTTGGGTGGCTCTGGAGATCAGAGAGAAGCATGGTACATACGGCCCTGGCTGTCCATCTGTGCTACCAGCAGCAGGGCAGTACTGCAAGAGATGCCGGCAGCCTGGCAGGGTTCCTCAAACCAGACACGGGGGGGAGGAGGTGGAGATAAATTTTTTGGATGGTGATAGAGGAAATCACAGAGATAATTGCAGAGAGGGAGATCAGACAAGCTTTGTCTTAGAGAAAGCAAAGGTGTTAAAGCTGAAAAGCAGTGGCTAGGCTGAGGGGAGGAATAAACATTAAAAGAAACAGCAGGAGGAAACAGATCAATTGGAATAGCTGGAAGAAAAAAGATGTGAGGACATCAGAGACATTACAGCACAGAGCCTGGAGAGATGCAACAAAGATTGAGGAGACGTTAATGGATTTAAAAGAAATTAAAAAATAGAAGTATTGGAGAGGTGCCAGATGTGGGAAAGGAAGATGTGAAGAGTCAAGTCCTGTTATGGGGCTGGGAGGTGAGGGGAAGACGGCTCGGTGCAGGACTGGAGGGTAAGGAAAGTAAGGCAGAGCTCGCAGGCACCTGGAGGGAGGGAGCTATGGCAGGACCAGGCTGCTTTGCTGGGTCCAAAGGGTTGGCACTGCACATGGTAAGGGCTCTCTGCCAGCCTGAGCTCGTGCTGTCCCACACTGCAGGGAGAGGAGAGGCTCCAGTGGGGTGTCGGTGAAGCTGGGGTGGTGTAGCTTTAGGGACAGAGTGCCCCAAAACATACCCAATCCCAGTAGCTCATCCAGAGGTTACTACACAGGTTTGAATCAGTTACTGTGGAAGTGCATTTTGTTGAGGAGCTGGGTGGATGGCAAAGCCTGTTTGTATGTACAGAGAGGTGAGGCAGAAAACAACATATACAGAAATAAGGGAAGCACGTGAAAGCTTCACCCTACTTGCTTAACACGCATCTGCCAAGACATCACAGATCAGGTGAAAGCTGGAGGGACCGGTTTTTAACAAGTATCATGTTTTCTGAGTACATTCAAAACTGAACCAAGATGCTCTCAAGTAAGAGTTTTCTTCAGCTCATCCCTTCCTGCTCATTTTTAGCTTTCAGGCTGGAAAACCAGTTATTTGGGTATATCTTCCTGCCTCCAGAATTTTACCTGGGTGAATCTGGTTTCTGAAAAATCCTTTCAGCTTATTTTTTTTATTGTGTCAGTCTGAGCTTGACTGCTTTTAAAAGCAAGAAAGAGATAATTAAAAAAAAAAAAAAAAAGAAAGTGCGATTTGCCAAAAATTTTAATCTGCAGGAGTTTTCTGGCTTCTTTGCTTTCCCGTCCTAGCACCCAGGTCTGTGCATTCCCACTCAATACAAAGGAACACCTATTTCACAGAGATACAATCTTTTAATACAGATTAAGAACTGACTAAAGATCTCAAACACTATAGACTGAGAGTCACTATGGGTGTTAAAGAAAACACTAGCACCAGCACCACAAGCCTGCATACCTGTCTTCCTGGCTCTCGGAAAAGCTCACTGCCATGGAGCAGGACCTCACTCATCACGGTACAAGAGCATTAGCAAGTGTGAAGCAAACCACGGGGTGACAGAGGGTAGGACCTGTAGCTTCTTAGTCAGCTCACTAATTCAGCAAATGAAGATAAAACTGGTTTGCCACTGTTAACTTGCATTTCATCAGCTCACACAGCTGAACACACAGTCCTTCTAGGGCATGACAGAATGATTAAAAATAAGACAGGAAAGTCACTGATGTATCATGTGCTGCTTATCTGATACCGATGATTACTAGCAAAACTGCTTATTTGCTCCCAAAGCATAGAAACTTCAGGGTTTTCCTGTTCTGCTTCCCTTCATCTTTCCAGTTCTTCACTTATTTCCATAGTATTGAAGGCTCCATATCACGTCTAAGGATCAGCCTACAGAGAGGCATTAAAAAGGGATGAGAAAATTATTTTCTAGTTCTTTCTTACAGCAAGATGCTTTTATAGGAATAAACAATTTTTTTTCAGTATTAATTTTAGGATCTGCACAACGGGGCTAATAATTGGGAATCTGAAAGAAATTCTCTGGGAATAACTGTGGGAATCAAGGTGCTCCATATGGAAAGGCTACCTTACTATCCCCATCACAGCACAGTCATCTGTTGGCTACTGTCATAGAAACAGAGCTGTGCAAGATAGATATCCATTTACAAGAGTGTTGTCATCAGTTTGATGCAGCCAATGTATGAACAACAGAAGCCTTCTCCCTGCAAATATGATTGCTGCACTGTTTACAGCAGAAAAAGCTGTGGCATGAATTTTTTTTGCTTCATTGCTGAACAAGGCTGGGATGCAAAAGAAACGATGCCCTTGGCATCTCATACAAGGCCACATCAAGAAGAGGGTTACTGTTGTTTAAGTTCATTGCCTTATTCGTGCCTTTATAGTGCAGAATTGAGAAAGACACTTTTATGTAAAAAAAAATCCATGTTTCACGATCACATCCATTAGGACAGAAAGGAGGGGAAAAAATAATATGTAGTCTTTCCTTCTATTTAATCTAAGGATAGAAGGTGGGGATGGATGGCTCTTTTCCTGTCAACGTTTTATCATTCTATGAATTAGTCATGATGGTCCAATTATCTTCAAATATGTAAAGCACAACCTTTTAAGTAGATTAATTTGCAAGCTTGCTTCATGGCCCTCTGCACTAATTTACCACTTAGTCCTAGATTAAAGGACTGAGTTTGCCTTGGTGAGGTGGCACTGAGGACATGACAGCAAAGGGGTGTGAAAGCAGCATTTGCCTCTTTCCTCTAGCAAGAGCAGCATGCTCATTCTTTGCGTCACAGGGGTAGCTGTAGCACAGGCTCAAAAAGAAAATGATTACCTCCTCTATTAAGTCAGAGAACAACAAAGGATAAGAGAGCATGTGAGGACAACAGGGGGTTAAAATTTTAATATTTTCATCTTCTCCAAAGCTGCTCTGGGTTTAATCCGTTGTTTAACAGCAGAATTTGGCCCAAAGCATCACTGTTCTGTGGGGATCTTACACAATTCATACAGTGGGTAGTTTGGCCACTTAGCGGTACCCTCTTAAACGAGGTGGCAATTAGCAGACCCACAGAGATTATGTTAAAAAGCACACCCAGGACTCCATGCCCAGGTGCTTGCAAGGACAGGGAGCCAAGCAGCCATGCAGTGCACTCCTGTGGTACCTTCCTCAGGCTGTTTCACTGCCTCAGGGGCACTTACCTCGGGCTGCCAGCGCCATGGGTAACCCTCTTGCTCCTCCACACTGCTCTTTGTGCAGGGGAAGAGTCTCACTCTTTGCCATCACAGAGCACCCAGCTCAGAGGGGCCAGCAAAGCTGTGAGGAAAGGTGGGAATTGACGCTTTCTTAAAAGACAGCAAAGGCAGGTCTGGGGCAGGCAAGTAGGAACACCCTAATCAAAATAAGCTGTGAACATTTCTATTAGGCACCAGTGAAGGAGACTGTGAAACAGGATGTTTACTGCTTCCACCCTGCCTTAGAAGAATTTTTATTATTTGACAAAAGTTCAGAAAATAATAATTTGTAATCTAGCAGATCTACCTTATAGGTTTAGACAGGTGCAGTTCAATCTACAAACTATTCAGAATGTTACCTAGACCTGATTTGGTAACCGAGACCTAGAAGGAACAACACATACATGTTTACAGGTGAACCAAATCTATCAGGTAAAGGCTTAAAAAAAATATTCAGTGACAGCCAGATTAATCTAGCCAAATTCAGGCTAAGCGGAAGGAGAAAGTTTCTTTCTACATTGATCAAGGAACAAGGCGGCTCACAGTGTGCTGGATCTTAACTATGCAAAGTCCTTAGCTTTGCAGAAGAGAAATACTTGAGTTCAGTCACAAAATTGGTCCTTAATTGGTAAGTAAAATGAAATTACATGACCTGTGTGACAGGGACTCAGATTCAAGGATCATAATGATTTGTCCAACATTTAATTGGACCGATCCCTGCCTGTCTGGGGGTCACTATTAGGACCTCTGCCAGGAGAAGTTCTTCAGGGATGGGAGGTCCTCAGCCTCTGGCTGCAGTGGGAAGCTCTGAATAAGTCCAATAGGATTTTTGCTTGTTTAGCACCTCCCCATTCGTAAGTATTAGTTTACAGCATTCCAACTGTGAAAAAACTGTTGTCCCTTAATGACCTGGGAACTGCACAGAACTAGGATTTCTGTTATTCTCATAGAGATGATTTTAAAAATTTACCCTATGCTACCTTTATGCAGGTTTCTACAAAAATATTCAGCTTTTTTCATAGTCAATAGATAAGTCGCCTTTCTGGAGTATGCAAGCAGACACTTAGGTATTAACTATTTCTAAGAGAAACAATGTGAAACTGAAGCCAGGTGTCTGTGCTACTGAATGCCCAAAAAAATAAACTTTTAACCATTGAACAGAGAAAAAAAATAATTTCTGACACTTCCTCTGGAACCGGAGGTCAGATTACAAGAAGCAACACTCGCAGTCCAAGACTGAAGAGTGGTTTCTGACATGAACCACAAAAGGAAGAGAACAATGGGGATGGACACATCTCTCTGGGCTCCATGCTTCCCACATGGTGTGCAGGCATATTTGATATTACATTTCATAATTAAGAAACAGATTGCCATAAAGGTGCAGCAATACAGCCCAAGACAAATGAACAGATGCTTCCTCTGCTTTTTCTGAGTCTCCTGGGGCAGGCAACTTTGGATTTAACTGCTGAAAAAGCATTTAACCATAATCTGATGCCAGATGTTTAAGAATTGAGTGGGATTCCCAGGAAAGGGTTCCCATGGAGGAGGATCAGCACACAGCTTCAGGAGTGACGTGCCAGCCCAGCAGGGTAGCAGCCTCCTCCCAGGACACAGAAATTGAAAGCAGTGGGGCAGAAAGGTGGAGGCTTCTGCTAACTGCAGTCAAGAACATGGATTAAAAAAACAAAAAAACCCCACAAACAAAAAAACCACCCCACTATAGGTAAAAGCAGTGTTTCCTTCACGCTATAAAACAGCTCAGAGTACTGGTAAGAGGGACAAAACCAAACCTATGTAATTGTAAGTCGGGAAACCAGCCAAAAATGTGCTTTGTGTTTTCAGAATGTGTTTAAATCCACGAGCCTTCTCATAACTTAAATCCATGGGGATTTTACCTTCCTAGGAAGCTAATTAAACTACACAGCATGATTACTTAGCTAACAAGAACTTTACATCCTTTATGGGCATACAAAAACCCCCACAAAAGCTAGGCTATCACAGGCAAGTGCTGTACGTACAGTGCTGACGTGGCCAGTACATACCACTGTGTAATATCAAACACACCGGTGCTTCTCAAATGTATTTCTAGGATTTCATAGCTTTTTTCTGTTGTTGTTTTTTTTAAAAAAAATTTCAGTTTCCATCCATTTCCACCTGATGCAGATGTTACTTCCCACTCAGATGGCCAGTTGCAGGCACAGCTGACACCACTCCATACACAGGGACATTGCCACTCCATGAGCATTTATGCAATAGCCAAGGAAATTACTCTGGATTCACTTTAATGCAGGCAGAACCCGAGGAGGCAGGTCTGTAGCCACCTGAGTTTGGGAGGGGAAAAAAGGCAGAGGGAGTGACTTCCATGCTGCCCCTTTCCCCCTGGGAAAAGCCCCCAGTCCTGTGCTGGCAGCATCCTGTGCGCAGCCCCCTGAGCTGGGAGAGCTCCCTGCAGGCAATCACTCCCCAACATCAGGAGCTAACACTTAATTCACTCTATTGTTTTTTTCGATGATATTTGTCCCCACACATGATGAGCCTCATGTCTCAAAATCTGCACCGCTTGCCTTCGCTGTGCGTGATCTTGGATGTTTAATCACCAGCAGCCTGTAGCTCAGCCTTGAGCTCCGCACCCAGACAAATGCCGGGACGCAGTTAGTGCTCAGGAAACCTGCACGCTGCAGAAAAGCAGCCTTGATCCTCCTCCCGCACCCCCTAGTGCAGCTCAGTCTCAGCTGCTGCTGGTGGTCGACATACACCTCTTTGTCCGGGGTGCGCAGACCAGTTTAGATCAGACCATACCGTCTGTATGGCCGAGATAAGAAGGGCGAGGTGGAATTTTAAAGAAATCTAGTCTTTCCAAGGTGTAGTGATGGACTAAGATGCACGGTACAGGGAAACAGCTGGTGGCTGAAAGAAGTCTCGACTTCGGTTAGCTTTGTTTTTCAGGAAATCTTGCCTCTCATTTTGGCTAGTTTTTCTAGCTTAGTTCAGTGGTCCTGACCATTAACCATGGTGCTTATTTTCATGTCTTGGCTACTGTGAGACTATTGTCACCATCCCTCCAGGTCCTAAACAATCTACTCCTTGCCCAGCACGCCAAGAATAACAATCCCACCCTGCTTTTTGCATCAAAAGCAGCTGCCCAGGCTGACTTCATCTCACCTCTGACAGCAGCCCTCACTCCTTGAGAGCAGGAATGTTTCCCAGGCAAAACCTGGAAAATGCCAGCTGGGTTTTTCAAGCAAGCAGGACACATTAGAAGATGACTTGAGTCTCTTTGGAGCAGAGACTTTCTGTTCTGCTCCTGGAACACTTCCAGCCAGCCTGGTTTCTCAGTATCATAATGATAGAAAAGTATTGATAATACTAGTACTACTGCAAAGTGTAAAAAAAGGTCTGTGCATTAAGGTCCATACCTCACCGTGCCATTTGTGCCTTCTTTTTAAAGCAGCATGCACAGATAATGACCATGGGTACTTATACGTAATATGTTATATTTCTGTGGCCTAATATGGAAGAACCTACAGACAACAGAAAATAACTTGTGCACCTTTTCACCTCATAAATTGTTTTCAAACATTTGGGGAGGAAAAGAGAGAAAACCAGTTCATAGCAGGTGTCTTTCCAATATTTTCCTCTTCTCTCTCTTTAACCTAAAAATGCCACGTGGAAGCTTTTCCTGAGAAAGAGGCATGCCTGCATTAAATGCACTCAAATGTGATCAGAGGTTCCGTTTCTCCCTACTGAGAAGGAGGCGCCTTTCAGGGCATGCTAGACAGCATGCATTTTGAAATACGGGATCCTGTAATTATTTCCGTTCCATTTTAAGAGTAAAACATCAATAGTCAAGCAGCAGATACTCGCTCCACGGTAAACTGGAGGAAGAGCCAGATAGCTTGTTTAAAATTCAACACGTCAGCTAGAAAAAATGCAGCCAGAGAGAAAAGGCTGTACGTTTCTGCTCACTGCCTCAAAAGCAGACAGAAGCCAGACACAGGCCACATCAGAGGTGACAGCAATGACCCGCAGTGAATGCCGCCCAGCCAGCCTGCAGAAACCCACACCCTGGGTGCTGGGGCCAAGGCGGCCAGCGCCGCCCCACACCCAAGCGCCACTAAGACAGCAAACCTGTCCTCAGCTTCCCCTCCTTCTGGGGAACAAAGTGACTCCCCTGCTTCGCACAGGGCTGGGAAGCGAATTTATCGATACCTATAAACGTGCATGGCGTCAGTGGCTGTCGCGGGGAGGGCTTCTTCAGCTCACTGTTCTCATGGCTTAGCATACAGCAGCATGTTTCTGCTTCAGTCTCGCACGTATTGAAACTTCAGTTTGTGTTAGTCAATACAGAAATAGGCCAGTTACCTTTGTATTAAAAGGTGGTGGTTTACAAATTTTGGAAGTCAAGTATCCAGTGTCCTTAAGGCAATCTTCTTTTCATCCTGACCTGTATCTTTCACGAAGCTGACATTTAGAAAAAGATTATTTTCAATATTTCCTTTTACAGATCATCCGGGAGAGTTTCCTGATTTCACACAGGATTTTTGTTGTGCTTTCCACTTCTGCTACCAGTTTTTACTCTCACAATTTTTGTTTCTGAAATCACTCTGCTAAATCCATGCACAAACAAAAATATGAAAAAGAAGGGATTTCTTAATGTTCTTTGAAATAGATGTCTGTCTTTGCCTGTGTTCCTCCAAACTGCAAGAAGTGGTAATAAAAACGGATCCAGCTGAGTCAGGCTCGTGAGGAACTCAAGGGAGTGAAGAGCAGCCTGAACTCCATCCTGGCAGCTGCTGGTGGTGATAAACACAGCAATGAAGTTTGCGGTGTGAAGAAGAGGATGGACTTTATCGGTAGGGACCTGGGAGAGCCCCTCTGAGAGACAGACGGAGATGCTTTTAAAAGGTGTAAATCTGTCCAAGCAACTTTGGAGGGGCCTGAAGTTTTGAACATAAGCATCCTCCTTTTAGCTGGTAAATATCGCGGTTCATCTTCCATTTATCTTGTCTGAAAACTTACTCTCCCGTTAATGATATCCTGATTTTCCTTTAAAAATGCCCTGGCAGTTTGACTTTTATAGATTGATAACTACACAAATCTACTGCTGTAATCATTCCCTCTCCTCTGCATTTATAGCCTGGCATCCATTAGGTCTGCATATATATATTCAAATAAGCACTTTAATCTCCGAGTTTCTTGACAGAGCAATCTAGTTTTTATAATTTATATTTTTTTTATAGTAGAGACATTTCATTCCCAGTAAATTACCAATTTGTTGTTATCAGTGAGTGCAGTAATACAGCTCAACACTATATTCACTTCAAAGCAGCAAGAATCCTCCTTCTACCTGACAGTGTAACGAAGCCCATGTGATGTCAAGAAGTCATATAAATTCTTGAGGCAGCGCTGATTTGCAGCATCTGGGGGAGGCAGGGGTCAAAAGTAAAAGCCCACTGGAATGGTGCAGTGCCATCAGTGTCAAATATTAAATTATCTATGATATATGCTTCTCAGTTTCATACATTGTAGCTGATATCATGATAATTATAACATAATAATTTGGCTCAAATAAGCACAAAGAATTAGGTTTTGTTGTGTAATTAATGTAATGATTATTACACTTAGTCTTTGTGTAATGATTATTACATTCTGTAAAACCATAAGGAGATTTAATACTAAAATCTGGAGGCATGTTTCTCTTCGTTACTCCCTAAAATTTTAGAGGAGTGAAATAAAAAGTTACATTGAACTGAAAGTTTTTGAGGTGAGCGTAACAAGTTGAAATTTAACTGAAGGACAATTTTTTGGTTTTATTTTGTCCAGAAGAAAAAAAAATGAGACAGGAAATTCTCATGAAAAAACCTTTGTGTTAAAAAAATATCGAATGAAATGACTGTGGGTTTGTGGTTGTTTTTTAATTTAACTATATCCTTCTCCCTGCCTGTTTTTTTTTTTCTATCTAAAGCTACTTGCCAAATTAATACATTGGTAATTTTGCTCTCACTACAGTTCCAAAAGTGGCTTTGCTAAAGCAAAGCTGGTTTGCCTCAGTTAAATGCCACTCC
>JAVJGJ010000047.1:98073054-98095338 GCA_035590215.1 Microhierax caerulescens
ACAAGCAGAGAAGTGCTGCTGGATGGGGCTAGGGCGACCCATCAGGTGTGTCCTCGTCCTGATGGACCACCAAGATCTCTGGGTTTGTGTGGATGCTTTTGCCTTCAAATGCTCCACCATGCCCACTGGTGTGCAGATGCTGCACTGACACACAGGTGGTGCATGCCAGGTCTAACCTCATCTTCAGGGTCAGGTGCCTCACTGCTGAGGTGAAGGGTTTCTGCATCCCAGTGTGCCCCAAAAGCTGATGCACGCAACCTGGCTGACTATTCTTAAGCGCAAAGTGCTCACAAAATCTGCTGCTACGAAAAGGTGGCCAAGAAAGCTGCCACCTCTTGGGTGCTTGCTGTGGTATCCAAGAAGGGGAACAAGTGATAAAAGCAACGACTTGGGACTCTTTCCTCCGGCAGTTTATAGCCATCACATGGTAACAGCTCTCAAAAGTGCAGCAATGGCTTCTTGCTGGAAGTAAGCAAGGAGCAGCTTCCTGAGCTGTCTCTTAGCCATACTTTCTGAATGACAGCCTGGTCGGCTCCGTCTGTATCAGGAGCCACTCCCTTCTCAAGGACTCTTTCCATACATCAACAGCCCGTGCCCTTCTCAAATGCTGACGCTGCCAGCAGATGCCAATCAATGCAGTTCAATCAGCTCTAGAATTATATTTGATATGGGTTTTGATATAACAAGCAAAACATACCTCTCAGTTACCACTTCTTAGTATTTTGCAAGTCACAGTTCCGTTTACAGAAAAACATTACACTTTACAGCTCTGTTAGCCAAAGATTCATTTTGAGGAAAATAGAGTTAAACCCCCCACCCACCCACCCACCCAAAACACACCACCAAACCAAAACCAAACCAAACCTGAAATGTTCCAGTCAATCTGCAATAATTGCCCTAACAGATTTCCCATCACTGGAAGATTTCATGTTTGCATTTAAACTCTAACATAGGTTAAATCGATTTTTTGACATTTTGAAGTTTCTCAGGAAACTTAATTTCCCTTCTCCACGTAGCTTCCTAGACTAAGTAAAATTAGATCCAATGGCCTAAAAGCAACAGCTTTGTGTTTCACAGCCAACAGCCTGAGTTATCTGATGCTTCAACTGGCCTCACTGCTCTGAAGACTCTCCAAAAGCCCTCACAGACCTGATACTATTTTCCTTCATAACTTCACACACCTTCACAAACCTCAATTGCAAACTTTGTCTTCAAAAGACATACTACAAAAATGCACTTGGTTTCATTTGCTTATGCCTTGCAGCTCCAGCTTCCCCTGCAACGTGAACTGAGACAATGGATGGTGGGAATGTCACCTGCGATCTCCTGGGAGCACAGACAAGTATGAGCACAAAGGACCACTTTGCACAGGCTTGGCAAAACGATGGCCTGAATCGCTAGGCAGCATAAATCAGCATGTCTCCATCAATTTCGGAGGTGCTTTCCCGAGACTAACTGTGTACAAGTCAGCATGTGTTTATAAAAACCAACAAAGCAAAACCACCCACATCACCTTGCTGTCTGCTGAAACATTAGATCTAGATATTCTTTAAGCAAATCCAACTTAACTGATACTTTGAATTCAATGTGGAAATGGAGGCAACAGAGGAATAAGTGATTTTTACAACATAGCTAAGCCACTGAATCCCTATGGTCAGGTCACAGCAGGTCCTTGATTTTGCCAGCATCCAGGTCCCCTCCTCATGCCTGAGCCCAACCGTTGAGACACAGACTTTTAGAACAGATAGTAAATTATTGCAACAAAATAAACCTCTTCTCCTTACAGAGGCACTAGGAATTGCAATAAAACTGGTGCTATACAAATTTCTTAGCTCTCGCTGACCACAGGAGCAGCTGACACGCTCCAGCCACCCAGGCTTACGTCTGTCTACAGTGGGCAACTTCCCAAGGATCTGTGCCTAAATCCATTCACATTCACTTAGCAGATGCAGAGCAGCCACACCACAAGACCGAGGGACCAAAACTCTCAGGCAAGAGGTTAGGGCATGTGCCTAGGAGAGGTGGAAGTGTCTGTAAGCTCCAGATCTACATGATTCAGAGCAGGTCCCTCAGCCTGGATTTCCCAAACCCAAGGCAAGTATCCTAGCTACTGAAATACTGACTACCTTAGAAAGGGAAAAAAATCTTCAAAAAAAAAATTTCAAAAGTGTTTGTTTTGATTGCAACATATTTAAAAACAAGCTCCCAATATCAACTTTTTTTTTTTTTTAAAAAAAAAAAAAGGAAAAAAGGAGGCGGGGGGGGGTGTGGAAACAACAGAAGGGGATTCTCCTTTACCAGCCCTCCTTGCTCTGGTGGTTCAGCATTGCAAGCCTAACCACAGGCTTCTCTACACCTGTGAGCCCACCGCCTGCTGTGTCCCCATCACGCCCCTACCTACCTCCCCAGCTGCTCGTGGAGGAGCTTTGGACTCTCTCTGTGGTCTTGGCTGCTGGCTCCAGCTGTAAGGTGCACACGGGCTTGCAAAGTCCCTGGGCAGGTCCCACCCCAGGGACAGGCTCAGGACTGCTTAAAGTGCCAGACATATCCTCAGGGATCTCCTTCCAAGAGCCGGTCTTGGTCAAGAAGGCAGGAGCTTGCCCTCCTGGATCACTGAGCTGCAGCCATCTTCAGACACCTCGTCTGCCCAAAGACAACAAGGGATCGATCCATCAGCTGTTACTCGTCTCACCCTGCACTTGATCCACCCAGGATACTACAACATGTCTGAGGAGTTTGCTTTTTTATCTCACTCTATCAAAATACTTACTTTTGGTCAGCACTGCTGTCACAGAAGATGCTGGCCCCAAAAAAGGCACTGGAAGCAGAGGTAGGAACAGACAGTACTGCTCCTGGCCCTGGCACAAGGTGATGCTTCCATTTGCTTCTCCAGATACCTCTCTGGCTACAGGCAGGGGCTGCTAATACTGCTGTTTCCAAAAGAAGTTTTTGCTGTACCCAGTTTGCATTCTCACCCCAGCCTATTCAGCAGGGAAATGACTTAACAGTGGTGTTAGGAATGTCTGGGTTAAGAGATTGCAATTTAATAAAAACAGGAATTTGGATCTGCTTAGGAATCTCCTCTGTGTCAGGAGGAACACGTTCTCATGCAACCCGTGGCATCAAAAGGAATAGACAACGTCACTGGTGAAACGCTGTGTAAAGGCAATGTATTGCTGATAGTCTCAGGCATGCCACAGCGTGCAAATCTTTACAGAAAGGTCCATGAAACCAACGGTGGGAGGTAAAAACTGCAAAGAAACATGGGCAAAGCACAAACCTGGGAATGAGAAGAGCAAAGCTGCAGACCTTCATTGACCTTCTTGAGCTCATAGTTCATCAACACCCTACAGACTCCGTTTCCCTGTACCAAAACAAGAATAAAGCTAGGTTTCTCCAGGGGCACAATTCACTTATAGCTCCCTACAGAAATACAAAATAGATGAGCAGCAGTATTCTGCTGACTTAAAATACCACATATTGGAAACTATTTTAGCATAACTTAACAAGATAAAAGCTTAAGTCTTAGGCAAACCCCAGAAGGACTCTTCAGTTTAGCAGGTCAAAAGCAAGGCTTTTCGAATCCCTTTCATATGCATAAAGGCATAAGGTTTAGAGAAAGATCTTTAAAATTCCATAAAGCCAAAGAAAACAAACAGCCTGGTGCTCGGGGAAGACAGGAATAGGGTTCAGGCTGGAAACAGCAGGTGCACTGAGCATTTATCTCTGTCACACAGAGGAAACACTAACGTCCTTTTTGCAAAGAAAAGAAGGGATTCAGAGCTCCAGCCCAAACTAAAGGCTTAGAGTATATAATCCAGATTAGAGAGTCTAAACAGCCCGTCCTTCATGCCCTACAGAACAGTTCCCATTAGCTCACAAGTGTGTGATATTTTTCGGTTATAAGATTGTTCAGGCAGAAGGGAGACCTCAGGATGTCTCTAGTGCAACCCCCTGCTCAGAATGGGGTCCGAGACGAGTTCAGACTAGGCTGCATAGGATTTTATCCATTTGGTCTTAGTAAATACAAATAGATTGCTCATTCTCTCTCTTCAGTGGCTAAAACAACTTAATATTAGTTTTCACAAGAGTCCTGCAGTCATAGCAAGCAACTACAAAACAGAAGGCACATTATTAAGCCAAAAGTGTGACTGTAGTGGCACTGTAAATGAACACTTGTTAGCAAATTGCCCCAGGAACAGGCCAATACAGTTAGAGCAAAAAGCAACAACAAAAAATAAGATCCATTCTGCACTCCACAAAACCAGTATTTTGTCTTCCTATCTTACTATCATTTGCATTTAGATCTTTGTGGCAACTTACTTCACCTGATCTCAAACTCACTTAACAGTGATTTAACAAATGAAGCTGCTGTAAAAGTCTCCCATCAAAGAAGCATCCAACAAAGTGGGCCAGTGCTATGTAATTGATAAAATTTAAAGCACCAGGTTAATTTTCACCTTGTTACACTATCACATGAGTCAAGTTTAAGAGCAGGGGCTCAGCAATATCGTTAGGCTAAACTGCCCAGTGAACATCACAATGTTTCTTAGGTATTTGCCAGAAACAGTTTTGCCAGCCTAAACCTACCTTCTTCAGCTGCTGGAAGATCATGATTTTTCCCAGGTGGTAACACAGCCCAGGATGATGGAAGAGTTGCTTGGACACACCTGCATTCAGTTTTTATTTTAAAGTTTCATTAAAAATGGAGTTTCATTGTGGTACTGAAAACCTCATCCATACCAGCTCAGTTTTACTTTTAAAACTGGATTTACCCAACTTGAAAACTGAATCCTCTAGAAGATGAAGTCAACATAAATATTTTTAATCTGAAAAGAATATGAACGTGCTACTATTCTGGCCATACAGTAGAAGGGGCATGGAGGTACATTTTACATTACACACTTGATGTTGGATGTGAAGTTTCAGAGCTCCCAGCCCTACCAGAACTTACTGCCTCTGTGATAATTTGATCAAAAGAAGACATATACACATACGTGTATAAACACACATATATGGTCACACATATGTATGTGTATGTCTGTACACACACATATTAACAATAGTAACAAATTACCCTGTTCTTACATGTCTAAACAGAAGGAGCTTTCTTACAAATTATCTAAAGAGAATAAATGCATTAGAAGGTACTCGGTGACTTTAAATAAAGCCCAGATAAAAGCAGTAACTTTCCATAAGCCAGTGATCTCAGCAACACACTCTGGACTGGTAAAGGATAGGCCTTTAGCTATTAGTACATTTTTCTCAGTCCCTATTTAATAATACACAGTCATTTTTAATAAGAAGCATGGAAATAACTAACACCTCAAAAGCACAGAACTTGTTGGGGATATTCTTCCTTTGCCACTTATTAGGTATTCAATTTGTTTATGAGACAAAATGACAAGTTTCCACCGAACTGAGTGTTCTGCTATGAATGAGAACCTAACAAGATTTTCTCAAGATATGCTGGCCTGGTGCCTTGAGATTTGATAATAAAGTGCATTGATAGTACAATTGAGGAAAGAAACGTCATGAAAACATATGAAAACAATTTAGAAAGACAACATGGAATTTTTTCCTCAGGCCAACAAGGGCTCCAGGTACTTCTAAAACAATGTTTCCAGCATCAGCAGAATTACACCAGAAACCAACAGGGTATCGTTTCCTGCCTTACTCTTGCTCTTCTCTTCTTACCCAGACTCACCAAATTTCTGAAACTGCCTAACGTAAAGCATTTACATGGCATGGCTGAAGTCAGTTGAATTACTTAGCTGCTTGAAAAGAAATCCTTACACATTTGCATACCGTTAGCTCCATATCTAAATACTTTTCTATCATTATGTTGAATTGCTGACCTCAGATCACAGCCTCAGCCCTTCTGTGAAGGCTGCCTGACTTGCTGAGCTCAAATGAATACCTCATCATCTCACCCTGTTGAGAATAACTTTATTTCTTTCCAGCCCCTCTCCCAGTAGTTTGGGGCTTTTCCTAAAGATATTTGTGATAACCAGTTATAAAATTCCTCAGGCTAATACTTCTAAGAGATTTTTTCCAATCTGCTTTCGTTAGCAAGTGGGAATTCCAATGCCACTCCTGTTCTGTTAAACACAGGAAACACAAAAAAAAAAAAAAATATCCACCACTATCAAGATGTTTAGCAGTAGTCCTTAAAAAAAAGAGACAGAATAGAAAGTGTTGTGTTAAGGACTTACACGATATGAAACCAATATTACAAAAGGCCTGGCATGTCAGCATGCAGGTAATTTAGGGTATGATGGACGTTCAAGACCACAAAACCTCTCTTTCTTTCTTCTGTTCTGCTTCTCTGAGGCTGTAGCTGCAGTTCTATCTAAGAGAGCAGAAGATAAAGATTTCAGATTTTAATACAGATGAGGCTGATGTGACAAATCCTTTGGCTGTTGGATATTAGCCTGCTAGGAAAAGTTTAGCATCCATGTCCCCTGGACATCTCTCTCCCATCATCATCATTAGCACCCAGAGAACCAGAAGAGAGGAGGGCTTTGGGGCCAAGGGACTGCACGGTGATATTTTCTAGAGGCTGAAAACCTAAAAGGTTTGAATCCAGATGCAGTCAGAGACACCATAAATCTGCTCTGATTAGTCCTCTCCCATGATACTTTTGGAAAACATTCCCATTGTTGTCCCCAGCCAGAATTTTCCCCGTTTTTTCCACAAACACTCCCACCTCCTATGGAAAGTCACTGAGCTTGAAGAGAATCTACTGAGACAGGCCCTCTGTGGAGTGTTGTGCATGTGAAAAGCCTTGAAAAGATTCAGGCAGAAGACAAAATCACTCTTGGCTCTTGTAAAAGAAACTAGTGGCTGACCCAGGGAGTTCTGAGAGCAGGGCATCACCCAGTGAGGGGATGCGCCTCCCCGTCACCCTCACTTCTGCCAGTTTGGCCCTACACTTCTCAGCAGGACATAATTTTAATTGGGTGATATTTCATACAGAAAAAGAAAACATAAGCAGCCAAACCTTGGTTTGGGATTTTGGTGTTTTGTTTGGGTTTGGGGTTTTTTTTGGTTGTTTTTTTTGTTGTTGTTGTTGTGGGGATTTTTTTAGTTTCACCAAGAAAAATGCAGATTGTGTTTAGTCAAAATGGCCTTTTTCCCATTCAGTTTTTGAGTTTGGCAGCCACCTTAAAGAGCCAGAGTTATAGCTCCAGCCCCAGGAGACCCGTGGAGCCCAGGGATGAGCACAATGAGCATCTTCTCTTAGTATAACAGGTATGGCACCACCAGAGTCACTGGTGTGTGACATGTAGCGATGCTTTACAAACACGGAGACTGCTCTCTAGCAACACCCATGGGGGTTATGACAAGCTCAAAATTGGCTTTTGTTAAATGTAATACTTAACTCAGTACCACCTCTGCTCTGCCAGCCAGATTTCTTTCTGAATCAGATGCTCACGAAACCTCTGCTGTCTCAGTAACGAGAGAGAAAGCAGATGTAGTATGAAGGGAAAAAAAAAAAAATATCCCAGTTTCACACAGGGGAAGCCCCCATTCCTTTATCAAGGGTGCCGCTTCTGCCAGAAAAGTCGGTGAATCTGCTGAAATGGAGCAATTTGCCGTGCAAAGTGGCTGCCACCAGAGGGAGGTCCCGCTGCTCTACAGCGGCGCTCGCTCGCCCCCGCTGCACGGAGCATCACCCACCCCTTCCGCCTCCCTGCCGTGAGAGCCCGGCAACCATCCGCTTCTCTCGCCCTCCTGTTCCTCCAGCCTGCCTGGCACATGAAGGATGCTATTCCCCTAAAACATTCTCCCTTCCCTTACCACCTCACCGCATCCCTGCCTGCCTGAGGGGAAACCATCCGTGGGCTAAAAGACGTTTTAATTGTACGTCACTCCTGACCTGGGGCTGATCTCGGCTAGCTAACGCTAGGAGCACGTTACACACACGCACCACTGCTTTCTTAGAAGAGGGGTACAACTCCTGTGAGCAGTACCTGTTCATCACTCAGGGAGTAACTGACGCTGAGGCGAAGGAGGAAGCAGGTTCGTGTGGCATGATATAACTATACTAAAAAAATCCCTTAAAGATGCCAAATCATGGTATTTCTCTTCCCCAAACAAATTGCTTCTGTTCTGTCTCAGCTCGCTCCCATGCTGCGTGAGCTTTGTGCACTATCGTGAAGTTGGGCTTATGCTGCATTTTATTCTTTTTGAAAACTAATTGGAAAACCTAAGAAAAAAATAATTTAAAACATTTCATTAATATGGCTTTATGATTCTAACAATGGCAAAAAATCATGTTGTTTGTTGTTTCCCCCCCCCCCCCCCCAATATAAATCAACTGTTTATAGGTCCTTGAGATAATTTTAAACCAAGATTCTAGCCCTGACTTCCAGTCAGCCTCTCACCTCTTCCGACACAGACGGGGACCTTCAGAGGGGCCTTCTGACTCTGCCAGTGCTTTTTGGGGAGACCCCACAAAGTCCTGTGCATCACTGAGCCCGTGATCTAGCAGAAGCTTTAGGGTTATTTGGCACAAACCCGTGGCTAGTGTAACTTGCCAGAGTCTTGTGGAAGTCACTAAAGCTTCAAGAGCTTGTAGCAGCAGAGGGCCGGGCTTGCACAGATGCAGGCAGAGCTCCTCCGGGAGCTCTGCACATTTTAGGAAGAGGTAAAAGCATACAAGATCCTCCCGCCATGACTGGATTGTCAGGCAGCTTTCCCTCTGTCTTTCTATATTTAAAAAGCATCTTGCTTATCGGGCAAAGAGATTCTAGACAAAAGTGAAAGAAATTTTTCCCACAGAAGTCCTCTCAGACCCAGAACAAAAGAGGGAGAAACCCAGTGGCAGTACCCGCGTTGCGTCTGGAGGGGCTGGACAGAAGGCAGCAAAAAAGGCTCAACAAAAGACCAACTCCAGTGAAGGACATTCTTCTCCTGATCTTCTCATACTGTGCTGTTCATCACTGGCCTTTTGGGCACCTCCTACAAAGCTGAGGGGACCAGACTGGAATCTTTCCTCCAGAACAGGGCCAAGCAGGTGTGTACGGTAGGAAGGGAGACCAGCAAAAATGTTCCTCCTCAAGAAACCTCCTACTCTAGAATCTCTGCAAAAACCCTGCCCTCTTCTTGGTTTTCCACATACATCCTCTAAACCAGAAGTTTCTTCATATAAATCCTTCATGAAAAAAAACATTCTCCACTTAAGTACTGCAAGAGTGTGTTGACTAGTTTCATGATTTAGATCAGTCCAGAAGTTTCTGTTATTTTAATAATTCCCCTATTTACTCTTCTTGTCCTTGGAAACGTCACGATGACCTTTATATTTGGACTTCATTAAGTCTTCAGAAAGGGAATGGTTGGTTGGAAAAAACTTTGTGCAGCCTCCATTCCCTAACAGGAGCATGGGAGATGGGCAGGGATTTCCATCTCTGGTTAGAAATTAATGCTTTTTCCAATGCCACTTACTTAGGCAGTACCAGAACCACAGGACCATGATGCACACTGATTTCTGAATGAACAAGAGCCTCCTGCCCTCAAAGCCTGTCCCCAGCCAAGCCAGCAATGGGGAGGGATGATACAGGGCCAGCATATACCATCTGACTTACACTGACAAACACTTACATGACATGTTTGGAGAGCGCTGACAGGTTCACATGGATCCAGAATGATTCCAAGCATGTGCTTAGCCTGAGACATGGAGTCAGCGAAGATGGCAGTGAGCTGGCAGACACAGGTTTGTGTTTTGCCCTAGGCTGGGGTCATAACAACTGCAGTGTTTCCCACAAGGCTGCTGCTACAGGGGTGCTCTGTTCTCACACAGCGGGGCAATATAAGCAGCTTTTTAAAAAATGAAATTATTACTGGCTTCTACATGATAGGAAGTGGTGGAAGACTGAGGGGCTGTGTCCTATGGTTGATCTGATGTTCAGAGATATCTCTCTGAGCTGGCACACCTCCAAGACCTGCCAGTGCACATACTCACCCTGTTTTGGTTTAATTCTTCCTGACAGGCCACCTGAATTAGCAGCCCGCTGGCAGTAATTGTTCTTCAGCTAAAACACAGACTAACAGCTTGTACGGAGCTTGTTGCGCTCTGTCCTGGGAAACCCCCAGCTGCGCCTTGAGGCACGAGGCAAGGGAAAGCCAAGGAGAGAACACTATGAAATAACAACAGGAAAGAAATAAAAAAGCAATAGCTCTGCCTCTGAGGGCCTCGTGCTCCCTAGTCTTAGGTTGGGATTATTCAGATAAAGCTTATTTCCATGGGCAAAGCATGAGCTGGCATGGCACTGAGTTGAGCATCCCAAAACCCACAAGATTAGCCTCGTGCCATTGTTTCCAGTGGGGCTCCACCAGCCTTACAAGTAACTAATGCCTGCACTGCACAAACAGCACAGGACGTGTATTTGGCACTGGTTTACTACCTCCAGCCACAGTCCAGACCCACCATTCTGTATGGGAGCTAGAGAGTTGTTTTCAGAGACTGCAAAAAGCTTAGCGATTTCTTTTCCAGATTATTAATGTAATGAGACTGCCTCCCCACGTGTCCGCAGTGAACACTGCTCATGAGCCCTTCCCTTCTGACCATTTTGAGGCTGCTCTGTCAGATATCGCTCCAGAGCCTTGTACCGAAGTACAGAGAAACACTGCAGCATTGCAGAGATTACATCAGGGCCAGGATGATCTCTGCATACATATATGTTCAGGTTAATATGTAGTCCATGCTGGATTTCCATGGCTTAGCCAGAAATTTTTTTTTTTGCAAAGTTAAACCCCGATTTTGGTGAAAAGCCAGGCTGGATCACAGCTGAGCCAAATCCAGTTTTATGAAGCATGCCTAAGAGACCCTGGAAAACATGATTATGTTGTTTAAAAAAAAAAAAAATGCTTTCTTTAAGTCAGTCCTACAGAGTCAGTGCTGGGAAGTGATCTCTAACTTTTAAATGTCTGTCTCAGATACATCCTTAAAGTTGGCTCCGACAATTTGCAAGTTTTAGGCCCTCATTGAAATATTCACACATGGGTCAGGTATTACTGTTATTACTCAAAAACCTTCTCAAGTAAAGATTACTTATAGATGAGATGAATATTGAATAAATGTAATCCATGGATTAATTAGCTAAAGCCCTATGTTAATCAGAAAGCAAGAAAGGTAGAAACACTAGCTCATTAAGCATTTAGAAGCATGTTGTATGTGCTTGCAGGATTCAATTACCCTCTCTCCATAACACAACTGCTTTTTATTTAACACTTGGAGGTGTGTGAGACGTCCAATGTCCTTGCATGTTAAAACTCAAAACTGTCAAATTGCGTAGCATTAATCACCAACAGGAGGAGAAACAAACTAAAGAGTATAGGACAAAAAAAGTGCTACACCTCCATAAATTGCTCACACTCTGCGTATGAAGTCTGACATTTACATAAGTAATAGCTGAACTCATGGTTGTGCATTACTTATTCATACCTTGCGTGGAATAACTCAAAAGTAAAAGACTAATCTCTTAATCCCCCTGATCCATAATCCTGAGAAATCATAAACCCTGCAAGACACTTTATCCTCTTAGGAAAATCAGGCTCATAAGCTGAGGACTGCAGCGTGCTTGGTGCTGAAGAATGGCAGCGTTTCCCCATTGTATGGCTATGCAAGTTCATGTCAGCCCTACATGGAGCTATTTCAGGACATGTCATCTGTTTGGTGCACACACACAGGCAAAGGAAGTCCCCACGTGCGACCTCTCTCATGGCTCACGAGACACCTCGTTGCTCTCCCAGGCCTGCCATGCTTGGGGATTGTTGCAATGTATATATTTCCTTTAATGAAGCGCCTTCTACCATCAAGGAAAGATGCGTGTCAAAAGGACATGAAAAGGAGCACATTTTTCTTACTTCAGATACAGCATTTTGTAGAATATCCCACCTTAAGGTTTTTTAGCCATGAATAATTCAATGGTGCATATGAGCAACTCTATCTTCTTTTCTTCAGACTTTCTTTTTTTGACCAACACTCTTCAGTGTCCATGAACTACAAGCTCAGTATCACACGGGCTAAAGCAGCAGAGAGGTACACAAGATCTCCACCAGCTTGATTCAGGAGGGAATCACAGCTCTCTAGGCACTTAGGAAAAAACAAGGCAAACAAGGCTGGTAAATCTGTGCTTTGGCACAACCATGCTGCACTTTTTCTTGTTTTTCTCAGCTTGAATAACACCACTTTGATGCACTGAGCCCCGCTCCTGGAGGCTCCCCAGGCTCACCTGCCCAGCCTGCCTTCTGCATCGCACCCTCTGGCACTGCCTGGCCCACCTGAAAAGTGATGGTTGCTCTGCCTCTCCCTCCAAGGACATGTGCCACGAGGGACAAAGACTGCAAGGTTTCTCACCATGTTTGTGTAGCTGCACATCAGCTGCAAGTGGACCTTTGCTTCGGGAGGAGGAAGACAGCATCACCTGGGTGGGTTATTTATTTTTCTTGGGGCTTTAAGGCAAAGGGAGCAGCAGATCATATGCAAAGGGTCTGTTGTACTATAGGCTGAGTCTGAAAGGTAATGTAGGGACTTCTCCTTAAGGGTAAGTACTTGGGCAACCACTTTAATAACCTTCTTGATTACAAAATAGTTATCAGACATCGTGCATCTCCCTCCCATCCATGGGATGGAGTCCAGTGAAGCTGGAAGTGTGAAAGACAATGATCCCTACCTCTGCAAGGGCAGAGTGCTGCCACCCAGCCTGTAAGAATGCAGTTTGTCATGGGCAATCTTACTACTGCTGACAGTGTAGGTATGGGGCAGGTGGAGGGCAGTTAAGCGACATCCATGCAGGGCTTACTGCAAACATGTTCAGCCACTAAACAGCCGTACTGATGCGTTGCCTCATGAGCACTGTACAAAACAGCTGCTGTCCCTGCTCTGTCCTCTGTGCTGGGAACCCTCCGCTGTCACCCTCTTCTACAGTGCAGGGTGATCTCATCACCTTGTGTGGCAAGGGGTGACCCCTCAGACTGCCATGAAAACATCATACCTTGCTACCACCGTGAACAGATTATAAAATCAAAGGACAGGAGGGAGGTATTACCTACCTGACCACACATTTTGGTATTGAAATGAATTTGCAGGCCCCGTCATGTTTTCAAAATCACGTACTCAGTACTTACGGGTATGCCAAGTGGCGCAAGCAGCTCTGGAGCCTGCGGCTGCCCCAGTTTCAGTGCAGATGATGGATGAATTACTGACCGTGTGATGGTAGAAACCAGGACACTCAGCTCTGGCAATGAGATGCCCACATGAGCTTACCCTGAGCATGCAAAAAGCAGCTGAGTATGCCTTGGGGAAAAAGAAAGGTGCAGTGAGGCAGAGACAGTGCAGCACGGAGCATGATATTCTGAGGGTGTGACAGGCATCTGCAACCCTTTTGCTTCTTACCACCAGATTATCCAGAAACCTGGCTTTCATCTAACAAGGAAAATGAAGCCCCTAGATCCTCTGTTTGGGAAAGAGATGCTTAGAGCTGAGGCTTGAGGCAACTAAAGCAGCTTGCAAAAAATCCATTCCAGTTGCCTCCGGCAACCACAAATTTCTTTTTTTTTGCCTGGAGCAGTATTAATGCAATGGCTTAGTGATCACATTTGGAGCAAATTTTCAACCTACCACACTGATGCACAAGGTTATAGGTGAAACTTGTTTCCTGGGAAGAACTTCCAAAACTGCTACTGCTCCCTTCAGCCCCAGTCAGACCCACTGGTGAGGTGAACACACAGTGAAAACACCCTGTGTAATGAACTTGCAGGGCTAGAGTTGTTAATAATGTATGGGCATATACCACACATTATGTATTTAGCTCAGGCAAGCTGAGCTAAAGTCAAAAGCAGATCAAACAATCCATTGGATTGGACTTAAAATACTTGAAAGGTGCCTTTGGACCGAAATCCAGCAAGCAAAAGGCAGCAGAGAGTCTCTCGTTCAGGTTGGCAGGTGCTGCACCTGAGCCACAGCAGAAGTCACCTGCAAGGGTGGCTGGTGGCAGCAGCCTCAAGCTGATCTCCACAACGTTCCTTTCTTTTGGGAGGGAAGGGAAGGATTAACACTCTCCCTGCCGACACCTGGAAGAAAGTCTTTGTGTACTGTCACCAGACCAGGTCCCCCAAGGGACGCCTGCGTGAGCTGGGGCTCCGCAGCAGATTTCAGAGCCAGTGTAGGGGTAAGCTTTTTCCTTGGGAGACCATTCCTGAGCAATCTATATGCCTGTAGGAGAAACCCTGCGCTGGGGATGCACTGCCTCTCCCAGGAAGCTACAGCTGGGGCGGATGCTGCAGGTTTTGCACCGGCGATCGCTCAGACAAACCTACTCTTGGCCTACTGAAAGACTGCAAGTTGCAGTGTGCAATCCAATACTTTGCGGTACTAAAGGACCTTCCGAATGAGGGTCTCACATTAATTAATTAAGCCTCAGAGCACCTAGAAGGAAAATCTATCCTATTTTACCAGCAAGTGCAATGAGTATGCAAAGGTCACACAGAACCGAGGAGCAAAGGAAAGAGAGATCCCGGTGTCTTGACTCCTTGCTGCATCTATTAGCTTAGGAGTCCCCTACAAAGGACCGTTCTGGAGGACAAAAAGCAACCCACAGCTGTGTCCCAGGGGGCACCAACTGAGAGGTTTAATAAGGCGCAGGAGAATGAGTAACAGGGTTACACAGATTGACGCAGGTCAGTAAAGAATATGGCATTAAGAAAATTGATCCTTTCAAAACCTCCAGCCACATGCTTATGTCAGAACCAGACGTGACTTGTGTCTGTGTTTCATACGATACTACCAAGTATCCACCAAAGGGCTTTCCTTCATGTTTAAATAATGAAATGCAATGTAATGCCAACAGGTGCTTTTTTCACGGGGAGAAGGGAGCAAAAGGGAAAGCGTTTGGGTGGGCTGAGGCAGAGCCTGAGCCTTCCCTGCCTCTCCCACCGCTCTCTGCCCTCCCCTGCCCACATGGCTCGCAAGCAAGAGGTCACCAGCGGCTGGACGTGCCCATCTGTCTGCAATGCCAAGGAGACAAGCACATGGGCACTGGAAGAGAGAGTAACCCGTGTATGACTGGGGTGTGCATGTGCAGCATAGCAGCTACAGTGTCTGTGCAAAAGACGGGAGGCTGTCATGGGGAAGAAAAAGAAATGTGCTTTACAGGTCATCATGGAAGATGGTTGGTATCACTATGAGATCATTCCAGTTTGGATGCTGCCAAATACTTGACAAAATATCTTGGACTTCCCAAGCACACCGTTTTGCATCTCTCAAGGATCATGAGATTTCAGTTTGCTCATGCAGGGAAATTATGTCAGTCTACCGAACTAAAGTAAATAGTAAGAGCATCGCTGTAGGAAAAGAAGATAATGTATAATCAATAACTGATGTTCTGCCAAGCTCAGATGGCACTTAAGGGCTAGCTGTGTAAAGCATCACATGTGTAAATCCCAGCAACAAATACAATTACTCTTTGTTCTTTGTCTTGCAGCTGGAATAGAGATTGATGGACAAGTCGAAAGTGACGCAGAGAGTGAAGGTAATGTAGAGACTAAAAAATGTGGTCTTGTTTGAAATACAAGAGGTGATGCCTTTTCTTTTTTCTCTCTGGCTTGTGACTTGCTCTGCAACAGGAACTGTTTCCTGAGCTACTCTTAAGCAAACAGATTTTTCCCTTGAGGTTTGACTTACAATAGTGATATATCAACAACCATTCTTAATCAGTCTGTCCCCTTTCATCCACACTTCAAGAGTAGGAGGCTGTCAGAGCCCACATCCCTTGGCGCTCATCTCTAGTAAACTGGGCACTGCAGTAAAACACCACCCTATGTGGGGCTGAGACCACTCTGGACCACGCCGAGGTCCGGCTTGCCCTCCCTGTAATGCTCAGACCATAACACACTGGCATATTGATTAATCATGGCCATGAGAAGATAAAAATGAAAATTGATTGGAGGCAGACTGACGGCTTTGAGGAAAATCAGGAAGAACCAATGACAGGATTAAAAACAGCCTTAACCCTGTATACATAATAAACCAAGAGAATTAGCTGGTAGTAGAATTGTAACACTAAATAAAGAAAGATAAGATCATACCATATGAATGTAGATGCTACTGCAAAAATTATTCACGACTGTGTCTGTATGATCCATTAAATGTGAAAAAGTAATTAGGAAATGACAGGGATTTATTTTTTTTTGTAAATCATATCCACCTTTTCCATGCAGACAAACAAGGCAATAAGATAAAAGTAACAAATGAATGCTCCACATTTAACCTAACATTTGATAGTTTGCAAATGGAAACCATGCTAGCTGGCTGCCCAAAATGAACATTTTCCCAAAGAGGGTAGGCGGTACTTTGACCTAGATCACTAACTGCAATTCAGCTGAGTAGGACCATTAAATAGTAACTGAAACCTACCTAATGCCTCCTGAGAAATGAGTTGAAAGCTTCTTCTCATTCCCAGTGACAAGTGTGACAACCACCACCCACTATTTTTTTACCACTAGCAAGCAAAAACTATTTGCTTGTTACTGATTTCTAACTTTTCACCAAAAGAAAAATGCAGATACTCAAATTCTTTTTCTTCTATTTTCCTCACCTTTTAGGCTGCTCATTTTTCACTCTGGGTCCCATTCTAGTAAAATGTCCTTCTTCCATTGCGATTTCTCCAACCCTGGGGGAAAAAAAATCCATGCCAAAATTATACATTTTTTGTTTGAACACTTTATTTTCATCAGCCAGAAATTTTGGATAATTAGAAGCCAAAAGACTCTGGAAAACTTACTATCGATTTTAATGTACTCGGTGGTAAATGAGATGGAGAGGCTGGGGAGGCGGGGGGTGGGGTTGAATGTTTTTTTCCCCTTTCCATAGTATTCTGCAAATAAATCATGCTCCATTTCAATCCTTCAAACTGGAAGCAGTTCTGACTTCTGAACAAAAGATTTTTTTGGCTTGCAATGCCAGTAAGAATGAAACATGCATCAGAGACTATCTGGGTTTTGTCTTCTCTGCATACAGACTTTACCATATAAAAGAAACTCGGAGAAGCAAACCCGGGTGCTGCCTAAGCTGTACCTTTTTTCTCTATAAATAGAGGACCTCCATTCCCAGCCGTGAAAATGAAATATTTTCCAAGGACATTGCACCAACAAGTAAACTACATACTGTATTACCAACTGCAATTTCTGTTTCCATTGCTCTGGTGTGGTTACAGGTCGGCAAGGTCTGTGCTCTGTGATGGATAGACTTTTGCATTTGTAACTAACTTCCAATTTTCTTATGGTCACATAGAAGTCACTGATGTGCTAAAACGAGGCATGCTATATTAAATTGGAGTTGCAGAACTGAAGAGCTGGATGCAGTTCTTGGACAGGGCGCAACACAAAGTCCCCCGTCCCCTGCCAGGTTAACAGGCATCTGCTCAGTGACATCGCTAGGGTTTGTATCAGGCATCCTGTCTGCCTGCGCTTTTCTGATGAATCCTTATTTTGCCACCATGGATTTTCCAAAGTACTTGGTTTTTATCTCTTGCAGAAGATGAAGCAAAGGACAAGACGCCTAAGAAACGGCCCCTCAGGAAAACTGGCAGAGCAAGCAGACTTGAAAGGAAAAAGCAAGAGAATGACAAAGAAGAAGATGAGAGCAAAGAGGAAGACAGTTGTAGTGAACAAAACAGAGCCTCTAGGAGAAAAAACTATGAAAGAAATAATAGTGATGGAAAAAAGGTGGGAGAGAAAGGAATTCAACCAAGAGAGACAGGCAAAAAGGCTCCTACCAAAGATCAAAAGGAGTCAGCAAACAAAGTAAAGAAAACAAACAAGAAAGGAAAGGAGGGGGAGAACAAACAGAAGACAGACAGGAAAAACAGGTAATTAAACAATCCCTGAGTGTGGTGCCTTATGTCAGACCAGCAGGCGTAGCGATGTGCCAGTGGTGTATGAGTCAGAACGACAAACCCAATAGACTGTGAATAAGCTATTGCTCTCCCAAAAGAGATACGGCAGTGGAAAACAGTAGTGTAAAATGCCACACAACCAAACTTCTTCCAAAGTCTTCTGTCATTACCTTTTCTCAACCAGGATCAGATCCATGCGTGTAGTGGAGTCCTAGAACCTACAGCCAGGGGCAGAAAAGTGCTCCTAAACAAGACAGCTTGAGCGACTTAGATCTGAGCACATTTGTTTCGTTGGTCTATGGAAACATTTACGTTTTCATGTTTTCATGGATCTCTCATGTTTTCAAGTCTCTTCCTCTTCCAAATCTTGCTTGTCCCAGCCCCCTGCTTCTCCCCATATCTTCCATTTCCTTCTGATGGTGTGAAAAACATTTCTCCAGAGCCAGTTGTACCCCTAAGCGATGCTGCTGTAGCTGAAGCATGGTCCAAAGCACAGTGTTGTGCAAGTTATGGTGGAGTGCAATTGCCTCTTCATTATCCTGGCTGGAAGCAGCCTTGCCCTGAGTGCAAAGGGGCCATGCTGGCATCACACCAAGCCGGGGGGCAGTGAGGCACTATGCCCACATCAGCGTGGGATCCCTGGGGCCCACCAGCACTGTGCCCACCCCAAGCAAGACCTTCCCTCTAACTCCTGCCAATTTTTCTATTTTGTGCCCTTCATTTTGTGTCTCTCCCAGTACTTCTTCTGCTTCTTCCAACTCATCTGACGAGGAGTCACTGTCAGAGGAAGAGCTTGCGATGCTGATGGAGCAGGTGGAGCAAAAGAAAAAACTGATTTCCACCATGAGGAACAAGCCCTGGAGAATGGTGAAGAAGCTCTCGGTGCTCAGGTACCCATCACACCAGGAACCCACACCCTGGGTCCTCTCTGATGGCCAGATGCACTTTACCTTTCCTAGAAATTGCATGTCTGCTGCTGCTACTGTAACATCCCAGTCCCATCATAAGTGACCAGCAGAGCCTGGTCAGCCTGTCTGGGTTTAAATTATCAGAGTCAAAATGAGGAATTTGATTTTCAGCCTCTGTAACCAAAGAACGGACAAAGTGCAAATCTGTTCAACTGATATCCATGGCCAGGTCATCCTACCCTTGTATTTAAAACCAAACGACTCGCTGCTGTCAGGCTGCTTGTTAAAGCAAACTCTGTGCCCTGGTTTGCTTATTAATGCCCATTGTCAAACAGAAATCAGAGCAGCGAAGTGCCATGTTACTTCGCACTCCTGACATAGGGCTGCTTGGAAAAAATGCTGTATTATTTGCAGAGGTTTATGTAGCAAAGATAATACTGCCACCCAGCCCATGCTGAATGTGGGAAGAACTCAGGCGGCTGCAGAGACCCCTTAGTGCAGAGCAACGGGGGGCAGCAGGGCTGGGCAGACCAGGGAAATCAAAATCCACAGGTCAGCAGGGAATGGCTCATAACAAACCATTCCCATGTTGAGGCGATGATTCAGATCCCAGCTCTATTGGTTAAAAAAACCCTGAAACTCCCTTCTACCAGGAAAGCTTTCAAAATAGCATTGCAAGGCATGTACAGCCCCCGGGGGAGGTGTGATGCCCCCCTCCATGTTTGCTAAAGGGCTGCTCAGAGCCGCAGTGACCAGGCTGTGAAGGCCTGTGTGTTTCATCTTCTCTCTTTTACACCTTGAAGGCCAAGACCTGCTCTATCTTCCATTAAAATCAGAAGCCTTGAACACTGCCAATTATTTCTAAAAAAGTCTGGGTAAAGATCTACACAGGGAAACTGTATTAGAGCAGCTTTTCTATCTCACAGGCATGCTACGAACCTGAGCTCATGACAAATAAAATCTTATGACCCTTAAAGTCCAAAGTTCTGCAAGAAAAGAAAAGGGAAGGGAAAAAAAAAAAAAAAAAAAAAAGAAAATCAGGATTATTTCTGGCCTATTCTCCGTTTGGTGTAGGATCCCGGCTAAAATTCTGCCTAGGATCATGTTTCATAACGTACCTCCACCCTTTAATCTTATCCCTCAACCGTGGCAAACATTACCACCTGCTAATGAACCTAAACAAAACTATTGCATTCTTGTTCAGGGGTCTCCGGAAAGGCTCTGAGTGCTGTACATTCATTAGTTACTCTGGCTGCACAAGCTCAGCCCTGAGACAAGAAATGATTAGCCCCACCACGCAGATGAGAAATGTGAAACACAAAAACAGTGAATAGTATGTTCAGGGCTTAGAAATCTCACTTCAGGTTTGCAAATAAAGTCACAGGTTATTTTCCCACGGTTACAGGCTGAACTGGCCAACTATTTCTACCAAGTCAGGTCCATCTTTCCCACAGGCTTAGGACTGCAAAAGACTTCCCAACTCCTGAAATTTAATCTCTTCTCGTGATGTATTAGCAACACCAATATACGATGAAATTTTATTCACAAACTCTAACAGCATCTACCTAGGTTCTTTTCTCTGTATTCCATTAGAAACTCTATTCTAAAACTAATTTGAATTTGCGGCTTGATTTTACTCCTGACTAGTGTACACTCCTTTCTCTGGCACTGAGATTACCCTGTTGGGCCAATTGCACATCTCTGATATTTATCCTAGGAGGTGTTCATGGAGGGAAATTCTGCATCCTTTTGGAGTTTGCTTCACTAGACAATGTCATTTCTTCTTGGCCAATGCACTAGGAGAGAGAAATTCTAGCAGGCATGCCGGGGTGGGAGGGTTCTGGAGTGAGAGGAACAGGAGGGGTCTTGGTCTACACCCAGGGAGAAGTGTGGAACAAGTTGTGGGGCACATCTCTGCATGAGCACGAGTGCTTGGGGACTTGTTACTAGCCCCAGGTGGGCATGTGAGCTCTACATGGCACAGCAACACCACCAGCAGACAGTACCCAGAGCCCCAGGTGCGGCACGGGGTGTGCAGAGAGACCGAGCCCCCACTTCCACACAAACACAGCTGCTTCCCACTGGTGCAGGCAGAGGTGAAAAGCTAGACCTCTTTGCTGTTTCAATAACCTGCTTGTTTATTTTCTAATTAGGGAGGCACAAGCTTTTGTAGAGAAGTTTGAAGGAGCTCTGGGAAAAGGGAAGGGCAAGAAGTTGTATGCATATAAGATGATGATGGCAAAGGTAAGTGTTACAATGATGCCAGGGGAAAGTTTGGGTGCTTGGTTATGTATTCAGCACATCTTTGGTAGAGTTTATTTACTGTATTTGGCAGAAAAGACACCAGGAAATGAGAATAAAACTTCCTGTCCAGATTCCAAAAAATACTAGCCAGCTTCAAACCTATGAATATTACAGAAAGAACAGGAGAAAATTCCCCCTTCCCACCTTGAATCTTATTGTGACCATCCCTGAAGCAAGGGAGGGTTTGCAGGAGCAGGGAAAACCACGTCTTCCTGGTTGCAACCTCCAAACACTTGGATCTGTGAGACAAGGTACCCCTCAAGGGGAGAGGGGCCATGCTGAACCTTTGCACTACCCCATGGACTCCTGTGAAATGTCATCTTTCCCAGTAATGAGGAGATAACAGGGAGAATGATGGCTGCGTTTGAGACTGAAGTCGGTAGCCAAGTTGCATGTTGTCATGGAGATTATATTGAGAAGTGAAAAAGGGAGCCAGGCCTGAGAGGATGAAATCAATGGGAAGTTAGGCACTGGTTTAATGAGGAAGGATTCAAGCTCAGTATTTTATCAAAGCCTTTTTTTGTTTTAAATAGAGTTGCTTACACACAATTCTTTCAATCCAGAGTCAGGTCTGAATTTTCCACCCTTATATAATATGGTAAACCCCTAGCACAACTGCACCTTTCCAAAAGCCTGGGAAGGCTAAAACTCAGATAATAAAGGTGAACACTTTGCGGTGGAGGGATTTTGGATTGGAGGCAGTTTCTGAAATAGTCCAAAAGATCAGGCCAGAGTTTTTGCTTGGGACTTTACACCCCCTCCTAGCAATGCCACCAAGCCCTGGCGTTAGAAACTGTGCAGATGAAGCAACCTCTTCACACCTCTCTGCTCACTGCCATGTTGTCTTGTTTCAGAAATGGGTGAAGTTTAAGAGGGACTTCGACAATTTTAAAACCCAGTGCATACCCTGGGAGATGAAGATAAAAGAAGTGGAGAGTAAGTGGAGGTTGCTGTGCAGTGGCAGCAATGTGTTTTGTAAGAGAGCTTTGACTTCATCCAAAAAACGCTCCAGCTCCCCGGTCCCCAGGCGCATGCTGGGCAGCTCTGGGCTTTGCTGTCTGCATCAGCAGTGGGGACTCTTGGGAAGCTCTTGGGCAGGGGTCCTCAAACTTTTTAACCAGGGGGCCAGCGCACAGATTAAGTGGCAGGCAGTCATCTGCGGCTGCTTGGTT
>JAVJGJ010000047.1:98095438-98133830 GCA_035590215.1 Microhierax caerulescens
CAGGGGTCCTCAAACTTTTTAACCAGGGGGCCAGCGCACAGATTAAGTGGCAGGCAGTCATCTGCGGCTGCTTGGTTTCCCCAGCCAACCCCTGGCGGGGGGGGGCGGGGGGTTCTGTAAATACTAGGGGGGCGGATTGAGGACCCTGGGGGGCCGTATCCAGCCCACGGGCTGTAGTTGGAGGACCCCTGCTCTTGGGAAACACTGGGAAATCCTGAACGTAAAGGGGCGCAGACCTTGCTGGGGACAGTTTAACCCTTCTAAGCTCCTAACGATGAAGTGTCTTCTGGTTTAAGGTCACTTTGGCTCCTCAGTCGCTTCCTACTTCATATTTCTGCGGTGGATGTATGGAGTGAATCTTGTCCTTTTTGGGTTAATATTTGGACTAGTTATAATTCCAGAGGTAAATGCTTAATTCTCCTTTCTGTCATATCTCGCTCGTTGTTTTACATGGGCGTGAAATTGGTAGCACGAACAAGGGTCTCATAACGGACAGTGCTTCAGAAAAATGAAATGTATAAGGACAATAATTTACAAAGAACAACTTACAAGGCTGTCACTGACACAGGAGCAAAAGTCAGATTGAAATCAGGAGACTAAAATGCTATCAAAGCTCCTGCCAACCCAGCAGCTAAACCAGGAGTTCAAAACCTAATTTAAGGCTAGTTTTACATTTTGACTGAAGTGAAAAACATGGCCTATGAATCCTAGGCACAAGCTCAGGTCCGTAAAAGCTATAAGAGAAAGGCTGGGCTCAGCAGGAGATTAAGGACTCCCTGCTTCTGGGCCCTCTGAGGGGCACGGCCCCCCAGGAGGAGCTGTCGAGGGAAAGAACAAACAATTTCCCAGCACTTTGCCCACTAACATTTGTTTGGGAAATATCCCTTTTCTGTACTGCTAACTCAGATGATTCACAAGGAACTGTTTTATTTTCAGTTTTTCTATTTCTCGCTGTTCTTGGAGAATGAAAAGGATCTCATAGCCAACTTTATATGATCGTTTATTGAAGAATTTTTTAATGTAGCCATTACAGCCCCGGCTAAATTACTCAGTGCAGTCTTTAAAAGCTGTGCAATCCGCAGACAGTGGCATCTGTTCTGTTCAATGCAGATTTTTATGGAGCAAAAACGCAGCACAGAGTCTCTCCTGAAGACTATGCTTTTGTTCTCCTTAATGTGTTTGCTCAAACTATGGAAAGTGAAAGCTCTGTTTCCTCCCAGGGTGAAGAGACATAACCATTAGCACTGAACAATACAAATGTATTTTGTATGGAACTATGCATATGGTAAAAGACTAAACAGCTTTCGTGTTTAAAGTATGCATACTGTTACTCATTGCCTACTGAGCTGTTACGATATGGAGACCAGCGAGGCAATAAACATTTAATTCATAAATGATTTTGAAATTACTTAGATAGCCCTAAAAAAATAAGTGATAGATTATATGCTAGGACCTTTGTAGTCTATGAATACTAACGAGATATTTTGGTATAGGCACCAGTCAGACTCTGCTTGTAAATACATTATTAACTCTCCATAAGCCCTGGACATTCTTTGGACTTTAATAGCCACTGAACTTGCTGCAAGACCTGCTTTGGGTGGTGCTATCAGCAGAGGCTGTGCCACGAAAACTGGTCTTTGCATCATCTTGCCATATGCTTTTTGCTCAAACCTAACTGCTCTTCACCTCACCTTGAGATCATTTTTCAGTTCAAGACTATATAATACAAAATATACTGCAAGCTCAACCCAGTGCTCTTGATTTCTCTCAAAGGAGGAGTCCTGCATAAATAGATAAAACTAATCCCTTTATTGCATTAGAGCCATGAAGTTCAAGCAAAGAGCTTCTTGCTAAACTAAGGACATTTAAACTGGAGATGTTCATTGAGGGATACTGTTCCTTGGCAAAATATTTCCTTTGCAATGGATGTTACCAGGGAAGGTTATTTGGGTGAAGTTAATTCTAAATATTTTAAACTGCTGGTCTGGTATTGAGGAATAATATATATATATTAAAATCAAGAAAAAGGAAAACCAACCAAAAGCAAACCAAAAGGGACTTATTAAGAAAAACAAACAAACCAACCAACCAAAAAAAACCAAACCTGCCAAACACCGTAATGTATACATGCATCACTGTTATTAATGTTCACCAGGTCCTGATGGGAATGCCGTATGGGAGCATGCCAAGGAAAACTGTACCCCGGGCTGAACAAGCAACAGCTATGGATTTTTCAGTTCTTTGGGATTTTGAGGTAAGCACAGGAGCATTTATCATAAGAGATCAGTTGAATACCTCCTAAACCCTTTCAGAATTTAGTGACAGTACAGGGATGAATTTGTTCCAAGATAAACCAGCAATGCACCTATTTCTTCCAGAAGATGATGACACCTGCTGCCACAAAATCTTTGTGAATCTCCAGAGATTTATGGCCAAAATAACACGTGCTCATGCAGGCACCTGCATATGGATTTGAACCAGTTACAATATATAGATGTGCTGGATGGCATGTCACATGTGCGTACACACAAACACATACAGACATATTTCTCAGGTCTGCAGGATCAAAGGAGATGCACTTTTATTCCAAAGGGGACAGAACACAGCTGCCTAACACCACCTGAAACAGGTCTGTCTACAGTCACTGAGGTGGAACAGGGCAAAGTAAAATCCACTAAGGCCAGTGGAATTGTACAGTTCCACACTGAAGAAAATTAAAGCCGATTTAGGAGCCCCATGTCCTTTCATATACACAGTATTTTTATTCGTGAAGCACAAGAAGCCAAAGGTTTTTTTTCTACGAGCATTAGTAGAAGCAGGTGACTATGTAAACTGCCCACGGATGTCACTTAAATGACATTCACAGACTTGCCTCATGAAGTCAGGCAAAAAAAAAAAAGCTCCTTTTTCAGAGGGAAAAACACCCAATAAATACATTTCTGCTGTATTTTAAATGTATCTAGAACAATCTATAGAAATGTATGTCATCTCGCATTCAGAATACAGAATTTTATTCTGGAAAAAACAAAGTAATGCTTGTGCACAAGAGCCATTTTACCCCCAGCCAGAGCGTCAGCCAGCACACAGGTCAGGCGCGAGAGCTGCTCCCGACCAGGCAGCCAGACGGCGAGTTCGAGCTGTAGGTCCTGTCACGGGCAGGGAGCACCTGCCGCACCACTGAAGCTGCTCATAGCCTTGGGAAGGGGACTGCTCCCCGCATCCCCAGTGCCCTGAAATACCAGTATGAGCCTGAAGCTGGAACCAAAGTTTAGGACTTGCACCCAAAGGGAAAGCCCGGGTTTCCAGCAGCCTGCCGGTGTCTGGCTGCAGCCCCAACTCAGACCCCACCCCAGTTACTCTTTGCCTTTGAAGATTTAGGCCAAAGCAATTAAGCATTCTTAGGGGACGACACAAAAAAGAAAAATGTATGTGCAGGGGGTGATGCTGTGGCTGATACCTTGGGATCTGACTTTCAAAGCTGCTCATTTTGGAAATGTTTTTTAAATGTTTGTTGATGCTGGGCCACATACTACAAGCACGGGACCCCATCCTTCTGTAATAAATACCATCACCATTTCCTTAGTTAACCCCCTCCTCCCAGCAACTACTTTAATGTAAGCCAGACTATTTAAATGAATTTATTAATAAGGTTGCAAATACTGGTGTGTCCAGGAACTTGACAGGGCCAGACATTCATCCACCACCCATTTTCTGCCAAGGATCCTTTCAGCTGTTGCTCTCCCAGCACTTTCACCCACTTGCCAGAATCCAAAATTCAGAGGTGAATTAGTAACATTTTGAATAACACTGCACTGAATGGAAAGCCCATTTGAGCAGCATGCTGTAATAATACAAGTAGCAGCATTTAAACTCATTCATCCAGAAAACAAACAAACAAACAAACCAACCCCAACAAAATAAGACCCCAAAACAAACCAAAGCCAACCCTGTAGGACCGTTGCTGAACTGCAGCTGCTGATTTTATCAGGGAGACCGTAAACTATACACATATTAGTAAGAAAATATGCTCTGGAATAAGGCTGTACCATTGCATGAAAGGCTGGCTACCATGGCCTGACAGTGTCCTGCCTGTGCCTTGGTACATGCATCTGCGTTCCCCTGCTGTCACCAAGGCCTTGATCCTCTGAACCCCTCTGCCACACAGGTCCCCATCCCACAGCCACTCCCTGGCTGCTCGACACCAGGGAGCAATCACACAAGCTTGAGGAGCAATCTGTAGCTGCAGGGCATCAGCATACACCTATATGATCTGCAACCAGAAGATGTCAAATGAAGCCCTCCCCAGAGGCTTGCGCTTCGTAAATGAATAAACGCTCATTTCAGCACGCTCCACAGGGGAGGTGCAGCGGAGAAACATATTTCAGAGCGGGCTTAAAACACAGAGTCAATACTGTGATCCTGAAAAATACATCACAAGGAAGAGGAGCTGGGGAAATGTATGCTTTGGCGGCAAGGAGGTCACATCATAGATTTCTAGAGGAGTAGAAAGGAATAAATCTCACTTGGACACCAGACACCACGTCTCACAAGCGGAGTTTAAAGAACATACTGAATGATGTGAGCAGAGGAACTCGTTTTCAGTCCCCACCATTTGATGAATCAAGAAGACAAAGGTTTGGGATTACAACCTGAGGAAAAAAAAAACTTCACCGGTGCCTTCCAGGAACACTATATTTTACGTGGCTCTTTTCATCACAGCTGCCCAGCACACGTTACACATAACTTGCTACGAGCCCCCACAGCCGTGCTGCGGTGTGTCGGTCCCGGGCTTGCCGCCTTTCTGCGAGCAGCTCAACAACACTGCCCGGAAACACCCCCAGAGCTGTCCTGTGCCTGCGGCACTGCGCTCCGTGCAAGCAAACGTGCAGCTCACGTGGCACCCAGGGATGCCGAAGCTTTATGTTAGGTTAGGAATGAAAGACCTAGTGCTCTGGGGGAGCTTAGTCTAATTGATTAAATGAAGGTGGTCAAGCACTGGAAGAGAGGCCCAGAAAGGTTGTGAGGTCTTCAAAAGTCAGATGGACGTGGTCCTGAGCCACAGCACTGTTGACTAGGTGACCTCCAGAGGTCCTTCCCGTGTAAATTATTTAATGACTCTACACAAGATCCATTACACAGCCTCTGATATGAGCTCCAAGTTATGTCTCAATATGGGTCTTCCCAAAGGCTTGATCAGAGGGGAGCTTGCTCAACTATCATGGCCAGACTATTTAACTACTCGTAAATTAAAGAGCTGAAAGATGACAGGTGAAAAAATTGAGAAGAACAATATGCAATGACACGCATCATCTTGAACGAGATCAAACAGCAAAACAGGGAGAAATTGCTAATGCAGATTAGATCTGCACACTCATTGGATGCCAAACAGTTTGTACAGCAAAAAATAAATCTACTTGAGACAACATGGTTAATACTGCATCGAAACTCTGCTTTCCACAGGAAAGTAAAATGCTTTGATTTCAGTCTTTAGTTATATTTACTCTGCTGGTGGTAGCCAGTAAAAGGAACTAAATCTGCAGGGTACCGAGCATCAGCTGCCTCCTAGCTGAAAGCAAAAGTTTTGTATCATGGTGGGAAACTCCTTTGCTACAGCATTTGTACAAGATCTGAGTGTTTGATACTGGCTTAGAGAAGCAGGTGGGCTACAGTCACAAAATGCAATGAGGGTTTTTTTCTGGGAGGAATGAAACAGTGATGGATAAAAACTACAGTTCAGTTTTGAGCCAGTATCCTCTGATGTGCTGTCCCTCTTCTCCCCTCTCTTCCGAGTATAACATCTTAGGAGGATGGATCTCAAAGGTGACAGGGCATCAAGCAACTGAAAATAAGACACTAAAAATTCCTCTAACTTGATTTTTCTTGTTTTAAATCTCGAGTTTTCACCAGAAACTTCTTTCCTGCAGAAGAAAAGCCGCACAGCTTACACAAAGGTTTGCTTTTGCTTTTCCTCCAGGGCTATATCAAATACTCAGCACTCTTCTATGGCTACTACAACAACCAGCGAACAATCGGCTGGTTAAAATACAGGCTACCGATGGCATATTTCATGGTTGGGATCAGCGTGTTCGGCTACAGCC
Organism: Microhierax caerulescens; assembly: GCA_035590215.1. Taxonomy (NCBI): domain Eukaryota; kingdom Metazoa; phylum Chordata; class Aves; order Falconiformes; family Falconidae; genus Microhierax; species Microhierax caerulescens. The sequence goes on from JAVJGJ010000047.1 coordinate 98,101,537, forward strand.
TGATGGTTGTTATAAGATCGTAAGTACAGCTGGCATTGCCCTGTCTGCAAAATCCACCCAGCTGTGCCTCGCAGCTGGGTTCCCCTCCAAGGGCATGGCTCAGGGCTCTGTCCACCTTTGGCCAAATGATGGGGGGAGCATGAGGTGAGAGGGGCTGTGTGCCTGCTGTGCTCATGCATGTGGCCTCAGCACCCAGCACCCCTGGCTCTGGGGGGCTAAGGGGCCTGGGCAGCCCCCTGCCTCAGCCACCTGCTCACATGCATTATTTTGAACCCTCCCATCTCCTTCTCCAGCCCTCTTCCTCCTCCTCCTCTCTGGGTTGCTTTAACCCTTCCACCAACATTACTAGAGGAGCGCAGTGAAACGGGTGGATTTGGTACACAACAAGGGAGTTTACTTACAGTAAACTTCAAAGGCTCCTTTCATTGCAAAAAAAAAAAAAAAAAAAAAAAAAAAAAGTCCTGAGAACCAATGCAAGTCACACAGATAGTGTGAGGGTACAGAAAAGAACCAGATGCTACCAGACTGGTTTTGATGTGTCCCTAAACCAATCAGTGGAGTTTTAAAGCGGGGTCACAGCCTCTGTGCTCCTGGTGCACTGTCCCCAAGCACCGGTGAGGCCCCCGCAGTATCCCCAGGGCACCGAGGATGCAGCTGAGGTACTTCTTGCTGCTGAGACAGTCTCTGCAAAGCCAAAAATAAAAGAAAAATAAAACCACCTGTCTCTGCCTGGAGGGCACACCATGCAAAGGTTCTCCTTCCTTTACAAAAAAGGATAAGCCCGTGGATTTGTACCGCTGCTGAAATAGGCCCTATTGCTGTGCAGTAGAAAGAGCCTCTTGAGCCTTTGGCTGGGGTGGGATATGGGGATTTGCTGTACATTTGCTATGAAATTGCAGCATCTGTTGTCTTGCTTTCCTTGAGGGACTGGTACTAGGACCTCTAGTGGGAGTTACAGAAGGATTTCAGGGATCAAATAATAGAGAGGCAACAGCAGAAGCCATATCTGCTCCCATGCTGATTAACAAGAATAATCCTCTTTCTCTCCCTGCATGACTTGCTGCAAGCTCTTTGGCTCCAGCATTGTGCATCTACTGAAGTCTCACTAAAACTTTGTGTTGCAGTGGGTGTATTGGACAGCACCAGTGGTTTCTGAATAAATTTAACTAACTAAAGGTAGCCATAACCATATACTGTAGCCTAGGACACAGAAGTACTGTAAATAGGCTTTCTTTATGGATTGGTTTGTGGAAACAATCCTTAACCTCTTTAATCACATTTGCTAGGTTTTTTCTACATTGCATTTTTTTAATACAAGACCTGCATAGCCCTGAAGACCCCATTTAACAGTTCAGTCCTCCTTAAACCTGAAGCCCAATGGCATGTGTTATACAGTTGCACCCAAACCCTAAGAACAGTCACCCCGCTCCTTCCTTACCCGCCAGCAATCCCAAGCCACTGGCGCTGCTTTGCAAAGCTGAAGGCAACGCGGTGGCCCTGTGACACACTGCTTGACCCTGTCACCGCACACATCCTTACGCAGGATGGCACGCAACGCCAATGAAAGTACAGCAGACGGGGACGATGAGAACTTCATTTTCAGCTGGAAGATGTTCACCAGCTGGGACTACCTCATAGGCAACCCAGAGACAGCAGACAACAAGTTTGCATCCATCACCACCAGCTTCAAGGTAACCCTAACAGGCATGTCTCTCCCTGCTTCTCCCTGGGGATGCTCCCAGGGCCTGCCATGGCAGAGGTTTAAGGGGAAACCTGGGTACCTGTACAGCATCTCTCCATACAAACAGGGCATGGCACTGATCCATGGCAGCTCCAGCTCCCGTGCCCTGGGTCACCCTAACCTCCTTTTTAGGATTTGAAAAACATTTGTTTCATTTCAGAGCGTGATTCCCCAACCACGTTCCCCTGGGACGGGGCAAGCTGTTTGCCACTTGATGTCTTTCAGTCAAACTAGGATGCCTGTATGAAGCTTAGCTTGAACTTAACATAAACTACTGAGCTCAATATAGCCAGAACAGCATGGGATTGCATTTCATAGGGTGGAAAACCATCTGATGTTGCCTTAGGCTCCATGCTGTGAGATACTCACTCCAGTTCTGGGAGCACCCCTGTTTTTTCAGGAGTCTATCGTGGATGAGCAAGAAAGCAACAAGGATGAGAACATCCACCTGAGGAGGTTCCTGCGGGTTTTGGCCAACGTCCTCATTATATGTTGCTTGTGTGGGAGCGGCTACCTCATCTATTTCGTGGTGAAACGCTCCCAGACGTTTTCCAAAATGCAAAACGTTGGGTGGTATGAAAGAAATGAGGTAAGGGAACTTTGCTTCCAATTTTCTGCTGTGATAATTTGCTTTGGAGATCAGCATAATTGTTGCCACAGCTTGAGTACAGCACCCAAGGCAGTGGGATCCCCTACCAGAGCCCAGAAGTCCCCCTTCAGTACCTTTGTACTTGTTTTAGCTGGGAAGCACATTGGTCTTATTGAGAGCTTTCAGGGCAAATTAACCGTTACTGCAGAAGGGGGAAAATAGTCTTACAATAAATCACCACACAAGTCAGTGGGTCTTCAGCACTTACAACACTGACAATTTTCTAAAGAATCTACCTCAAGTTGCATATTAATGCTTACAAGCTCTGTTGTGTGAGGATGCTCTCTGGGTGTTAGAAATGTCCATGATCAGACATAATACTAAACTCAGAATTTTATCATCTATCTTGAATTAGGGGGAAAAGATTTTAGAATCCACAGAAGAATTTCATTTGTCAAAATTGGAAAGAGAAGCTCAAATCTTGAAAGATCTTAAAAAAAAAAAAAAAAATAATTGTTTCAACCTGTGGAAAGGTTTAGTTACAACGTATAATACATTATCATGTAATTATATATCAAAGCCAAATTAAATTCAAAACCATGGATTTTCATAATTCCCTCAGAAAACATTAGCAAGGTGGCACTTTCTCACAATCCTTTGATTTATTTCAGTGAACTTTTCCTAAAGAAAAAAAAATCCTATTTAAAAAAAAGAATTTTAATGTCCGAGACTTCTCTATTGATATCTTGAGATCAGAATATACACAGTTCTGGGTACTGTTCCCTCTCCTGGAAAGAAAAGCACACCAAAAGCAGACCTTGAGCCAGACCTAGCAGCAGCTGTACAGACACAGGTCTCTTCAGGCCAACAGGCACTGCAGAGCTGTAAAAAGCCATAAAGCCTGCAAGTCACGCCTGAGCAAACACTGACTGGCCAACAACCTCATTGACCACAGTACAACTTAGCATCTCGCACTATATAGAGGAACAAAAATACTACTAGAACTTATTTTCCTGAGCTGCAAAATTAAGTCCTTGATGTGCTTCCATTCAAATCCATCTCTGCCTATTGCAAAAGCAAAGGTGCTGAGCGTGGAAAATAAACATTAGCATCGACTAATTACCTTTATGCGCACAAGCCAAGTCTTGCGCTTCCTCCGAAACAAAAATAAGAACCTCGGAGCTGATGCCAGCAGTACTGGGAGGGTCTTGAAGAATCTAAATATTCATGAGTCTGGACTGACAGGGAACAAATTCTTCAGAGCTCATCCCTCTGAGATAACAGCAAAAGTGCTGCTGCAAGAGCGAGCTGTGCAGCCTGTCCCTGACGTCTGGTGCGGTGCTGCCTGCACACTAAGCAAAGCCAGAAGCTGAGCTCGCTTTGGCTCCCTGCCCTTTATCAATCCTTCAGAAATCTCCAACCGGTTGCTGGCAGCCCCTGCTCTGCTCAAAGTAAGATAGTGGCCGTTGTTACTATTAGCAGTAATCTCGTTTTCCTTACGTGGCAGGTTGAAATTGTGATGTCCTTGCTGGGGATGTTTTGCCCTCCGTTGTTCGAAACCATTGCTGCGCTAGAAAATTACCACCCCCGCATCGGGCTGAAATGGCAGCTGGGGCGGATCTTCGCACTCTTCCTTGGGAACCTCTACACGTTTTTGTTGGCCTTGATGGATGATGTCAAGGAAAAAGTAAGAGCTGAGCCCAAAAGCCACGTTTACTAGCATTTTGCAGAGTCAAGGGTGAGCACAGCCTGTCCCCACAGCCAGCAGGGATGATCACCCCCTTTGCAGCAGGCGCTCCCCCATCCCCAATCCTCTAGAGCATCAGCTGCAGCGCCCCTGGGAGACTCACTGACCAGAGGGGTTTCCAAGGAGTGTCCAGATTCTCTTTACGGTCCTGAAAAGAGAGTGGTTATTGTCTCCTATAATCATGGCACATTAGGGTAATTCGATTTTTCTCTCCATCTGACACCATTTGCAATTTCTATTAACGCAGCCCTCAAGGATATAGTTTATAATCCTCTTCTCCTGCCCTCCCCTCTTTAACATTATCCTGGTAGCGTGTTGCAGGCAGATAACTGCAGGAAAGGATAAATGTCTAACTGATCCTCAGAAAAAATGACTCTGTTTTAAGCTGAGAAGAATTGGAGGAATTGGGGTGGTTTGCTCTGCCCTGAAAAATTGTGAGGAAGGAGGAGCGGGTGGAGGCTCCCTCTGCACACAGCAGTCTTGGAGGAGCTCGGGCTCCTCCACGTGCAGGGAGCCGGCTGCTAGCTCCCCAAAATGCACGGTGCCCCCATCTGCTTTTGGTCTGGAAGGGTTGCTGCTCTCCTGCTCCTGGCAAAAGAGAAGGAGTTTCTGTGCTGTTGCCAGCACAGAATATTTTGTTTATAATATAAGAATATAGTGTTTATATGATGGGTGGCAACTGGTAAAGGAGGAGAGGGGAATCCAGCGCCTTGGGTTTCTCCAAACACATCCTCTGAAACCCCTGTTTACTGATGTTTTCAGCTGGGGGTGTGGGTGTCTCTGTTGCAGCTGGCTGAAGAGGATGTGGTGAGGAACATCACGCACTGGACGCTGCTTGGCCATCACAACTCGTCCGTGGGGAACGGCAGCACCACCGCCCCACCTCCCCTTGATCCCGCAGACGTGCCCAGGGGACCCTGCTGGGAGACAACCGTTGGCATCGTAAGGAACTCGTTACATAGTCAGTCTCTTGGCTGGTTCGGGGTGGGTGGTTTTGTTGATGTTTTTAGCATTTCCAGGATTCAATTTTTTCCTCACAAGTGACATCTCCTTTCCCAGCTCTCACGTAGCAGCACCAAGGCAGTGTAAGTTCTTGAGCACAGTTCTCAAGCCGTGGTGGTGAGAACCCCAGCTGGAAATGCCCAGGGTGTGCAGCACTCGCCATGAAGAGCACAAAGGGCCAGGCAGTCTGCAGCCATGTCTGCATCGTGGCTTCGTTCAGATCACAGCTGTGCCTTTGAAGCAAACCTGTCTTCTCCACTTACTGCTGCACTTCAGCTTGCGTTGCAGAGCAACTTTGGAGCATGGGAAAAACCCAGCTAGAGGACATACTTCAAGGGAACTCCTGACACATCCCAACCTCTAAAGCATCATGAGGCCAGGGGACCAAGAGCAAAGTTAGGCAAAAATAACCCCTCTGAAATGCACGCAGGGTGACCTTCAAGTCCTCAGAGTTTCACCTCACAAATCCACCCTGCAACCTTCACCTTGCACCCAGAAGTTCTGCAGCCAGACTATGCACAACTTAAAAAGTAAAAGCAATTATTTCTTGGCTGATATAAATAGCTCGGTCTAACCACACTATGAGGCTATGCATCGCTGTGTACACCCGATGGGTCTTCGCTAGTCAAGTAGTCTTCTGCCAAGTGGGGAAAGACCAGCCACCATCGCTCCTTGGAAGGGGTTGATCCTCAGTGCGGCTGAGCTGTCATCCTCCAAATCCTTGGCTTTTCCCTTCAGACTTTCAAACATTTTCTTGTGTTTTTTTTCTTTTGAACCCTTAGGACACCAGCTATCTGTGTCCTATAAGTCTCACTGCTGCTTGCCATTTTACCCTTCTTGTCTTACACATCTGCCCTCTCCACACTTCCTCACAGCTCTGGTTTAAAACTGAGCAATTTCCTCAGAAGTCCAGGTGAAGTTTACAGAACTGAGCCCTAGCAGGCCTATGCACAGTCAAAATAACCCTCGGTGTACGTATGTTTCACAACCAGCACCATGGCAGCATTGACATTCTGTTCCTGGTTTATGTGCTGCCCCAACGTACGGTGCAGTCAATAACACCAGCAGCAACTGTCAGGGCTAATGGCTGTAACGGAGCTCGTGGAGGAAGCACGGAGCAAGGCTTAGGCACCGCCAAGCATTTGAAAACAGGCAGGGAGTTTGCTCACGGCATGCTTTTCTGAAGTAGGTTACTGTCATATAAAGACGAATGGCTTAACAAAAACATAGAGTCCTGAATGCACTTATGAAATTGTAGGAGCTAATTTTTTTTCCTTCTTTTAAATTGCAGGAGTTCGTAAGGCTTACTGTGTCTGATATCCTGGTGACCTACATAACCATTCTGGTGGGCGATTTCATCCGAGCTTGCTTCGTCAGATTTGTGAATTACTGTTGGTGCTGGGACCTAGAGGCTGGATTTGTAAGTCAGCGTCTTATAGCCGAGCAGAGAGAAGTAATTTATGGCCATTTGGTCAATGTTATAGATTGGTTTCGAATGCTTCCAGTGGCCCTCTGGTCTTATCTGATTATTTATTTAATTGGTGTAGGTAGTCTCTGCATCACTCCTCTGGATCAATCTGTTCCATCCCAGAACAAAACCCACAAAAAACGTAGTACTCTCTCACACCTTAGGACTTTAAAACATGAAGTTGAGTTAAAAAATATATATATATCTGATGCTCATTCAGTTGTTATAACCCCAAAACTTTGGGCCGCTCTGTACTTCTTCCCAAAGCCCCAGACCTTCCCATTCCTTGCCCTCTGCCCGGGCAGCAGCCTGTGTTACTCACAGCACTGTCCTCTGACCGATGCTAGAGGCTGGTGTTACTCCTGCTGCAGTGGAGCAAGGAGCAGTTCCTTCCCCTCTCGTCTACACGTAACACACAACAGCACCGGGGTCTCTGCTGTTCGTAAAGGCTACGTTACCAAACCAGCCAGTACTGGAGCTGCACGAATCCAGAAGAAAATAATGAAAAGAAGTCCATTGTTCCATGTAAGGAGTGACAAAAACAGGTGGATTCAGACAGAGATGGAAATACCTTGCAAGATTACAATGAATAGCAGCGCACGAGCTGCCTAGCTGTCATACTGGGGTTTCCAGGAGCAGTCTGGAGAAGAGCAAAGAGGAAGCTTTGCAGGTATCTACAGAGGCCTGGCCGAGCACAGGAAGGTGGGGCACAACAGGCATTTTGCTGCTTGTGGAACTCTGTATTTCTTCTGGAGAAGGCAGAGGATGTTTCCCAGCATGGCTGAGGGATTTCAGAGCTCAGAGGACCCACCTGGAAGCCAAGCACCATGAATTTGCTCCCATTACATGTGCTCACAATCATGGTCTTGTTGAAGCTTCTGGTTTCCTTCTCCTGGCCATGTCCTCCTCTCACTTTGTTAGTCATCTTTTAATTTTATTTTTTTTTTAAGATGCTTTCCTCAAAACAACCTTTAGAAATATCACATCGGGTTTTCTTCATTCTTAATATCTCCATTGTACAAATAACTGGAAGACTCTTCTGTCCTGCAGGCACTCCTCAGTGTATTAAAAAAACAAAACAAAAACAAAAACTAAACACACACACACACACACACCATTTCCTGTACATCCATCCATCCATCCTCCACCTCTCAGTGACATTCTTAAAAAGCTGCTTTAGGGCTTATTCTGCACTTCTCTCTCTCCTTTTCCCTGGCATATGCCATCGACCCAGGCAGTCCGTGAGGCAATTTTGCACTGAGAAACAAACCCCATTCAGCATCTGTCAAGGGATGACCAGACTACCATGCTCCAGCAGGGCGGCCTTTGCTAACAGTCCAACCCAGGGAGCTCAGAGGGAGCAAAGCAAGCCCCTATTTATTAGGGCTAAGTAGTAGTGCTGATTTGCAGCCCATAATACGTGCATCACTAGCAGATTGGCACTCTGTGATCTGGCAGAGGCAAAACTCTCCATTCATGCCAAGCGACTCCCATGGTATGCACAGAAAGAAGCAGCACTGTGGGCTCCCCTCCTCTTTTTCTCCTACATCTTTGGGAGACTTGTGTATTATTCCTGGTGCGATGTGTATTGCTGCACTGGTGCTCAAGCAGGGTTTGGGTTTTTTTCCCCTGGCCCAGGAATGGAAAAGAAGTGAAAGATGGTTTGAGAACAGCCATCTACCCCAGCCTAGCCACAGGCACCAGCACAACTGTGCATGTGTTTTTCTAATGTACATAGTGAATAAGTCTCTTGTTTAATCCAGCATTCTCACACAGAAGTACTCAAGGCAGAGGACAGCAAACATTGAAAGCTGTCTTTATTTTCATGGGGAAAAGGAGCCAATGTTAACCCCTAGTTAAAGGTTTGAAGTAGAAATGGACCAGAATCAAAAGAACAAAGAGAACAATGTTTGCACTCATCCCTTCCCAAAACTGGGAGCAGCCAGCTAAGCAAGGCTGACTGAGGTCCTTTTGGGTTTTCATCATGAAAGACAAACACCTTAAACCTCAACTTTATGAACTGTTGACAGTACTAAGTACACACAAATTGTGTGAAAACCAGACATACTGCGCGGGAATTTCAATCATTCAAGGTCATCACCCATCATTTCTTAGAACCATGTTTTCTGCATTGCAGTAAAAAAAAAAAATAAATCAGAACATGTAGAAGAAAAAATTTACACACGGTTTAATCCGCCAAACGTCATCTGAGTTTTGTGTCCACAAAAGCAGATATATGTAGAAGAAACAGCAGCTTCATCATCGGCAAATCTGACAGAATAGTAATTTATAAAACAGCAAATACTGTCAACAGATTAGACCAGCCTATTCTGGATTTACCACCGTTGGCACCCACATCAGAGAGGATAAAGCAGTATTTTCACTACTGGCTAGCACTGAGCCAAATGCCATGAGATATCCTACGAGGCCGTACATCCCGTCGTATTTCTCTCCCTTTGCCCTCCATTTCCATTCTTCAGCAGCCTGCTGCTGCAAGACCTGGGGACATGGATACACCCGGCATAACATTTGCTCTCCAGCTCATCATTATCACTGTTTAAAAATTTAATATTTCACCAGGATGTAACTCTAAGTCCACAGCCAGATACACCAGCTGGAGTGTAAAATCTAGTCCCGTGCCACAGCTGCTTTGCTCACAGCTGGCTTTATATTAGCAGGGAGAGATAAACGCACAGCAACTCTAAGCACCTCCATATATCTTTCCAATTTTCAGCAAGCCAAGAGAGAAGCAGCAGTCCAAAACACAGTAGCTCCAATTTTGCATTCACCACACTGCTGCTGGTCATTCCAGCAGTACGCATGCAGTGGGAGCCCTCCCCATAACCCCTTCCCACCAGCTTTAAATAAGTATCCTACACCCAGCAGCAAACAGCAGGTACCTCTAGCAACACCACACTCTCCTTTCTTTCCCCATGCAGCCATCCTATGCAGAGTTTGACATTAGCGGCAACGTTTTGGGTTTGGTCTTCAACCAGGGAATGATTTGGTAAGATATTTCCTTTTTTGTTTGTTTGCTTTTTGCATTATTTAGAAAACCTGACAGTGGAGTTAGAAAGCTTCCGAGCCAGCTAGAATAACCTTTGGATTTTGGTTTCTTATTGTTTGGCCTTCTGTGCTTGACTGTAAAAGCGGAAAGGTAAAAATGCCAGCTTACTTGTCCGAGAGGAGCGGCAGTGGCATGACTGAAAGAGAAACCAGTCGTGCAAACCCTGCCGCACTCTCACTTCTATAAGGCTTTTTTTTTTTTCAGTAACAAAAATGTATTAAAATGATCCACGTACTGGGGGAAAAAAAAACAGAAAGAGTTCTGGGGGCACCATGAGCTTACACATCAATGCAAGGGTGGGCACAAAGCCAGCTGGAGACAGCTAGGCAGGAGGGACACCTCCCAAAACCACCCCACAGCAAACAGGAGCTGCTCTGCCCTGCTGTGCAGCACCAGGGGAATAGCCAACAGCACAAAGCACCCTCAGCTCCTCCAGGAGCAAGGCTTCTCTTACCATGGTTTGAAAATTTCTGCCTGTTCCCCTACTGCAACACTCCACAGATTTAAGGGGATCTCTCCCTGCTGGTTACATTCACCTGAAATTTTCCAAGCTATCTCCAGGCAATTATTTAACAAACTGGGAAGCTTTCTTTTCAACTGCTGAGGGGCCCGAGACCTCACTGGTCCTCAGCACATGGTTATTGTGCCTTAACACGGGTGCAGGCAGCTTCTCCTCTGGGAGCACGTGGGCAGCACAAGCCAGCCCACTCAGACTTCATTTGTGAGCAAACTTGGCACCACGTGAACGTTTGTTTTCCTTGTCCTGAAAATAATAAATAAAAAAAAAAAAATCCAGCCTGTCAAAAAATAGCACCTGTCCTTCTCTTTTCCTTTTCAGGATGGGATCCTTCTACGCACCAGGGCTCGTGGGTATAAACGTTCTGCGCTTATTAACCTCCATGTATTTTCAGTGCTGGGCTGTAATGAGTAGCAATGTGCCTCATGAGCGCGTCTTCAAAGCATCCAAGTCTAATAATTTTTACATGGGACTTTTGCTGTTGATCCTGTTCCTCAGCCTCCTGCCTGTGGCTTACACCATCATGTCCCTGCCGCCCTCCTTTGACTGTGGACCATTCAGGTACTAGCAAAACACCAAAAAGGCTGTTTTTCTGCTCTGGTACATGAGATTATTTTCATGAAGTTAGAAGGCCTGGACTCCAGCAGAGATGGTGAAATGTTTTCGTTGCCAGTCTGGTTAAATCCTCAGCCAGGCAACGGGCCATGCCCAGCTGTGGGGTGCAACCAGCTGGAAGCACTGAACCTGCTCTGAGCTCCTGCCTACTGTTCACCCCTGGGCTCTCACTGCCTTGCCTCCTCTGGTAGATGGCACCTGGTGTGTCCCCAACACACACCAATGAAAGCACCGGAGGACAGCAGGGGTGGGACAGCAGAGTGCAGCCCACCTGCTTTTTCCTACTTTTACAGTAGGAAAAGCAACAAGAGCACCCCTAAGGCTCTCTGGAACATCGCAGGAGCAAAATGGGTCCAAAGGCTCCTTCTAAAACCTTCCACAGAGCCAAGGACTTCCACAGCATAAGATGTATGTTACGTGTTGAATTTTTTGGAAAATACCAGGAAATTGATAGGTCTGAGCCTGAAGAGCTGCAACTTTAAAAAAAAAAATAAAATTGTTTTTTAATTAGGACAGAATCAGCGCTGCATAGAGTATTCACTGCACTGGATTAACATGTCAATAAAGTCTAATTTGATTGAGTAACACCATTTCCTGGCCCTGCTGAGTCTGACTCAGCAAGAAGCCAGCTTGGAACAGATTGTTCCTGTAGATGTGCTGGTTTAGGTTAGCCTAATGGAGAAAGACAACAGAAAGCTAAAAGACTCAGGGGAGAAGACGAGAGACCAAAATTCCCTCAGTTCTGTAACAAGGACGGGTGTCAATGAGCGATGTCAGAACATCTGACGAGAGACTTGTTGCATGCACACTGTCATTCAGAGATGACTAATCTGCAATGTGAAAGAGCTATTTCAATTCCCAATCAACCCTTCAAAAGCCACTCAGCCTGATTCAGACCCTTGGCACACCTCTCAGCTCGACTGAAAGCTCAGCTCTCCTGAGCTTACAGCAGTTGATGAAGTTGGGGTACCGTTTAGCCAAGTTTGACTTTTTTTGACTCTCATCATCAGGACAGAGTCCAACACCTTCCTGAGCAGAATCCTGCAAGATCTCTAGAGGCAGCAAGCCTAAATACGAAGAATAGCTTTGTAGGGTTGGATTCCCCAGCCCAGAGATGCTGGGGACAGAAGAAGGTCAATTATGTAATCCAGCCTTTTACAGATCTGTTCTCCTTTCATACAGAATACTCTCATCTGCTTTATCAATCCGGTTTGAAATGACTCTTTCACTGACTTTCCTATTAAGCAATAATCACAGCTTGCTATTTTTGTCATTACTTAGCAGCTCTTCAAGTTGGCTCATTATTTCAGAAATCTGGAATTTGCATATGGAAAGTCATCACTACCATGAAAAGGCCATATTTAACAAGATATTAATCAGAAATATATGGTTACTGCAATCTGTAGGCTTTTATGTATTTCAAAGGGGTAAATAGTTAGAACTCATAAAAAGCCACATGTGGAAATAAGTGTATTAATTCCAGGAGCAAGCTGGCCTAGCAAAGATTGTTCTTACAATCAGTGGGGGATGGGGGGGGAATGGATGGGCCAACAGATAATTTAAAATGAAGGCATTTTAAAATCTTTGGTGGCCAACAGCAAGCTGGTGCCTATTGAAAGGAGGAGGAAACATGCTGCTTAACATCGTTAGATTAGGAGCTACTACGTCCCTGCAGGAAATATCTACACCCCTTAACTGGCTCTTTGTCTTTCCAGTGGAAAGAAAAGGATGTATGAAGTCATTCAAGAGACCATCGAGCTCGATTTCCCACTCTTTGTTGCCAAGATCTTCAGCTATGTGGCAAATCCAGGACTGATCATACCTGCAATTCTGCTCATGGTGTAAGTTTTCCTTGCAAGATTACATGCCCAGTCTGGGGGGAGGAGGCTGAAAAAAAAATATGCTGGGATGCTATTGAGGTCTAAATACAGCTTCTGCTGGCACAATAGCCCAGACTAGGGCAGGCACATGGTCCCTACCCCCCTCACCTTCACCCAACCAATTTTCCAAAATTTAATTACCTGGCTCAATTAAACACAACTTTGTAGATGAAACAGGTTGCTGACAGAGGCCTCACAGATATCAAAGCTGTCATAGCTTCCATACAAAAGAATTCCAGTAGCCAGCAGGATATAAATGGACAGTGTCAGCCTGGTGTCTTTTGGAGAAGCAATTTCTGTCACAGCTGGTGGTATTTACAGCACTGCCAAGCCAGTGCATTCAAAAATTACACATTCCAAAAATATGAAGAGCTGTGGGTTTTGTTTGGGTTATTGGGATTTTGGGAGTTGTATTTTTTTTCCTTTTCCAGATAATATATCTGGAAGTTTTTTCATTGCTGCCTGATCACTTCAGCTTTTAATCCACACTTAAATCCCTAGCACCTTCAGCAGCACTAAGGCCAGGACAGTTCTCTCTTCTTTTTTAAAAAGATTTTTTTGGCATTGTTCTTGAGGTTTCTGTAGCTATCAAAATGAGTGGGAGAGCTGCAGCCTAATTTTGTGGGCAGTTCTGAAGACTCCAGACTAAACAGCAGGAGACAGGGAGAGGGTTAGGGAGTGTATTACATATGTTTGCCTGCTCTGATTCTTCCTTGGGCATCTCCACACACTGGAGATGGGCCTCTGGGCTGATCCAGTACAGCCACTCTTGCACACTGTGATCCTTCATTCTGAATAGGTTACACTAAAGGTAATGCCATTAAATTAAATAAAATGCAAGTGTCCATGTTAGAAAAGTTTCTTATAGAAATAGCATGAGAAAAATCCCAATTAATCTGAAAACGACCTATCATCCCTCTACCTGTCTCAAACTACTTGCCCATTTTAACCTACAGAGGATCACTGTAACTCATGCAGAGCAACCCTAACTTAGAAGAATCAAATCAGGTACACGCAGGAGACAAGAAGCTTCATGCTACATTCGTAGCACGACTAAGCATATTATTGAGTTATTAGCTCTATTCCTGCAGGCTTAGCACTAACACTAACAGATGCTACTGCAAACGTGAGATGAAGGCTGCAGAACTAATCCATTCCAAATGGATGACCTTTACAAAAGGGCTGCAGGTCAGGTTTCTGAGGCTTTGATGCAACCCCACCACCACAAAAGTGGCAGGAGAGCAGTAGACCTTTGTAAATAATGTTTTGTTCAGTGACAGTATCCTTCCCTTTCCTCCACTGACAGCCAGGACAGGGAACAGCACAAACCCAGTTTATCTGCTGAAGAGACACCTCTTACCACCCCTTCCCAGTCTGAGCTATTCCCACACCACAGCCTTCCCATCAGTCCATCTCTCCTTGAAACACTGTTTGGTCTCTGCCTCGATCCCCTCTGCAAACTGAGAGTTACCCTCTGTCCACATTACCTAAAGCATCCTCATTTCCCACCCAGATACACCGCCTGTGAGGCCCTCTAGTATACTAGATACTTGTGATTTCCAGTCATTCAGCTCCCAAGAAAGTCACAGACCTTGAAAAGTGGCTGCTCCCACAGTGCCTGGACAAGTCAGACCTACAGCGCCTTGGCCAGTAGCTCTCACATACCCCACGAGCATCAGGGGTCTAGCAGGAGCACTGCTTCCTATGTGCATACAAACTTTTCCTGGCATAATCCCAGACAAAATCATAGCTACCATACAAGGATGTTTCCTAAGCCTTGAGTCCTTTTCTCAGAAACTTTTCAGTCGAGGGAATCACATTTAGCAAGTCCCCAGTTTCCTGCCTCCTCCCTGAAAACCTTCAGCTTCTGCTGCTACCTCTGCTGTAGTGCAGACAGGTAGACAGGGTCAAGCTGGAGCTAGTCCTGACACTGATCCCCATCCAGCTTGCCAAAAGATTAAAACCATGAAGTGCAAAAGCTTCGTTTGGTCCTGATGAGCAAAGAGATGGCAGTTCTCAAAGCAGCAAGGCAGACAACCTATAGCGCAGCCTAAATAAAAAAGCCTCTACAAAAAGTGACAGCTGGATTACGAATGGACAGTCAGTTGACCTTGATGGCAGACACTCAGAAAAATGTGTTTTCTGCTTCTACAGACATTATTAAGTCATTTTCTCGAGCCATGCTAAGCCCTTCTCCTTTCCCCCCATGCAATCCAAAATGCCTCTTCTGTTTATTTCTGTTCTTGGCTTCTGGTCCCACACAGTGATGGGGTTCAGTAGGTGACGTGGGTGTCAAACTTACTGTCCTGTTTCTAGCTGCCAGAGGACAAGGCGAAAAGGAAACAAAGAGCAAGAAGAGGCAGAAATACTGTGCACACAGGCACATAACCTAATCCCACCTGGGTTGGGAGCAGGATTTCAACCCATGGCTTGCAGAGCCTGCTGGCAGAAACTAGAAGCACCTTACTTCATCAAGGAGAAGGAGAAAAAGATTGAAAACTACTGTGTAGGATTAGAGAAGGACAGTGACCCACACTTTCTCCCCAGCTCTGGGGGAGCAGTAAATCAGAGGCGGGGTGTCAGTGCCATGCAGCATCCATGCTAAACAGCTCAAGCACGAGGCTGCATCGCCAGGCTCACTTTAGAGGCATCCCACTGGAAGTGGATAAACTCCATTTGCTAATGCTTACTCAATTTCCCAGCAAAGTTAACAGCTTCTCAGGCTGCTGCTCAGTCAGACCAGGACTTGGCTTTGCTCTGCCTTTTCTGGGAACCAGCACTTGCAGCATGAATCAGGAATTCAACAGCAAACCCAGAACACCTGCAGGACCTGCCCAGGACACCAGCACGGACCTTGGAGGAACACCCAAGCCACTTCAGCATTGCTGGGGCTTGGCCCAGAACAACCCAGTCCAAATCTGCCTGCTTTGGACTGCAGCAAAAGCACCCCCCCAAACCCCCTTCCTGTGGCACTGCCCCTTTCCCCTCTCCCTCCCACCACCCCTTAAGGGGCAGTTCCATCCTGGACAAACCCAACCTCCCCTGAGCAAAAAACCTGCAATAAACCAAGGACAGAGCAAACTCAGGCTTAGCCTGGAGAGAGAGCGGGTCTGTATCTCACGATGTTTGGGAGAGGAGCCTGGCGAGCTGACACCCTTCCCATCAATGACCCGTCAAGCACCAGAGTCAGCAGGGGAGGAAGCTGCGGTGGTTGGAGAGGATGCTGGCTGCTAATGCAGAGGGTGAGAAAGGACTGAAAATGGAATGGAAGTGGATTTGCTCAGTTACTCAATGAACCTGAAAAGGCAGCTCAGAAACAGAGTGCATGGCATCCCAGGTGGCTGTGAATAGGCAGACCTAGTTATCTTTACGAAAACAGGGTTGCTCCAGGCACTTACATTTTGGCTGGTCACAACAAAAATAGCGAGCAGCCCGAAAGCCCTGGTTACAAAGTAGTATTTCCTAGGCAAGGAGTTTGATAACATAGAAGAAATAAAACTATCACATCCTTGCAGAAGAACAAAAATAACAGTTTTCAAGAGGTTTTTGCAGGGCAGAGCGCCCAGATCACCAAGAATGAGTTTTGGGTTAATTCTAGGCAAAAGAAAGAAAACGTGTTTGCTCTAGACAGACCCCTACAAAATGCCTCAAGAAAGGCTACCCTGAGCACCCCCCTCTGATCTCCAGCCTGGATCCCAACACGGTGCCTTGCTGGGCTTAGAGTCAGGCACTCTGCTGACAAAACCTTTAAGCCTGTTTTGAGGGTACCAAACCTGGGCCAGAGCCACACAAGCAGGTGTTTGGGGTTTTTTTCCTTTTACAAGAGAATTTTCTACTTAAATTTTTTAAAAAAAAAAAAAAAAAAAAAAAAACAAACCACAAACCAAACAGCTACAGTGGTGAACTGAAGGGCTGGTGCTTTCCCTGGGAATGGCTCAGAGTCACCAAGCAGATGATGTTTATAATTCAGATGAATAAAAGCACTCTACAAAAGCAGGAGGAGACATTTTTGACAACCAAAACATTATTGGCTGGCAGGTAGCAGCAGTGGCAAGACAGCCCCCGACTCCTGGGCACAGTTTAAAACACGTGCCTCCCCCGCACCAAAGGCTGGCTGCCATCAGGCCCTCTCCCATCCCGCTCACCTTGCGGTTCCCTCCAGCTTGGCTCCATTTTCCGCTGCTTTTGGCGTGCCCTTTCTGCAGAAGAAGGGATCAAAACAAAAGCCAGTGGCTCTGCTCCGACCTGGCTTCTGCTTGCCCTCAGCTCCTGTCCGCTCGTTCCTGACAGCCCCTTCCCGGGACGCAGGAGGCAGCCAGTCCTGAAGTCGGGAGGAAGATCGTGCCTTGAGCAGTGCGGTTTTTGGGAGAGGGTTCAGGGCCCTGCTTGGCCACCACTTTCCTGGTTTCCGAGTTTTTTCTAAGGCCCCCGTGCAACCTGGTGCCTGTTTTGCCTCCCAGGCATGTCTTCCTTTGAGCCACAGCAGAAAGCCATACATTTTATCACCTGAGCTTGTGGTTTTCAAGGCTGTCACCTAGTTTCACCAGGGCTAGTGAAAATGAAGCAGAGGGAGCCTGTGGCCAGCCAAAGTGGAGGCAGGTGGCCAGGATGGTCATTTTTCTTCTGTTTGAGCAGAACTGAGCTACTGGACTGGCTCAGCCCATCTTAGCTGACCATGCCATGAGGCAACCTGAATTTTTCCTAAGCCTTGAGCCTGTAGAGGCAGTTTGGAGACAGCTGGTGGGAAAACTAGGTATTAGAAGGTAGGCAACATTAAATGTTCTCCTCATTTAACTTTAGCTCTTCCCTGATACTATCATTACAGCAATACATTTGTTTTTGTAGCCTCGCCATCTATTACCTAAATGCCGTGGCTGAAGCTTACCAGCGCGCCAATGCAGAGCTGAAGAAGAAGATGCAAATGGTAAGTACTGATCTGGCAAAGCCATCTTTGAATTACCACACACTTCAAGTCTGATGTGCAACATATGCTTTCAAATTGGTCTTCACTTCTGAACACATTAGTGACACAAAGGGAAGATGCATTTTAGGCTTGTTCAGTCCCCTCTGATGGCACTTAATGGCTAACTGCAAAGAGTGGTCGCATCCCATAATAGGTCACATCCCATAACAGGCTGCTATTTCATACAGCGAGCTTTCCCATAAACGGCAATTTCCACCTACAGAAGTAAGTTACCTCGAAGTTCAAGTAACATTTTGGAGCCTGAGATTTCCCAGGGACAACGATAAGCCTATCAAAACCACAGCCGGATTTTGTACGAGCTGAAGAGCAAAAAGCCATAAATAGGGACATGGCAACAACATTTCTTAGTGGTAATCTCAAAGCACTTCACAAAGGAGGCTGGTGTCTGTCTCTGCCATGCAGATGGGAAAAGCAAGATACAGGCAGTTGCAAGGATTCAGATTAGCAGGGTAGGATTTGGACCTCACAATATCCAAAGCTGTCTGAGGTTGTAGCATGTAGAGGACAATAACGCAGAGATCCCTGAACTTATATGGATTAGCTCTGGCAGCAGCATACCTGCAAAAGCGCAGCTCTGCTCAGTTAAGGAGTCTCAATGAGTAACAGCAATGGTGTCCTGCTATCAGGGCCTGTGCTGGTCTGGAAGCACCAGCATGCCCCAGATCTTTCCTAGTGGGTGTCTAACCCTTGCTGTCTTGTACTACATAGATGTGTCCAAAGTATCAAGCCTTGCATCAGGAGAGGACATGATGCCATCAAAGGACTAGTATCAGCCATTTTACTGGTACAGGGCAGGATCCAAGCCAAGGAAGCAATGCCACATGAAGCAATGCATTGCATAAATCAGAGCCTGGTGCAGCATTGAAAGCGAGGATGTGAGCACTGAAAAATGAGACTCCATAAATTACATCTGAATTCTTAAATTCAGAACTGATCGCTCATGCACGTGGCTTAACGTAAGGGTCTTCCTGCATAGGGCATCCTCAAGTATTGCAAGAGCTCAAGTATTGCTACAGCACACTCGG
Organism: Microhierax caerulescens; assembly: GCA_035590215.1. Classification (NCBI taxonomy): domain Eukaryota; kingdom Metazoa; phylum Chordata; class Aves; order Falconiformes; family Falconidae; genus Microhierax; species Microhierax caerulescens. Next base: position 98,120,172 of record JAVJGJ010000047.1, read on the forward strand.
ACTTCAGGGCACGTGGTCTACTTCATGCTGCACAAACTGGTTGTGATCAGGGTTTAGGAGAGCACAAACCCCCATGGAGGGGTCACAAGGCAAGGGCTGGCACTACCCAAAGGAACAAAAACATCTTCAGAGAAGCGCATGTCTTCGCGCACGCGGACATTACGTATCTTTGTCCTGCAGGCACCTGTAGGATTGCTGAGGCAGCCAAGCCTGGCAAGAGGAGGGGCCTGCAGCAGGGCAAGGGGAAAGGGAGGGCATCTAGGGCATCACATTAGGGAGTGAGGGATGGGAGCTGCCTGGTCATAGCAGGGGTGGTTAGCAGTTGGAGTCCCCCAGAGACCCCCACGTGATGACCTTCTGAGCTCACAGAGATCTGCCATGGCTGCCCGCTGTTCTGTGGGCTGGGACCTCTCAGCTGTAGCAAGGACATGAGCCACCTCACATCCCATGGCTCCAGCATACACAGATCACCCTTTTGGGAGGAGGGATGGAGCTGGAGTGGATGCCATCCAAGCTTTCTCACTGCATGAGAGGGCAGCCTCTCCTTTTCCACGTCCAGCATGCTTGTCCTGAGCATAAATAAACAGCCCCTGGGTATTTTCTTCCTCCTGCCATCCAGAAGGAAATCTTTTGAAGACCTAAGTGTATGCAAGTAAAACCAAAGACAGCCCTACATCCCATCCCCATGCTGCCATGCCTTCCTCCTCTTCCTCTGGCATTTATCACTGACACCCTCCCTCCCAAGAAGTCCATATTTAAAACAAACCAAAACCCCAGGGAGGGCAGACTAGCAGCTGCAGAAACACACAGACAGCCTGGTAGACCTATAAACCATGTCATCAGCAAGTGATTTGCCCTAATAGGAGCAGAGCTGTTGCTTGCCAGGTTCTCAGACCTGTCCGGGGTGTACGTTCTTTCTGTAAACCCCTGGGTCACTGGACCAAGATGCCGCACCTTGAACATGGAAAGGGATTGCATTCATACCAATGAACACTTAGCCAGGCCAGCCGTGACACCAGGCCAGCATTTCATGGGTTACACCTGCATCTTCAAACTAAATCTGATGTTTTTTATTGATGCAGCAACGTGAAGAGGAGAAAAACAAGAGAAACAACAAAGCCAGCACTAACTCCATGCTGCAAGATCTGGAGGATTTACTTACACCAAGTACAAAGAGTGAAAGTCAGCCCAAACAACCAGAAGGTAAAAACTAAACAGCCTCCCCTCAACCCTCCTGAAAAAGATCCTTTTGCCACTAAACTGAGGGAAGGATTGAGAAACTGGAGTGATACACATTTGCAAGGGTTCTGATGAGTATAACTAGCACAGATTTTGCCTGCTTACAGAAGTCCACCTGCCAATGGACGACCAGAAAGGGCAAGTTTCTAGACTAGATTATGTCTCACACAGGCTTATCACAGTGTGGGAATTGTAATCCAAAGTCATGATTCGTATCCCAGCTATTAATCATGCCAGCCACGAAACCAGCAATTTATTCTGGGAACAATGCTGAAATTCCAGCATTGTTTCTGGGCTGATGAGGTAGGCCAGGCACAGGCTTTCCTCCAAATTGAGGTTTTCATTGGAAAATTTGTTATGAATGAGACAGAAGCTTTTTACAGGACTGCGTTGGTCTTAGGGCAAATAAATGCATGCTGTCAGCTCTGCCGAGGGCATCTATAGCTGAGCAGAGAGATGCGGGAGGAGGCTTTGGCACCCGGGTCTGGGCACTCTCAAGGAGGACAGATCCTCCAGGCTTGGTCTGAATAAGCCATTTCCTGACTGGCAGAGCATCCTCCTCTCATTTGTCAGAAGCAGTGCACCACGTGAAAGATACTCATTTCATCTCGATGCAGACAAGAGCAGCAGACTAGTGCCACCATAACCCCCTCACATTTAGATGGGCTGTTTCTTGGAAAGGCTGAGACAAGCCTGTAAGTTCAGACCAAATCAATACAAATTTCCCCTCAGAGCAGGCTCAGGGCGCTCATTTAAACGGAAATAGGGCTGGCAGCATTATGGGTGCATTGATAATAAATACTGAAGTCAGCAACTAGCCATGACCACCACGTGGCTGGTAGGACTACCGTGCCCTACAAATGCATCAGTAAGAACCTGCGAAGAGAGCTCGGGCAGCAGAGACAGGCACTGGCCGTTGGCCAACCTTATTTACGATTTCTTCACGCAGATGCTCAAATACAAAACCCCAGACAGCCGGGTTATTGCATGTAGAAGAAACAGCAGCTACTGGGGAGAGGAACATAGACAGCATTTGCTCTTCAAAAAAATAACGTTCATAATCTTTGCTCTAGACAAGAAAATAGAGTCTCTTAATAGAACCAGCCCTGCCGGGACACAAAGCAGAGCAGCAGCCCTGGACGGCAGTGCCATGAGCGGTGGCAGAGGAGCAGCACTCACCCCGCCGCCACGCACGTTCGTGACACAGCCACTGACACCAGGCATCTGGGCACCTTACCCTGGCCAGCCCAGGCCGAGGGGGTACCCACTGGGACCAGTCCCTGGAAGGGGGAGAGGGCAGCCACGCTACCCACATGCTGCTCGATAAGTTCAGCAACGTTTCTCCCATTTGACACTGAAATAGAGGTGCTGCATGAACTATCGTAGTTTTAGCAGGAGACGATTGCTGTATGTTGGTCATCCACTCCTGACGATATGTATCTATCCAACACTGAATATCTAAACCAGCTTTGTTTAGAAGCTTGGTAGTACTTCGGCGTTGTAACCCCCAGTGGCTGCACTGATGTTGATCACGAAGGAAAAGGGAGGTGGTCAGGGTGAAGATCAGCCGTGGCATTGCTAAAGCACTGCAGACAGAATGCAACCCTGTCGCCACTAACAACAGCACAGTGAGCTCGCTTGTCACTCCTTTCAAAGGCTTCCCCAGTTAATAAAAGTAGTGCGAGTTTACCTGTAATTTCAACAAAGGGGTTTCTTTTTATTTTTTTTCTGTCCCTCTACCTGAAGAATTAAGCATTCTTTAAAAAAAGCCAGTGTCCCTGTCCAGCTGCACACTAGTAGTCCAGCACAGGAGGAGGTTTTGTCAGCTGCATTTTGTCCTTAGTGAGAGCTTTCCTCCAGTCTTTCACCTTTTTGCTTCAACCCCACCACACATCCCACCAGCACTTTCTCTGGTTTCCCGCTCTGATCCTCTTTTCATAGTTTGTTGGCAGTACCTTGCAGCATTATTTCATTCCCTAGCTATGACTCCTAACGTAGAACACCACCCAGCACAACCAAGAGACTAAAAGTCCTTTGGTCTCGTTTCTGGTAATAACCAGTTAGAAATTTCTGGTGCAATATAAGGATCGTATCTTCCAGATCTACTGAACTTCCCAGGACTCTGTGGCAGGACTTCTCTGGGCTGACCTGCTTTTTTACAGCTACAGTTTCTTCCGTTGCTGACACAAACCCATCCCAGCCAGCTTAGATCTGGTGTTCACATATGTGCTGTTCTTCATAAAAAAATCTGTAAAAAAATAAACTCATGGTCTTCAGTAAAAACAAATCCATAGATATAGCTAGTAACAACTCCACTATATCTGGGATATTTGAGATTACAGAATTTTTTCCACTAAACGCCACAAATTTTGTCATAGAATATGTTCAGGACAGGAAACTCAGTCTCTTACTTCTCCTCTATGACTTGGCAGAGCACAGAGCATTTGACCCTCAGTCTGGGAATGTCCACCATTGAGGAGCTAGGCAAAGGGGTCCAGTTAGGTCAGACTTGAGGCAGATTGGAAAAAGGATTCAATTTTTCAGGTCCAAGCCAATTTAGGCATCCGATTCCTCATAGCAATTAAGGACTTGAATATTGTGCCGTGCTTACTTGTAGACAGAGACCGAGCTCATTGTTGGATGTCTGTCGTTTATATAAGAGACCAGAGACCCAGAGCCCTAGAGAAGTACTTCCAGGAGATACAAGTGAGTCTCAGACAAAAGAAGAATTCAGAATTTCTTCTGAGTCCTTGCACTTTGCTTTCAAATACAGAAAAGTCAATGGGTTGTTTGTCGAAATAGCTGTCCCTGGTGCGCAGCTCAGAGTCGGTTTAGCTGTTCCCAGGCACACCGCGATCATTGGAGTTGCTCATTCTCCCAGGGGGCCTCCACATGGGAAGCTGCTCATTAAATTTATTTCCTGGTCTTGGAAAGACATTTCTCTGAGCTGGGTCTCACAGATAAGGTCTTGTCTTGCCTCTTTGCCGTGAGAGTTGCTGGTGTAACACAGCTGTGGTTGCCTCTCCAACCACCTCTGTCTGCAGAGATACCCAGTCACTGAACGGATGAAAAGACAGACGAGAGAAGCCCTTTTTCAAGAGACAGAAGCTGTTTGTCACCCATCCTTCTCTGCAAGTGTCCATAGAAAATATTGGTCATAAAGTGCTGGGGGAAGGTGCTGCCAGCCTGCTAATCCAGCGTGGCACAGAAACACCACAGTGCCCTGATTTCAGCCCAGCCAGTCTGCCCTGCAGGCTCTGGTACCTAGGGAATGGTTGCATAATGAGGAATAGGATTTCGCTCCTCTTAGCTCCTCATCTCACATTAAAACATGATTTGGAAATAGGAGACGTGGCTTCAGATCTCACTTCTGCTAGAAAACAGAAAGAGGCTGGAAACGTGCGTGTACATACATGTGGTGGGCACATGTGGAAGAAAAGTAGAGAATATTTATTTGCACAGGGAATATCAGGGCAATAAGAAACATTATGAAGAAGCCATAGAGAACCCTAGACAGGTTTTGAAAACCTGAGAAGCAGAAGCATACTTAAGACCAGATAAGTAACTATTCCAGGATTTGCATGGTCTCTGAATCACGCCCCCGAGACCTGCGATAATACCGAGCATTACAAAGCACTGTGTCATCTCTGGAGCATACAACTGCCCATTAGCTAATTAATCTTTCAATGTTTGCTCATCTCTAATCAAAGTACATTAAGTTAACCCACTGATCAATGTCTTTTGCAAGCTCAGAGGCTTCAGGGTACTAGGGCAACGGTACCAGCTAGACAACGATTTCTGCAGACCGGTGGCAACTCTTCCCTGACTCCAATTCACAACAGGGTCCTCTGTTAGAGCAGAACAGTTGTGAAGGGTCTAAAAATGCCAACCCTCAGTCCTCGCAGCAACTGAAATGATTCTATGGCTCCCTGAGTATTGAGCCTGTTTACCAGTTATTCACATGCAACCGTAGGTTAAACTCCACAGACTCATAGGAGTATTCAGTGGTGTTTGGTTTCACCCCTGTTTTTCTGTCATTAGGAACAGCAATAAATGCTTGTCTGAGAATTCAGCATTGATTTTCCCCCCTCCTCTGACATTTGTTAAAAGACTACATCCATCCCAGGCCTTCTCTGGGGCTCAGGCTAACATCAAACAGGAACGAAGGAAAAGAAAAAAGCTCAGTACTGGTAGTGGGAGCCCCCCAGTACCATCTCACACAGCACACAGTTTGCATTCATATATGACTAGAAAATCCCTCTGTGTTGCAAATTTTTCACATTTTCTGTTGCCACTAGCTCAAATACTGCATCCAAAAGGTTTTGGCAAAAAAAAAAACAAAACAAAACAAAAAAAACCCAAGAAATATCTAAGCTTAATTCTTTTATTATTATTCTCACCAAAGGCTTGTTTTTAAACAGGCAGCTCTCATGGACATCAGTTTTTAGTTTGCATGGCCAGGCAGAGCATGGAAAGATGCTGATGAACGTTACTGATGAACAGAAATCTCATCAAAATAAAAAATAAATTTTAAAAAGGCAATTTATCAAAACATATGTGGCTAAACATGAGTTGTGAAAGAGATGCCAACACGCACACTTCTCTTAGGGTCAAAAAAGCCATTCAGCCATTTCTTTCATACTGTGCTTGGCCACAGTATGAGACAAACCGCTTTCTGTACTCACAATGAACAGAAAATAGTAGATGCCACTAAACAGGTTTGCTCATAAAGCCAGAAAAGTGGTCCAAATATCTCACATACATCCAAAGAATTCACTGATTTTACATTCAGTACCATAATACTGGGGCCTTGGCTTCTCTAATGCAGAAAAATCTGCTTTTCACTCCAGGAGAGTAAGTTCCTTCCAAAAGAGAACTTCCAATCATCTGAGCTTGCAGTTTCAGGTAGTTTATATGAAGCTTTCCGGGGAGAGAAAGGGGAACAAGCATTGCATGCCACCACCATTGACAGCATTTTTTCCCCAACAGCCTCACTTACTCCCAAGAAGCAGTCAAGATTATCTTTGTTGAGCTCCCTTTTATCCTCTGCTCCTATAACTGACCCTGCACTAAGACAAAGCCATTATCACACATTTTGAACCCTCACAGCTGTAGCATTGTCACCTTGCTTGAAACTCTGAGCTACAGAGATGTCACGTGTAACCCACCTCCTTTCTTCTTGGGAATCGTCACTGTCTTTTGCTGCACAGCACTGCTCATGGCAGGGGCAGAAAGGTTTCCTCATACCAGCTAACAAACCAGAGATTTGGGGAGGGATTTTTAGTTCCTTTCAAGGTGCCGAGGAGGGGTGTCATCCACAGATCTAAGCTAAAGAAACCTCTCAACTACAAAGAGGCTCCACACACCACAAGAGACATCACAGGGACAGGGACCACAAGCTGCACTGCCTCCAGCACCTGCCCACAGCTACCCTGAGAAACTTTCACCGGTGAACCCAGGTGAGGAAGACAACCAATGGCCATTTCACCACACCTAGAGAAAGTTCCTGGTGGTGGAGACTGGTATTTTTACAGCTTATCCCACCCCACGAGGCACGCTGCTCAGCATGCCTAGCTGAGCAAGGGCTCTGCCAGTGCCAGCAGCACCACAGTGGCCTCCATGCTGGTGAAGATGCACTTAGACTTGATCTACTATCCTGTGGGCCCCTGGCTGGGCCCCGGCAGGACGTGGGTGCAGCAGGTTGCCCACATCTCTGCACCCCAGCATGGTCAGACCCCTCTCTATCACCATACAAAACGTGCTTTTGCTGTCACTGAAGCAGGTCAGATGGGGACCTCTGGAGCCTGACCCCACTGCACCTCTAAACCACGTCTCTTCAAAGCAGTGATGTCTTGACAAAAAGAAAAGATGAAAGGTGCTCACCAAAAGGCTTTAAAGAGTGATCCCTCCCATTCTGATCCATGCTGCATGTAACGTTATCAGCTCTCCAGCCTGACAGCCACGGGATGGGATGGGGGGGTCTCCCTGTCATGCTTCTCTTACCACTTACCTAAGCCCTGAGGCAGCAGCTTATCCTTTGGCAGGTGGCTACCTGGTTTCATCCACAGCCAAGACTTTATCGCTCACAAATGCTCAGACACAGTTTTTCCCTAGGGAAAAAGGCAACTCTGGAAACTGATGATTTCTAGGTCCCAGCCCATTTCTCACACAAAACACAGTTGTCATTGCTGAGCCAGAATCCAGCATCATGTGTTAAATGGACTATTCCAACACAACACTATGCTGTGGCGAGCTCACGTGGGAAGGCTTGGCCTTGCCACAATCATTCTTTTCCAATCACAGAACCCAGATCCCTGGGTCCCCTTCAGTTCAGCTATCTATAGACAGGCAAAACCAGCTGTGAACGTTGCCTCTAAATCTTAAATTGGTACCACGCGGTGGTACCCAGGAAAACCCGCCTCTCCTCCATGCACTCAGCAAACGGGGCCGCTAAGCTCCCACATGCTGGGAGACACTCTGTGTATGCGCGTATCCACACAGGCACTGAGGTGAAGATGAGCAGGTTTTAATATGTTTCAGGATTGATATTACTTTCTGCACCACTCTTTCATGATTGATGGCAAAACGGGAAAGCGCTGAGGTGAGGTGATGCATTTGCAGCTGGTGCAGCGAGCATCCTCCCAGGGCAGCGTGCGGGCCAAGGGGGGAGAGCCTGCAGGCGCCCAGGGATGGACAGACAGACGCCATTCACCAGCAGGCAAACGCTTTGTGTGTATCAGCATCAAACCCCCATGAAAAGGCCAGATAGGCAGAAGCTACCTGAAGGCGTCAAGAGCAGCCCAGGGGAGAAGGGCAACCACAGAGGGTCTCTCCCACCTCCTGGGGACCAGATCCAGGCAGGAGAGCCCCCATCTGTGCTGCCCGTAGACTCATGCCCACGGGAACCGGAGCGGGATTTAGCATCATTTGACATCTAACCCAGCTCATAGAGCTGGGAAATCAGGAGGGTATTAGGCCCCAGAAAAGTGGGTTAGAAATTCAGCAGCCCTGTGCCCCCCTCAGGGCCAGCATGGGGGTAAGGACACACCGCACCACGCCCCCCCCACCCCACCCCCCCACACACACACACCCCTGCTGCTGCATTCAAGCAGTAAAAAAGTTTTGCAAGGAAACAGCTGCAGGAAATTAAAGCAGGAACAGGGGCAAGGAGAGCTTCTCCGGTGGGAACTGAGCAATGCTTGCAGAAGCTGCCAATGCCATCTTTCTCCAGGCAAGGTGTAAGGGAGAAAAAATAACTTCAGCTCAGCTGAAGATAAAATAAAAAACCAAACGTAGCAGCATATAGCATTGCTAGCTGGACTGCTTCAGGACAGGCAAACCATCACAGTGACGAAGCGTGCAAATCAGGTTAGTAGTAGGTGGAACACTATTAAAAATGAATTAGTAACCCTGTTTTGCTGGGGAACAGCAGTTGCAGAAACACCCTAAGAGATGTGTCCTCCCTCTTTCTCCATTCTCCTTCCCTCAAAGCAAAGCTGTTTAGGTGAACCAAGGCTTCTTCCGCACAAAACTGCAGATCCAAACCTTCCACTAATTAAGAAAGATTTCATCACATATGGGACTTTTGGATTTTTTGGATAGCAGCAGCAGTAAATAATTCAGTGCCTAAGCAGATGTTTAGGATCTTCAAAATATGAAGGTTATTATCAGATTTATTTACATCAGTTACTGGGAAAGCTCAGGGCCAAGTAGAGAACAAAAAAAACCCTCATAATAAAAAAACATGCTTTCTTCATTAGCTGGAGCACTTTGCTGCAGTAGCTTGGGCACAGCAGTACAAACACCTCCTGATCACTGAGCAGAGCTTCACTGCCATCACAGCAGCATCCCTGCAGCTTGTGCATCCCCCAGCTCTGTCAGCAGCTGATGCAGTGGGGAAGCAGCCCCAAGGCCAGGGCTGCAGAGCTTTTGCAGAGGCCCCAGCAAACTGAACTTCTGCTCCTCAGGAAGCGCAGCTGGGGCTGCAGAAGGATTTTGACACTGCATACACAAATATAACGTGTCACTGGCAGTCTTGTGCCATTGGGACAGTCTTGTCCCAATGCATGGGACAAGATTGTGCCACAGCAGCAGAGAGTCAGCAGTAGGGAAACCTCTGCCTTTGCACTGCCCTGAGCATTGACCCATGGGCAGAGCTGGTCCCCTTGTGCAGAAGCAGTGGAAATCTGAGTAACCCATCTCCAGGAAAGCCCAACATAGGCACGTGCCCTTTGAGCCACTTATCTCCCCCCTCAACACCAGCAACATGGAGCATAAGTAGCTTTAAAGACCTTTCGTTGGATCTGAAGACCTAACCTACTTGTCCTGGAACAGGAGAAATCAACACCTGCTGGGTATGCAATACTACCACGGTGCCACCAAAGCTGAAGCCAAGTAGTTTATTTGACCTGGTCCATCCACCAAATAGCTAAAACCATAACTTGGTTGGGGATGAACCAGACATACATTGCTCACAGCACTCCTTCAACACAAAGCCCAAGAGAAAAAACAAACATCCATCTAAAAATAAAGGGGAGTTGCACATAGCTGGAAGGGGGGTCGGGGGCTGAACTTTGGCCCAGACAGCATGAAAAGTTTCCATCAAGTCATTGACACCCCAATCAGAAACGTAGCAAGAGCTCATGGGCACAAGGGAGATGGGCAGCCCCGGCTCGCTGCCACCTGCCACCAGATCCTGCGCCTCCCAGCCAAGGGCACATCCCAACCCAGTACCAATCCAACCCCGCTTAGCCATGGTTCATTTACTAATAGCATTTCAGGTTGTTACCCTCCCCGGGTGAGGGGGAGCCGGCACTGATGTGTTGGCAGCCACAAGCTGCCCACAGACGGCGTGGTGCCCCTTCCCGGCGCGGCCAGCGTCGCACTCAGAGGGAGGAATAAGGGATGCAAGGCAGGGCACCTGAAAGCAACAGCTGTTTAAAACTATTTGCAAGGCTATTGCTCCACCTGTCCACGGATGAGAAGGGAGCCTCAGGGTGGGTTTGGGGGCACTGCTGTTCCTTGGTCAGTCAAGGCATTGGCCTGAAGCTCAGAGCCCCCGTTCTCGGGGAGCCCCACATAAACAGGCCCACCAGCAGCCACGCAGGGGGAGAGCTCTCCTCACTCTGGAGTAACTACTGATGCCAAACTGACCCCATGAGAAACGCACCCCACCCCACCAGCACCAGAAAGGTGGCACAATGGGGGCTCCGCAGGGCAAAGACACATCCTAGGGAGCCTCCATTAAACCTTACCTCCCCGGGAAGATGTACCAGGCACGTGCTTGCCACAGGGGTCCCTATGGTACCAGCAACACATTGCTCAGGTGGCTACCACAACTGCTAAGCTCACCCCAGCCTCGGCATGGAAAGAGATGGCTGCTCTGTGCCTGGTCCCTATGCTGTTGCCCTCCGTCTTACACTGCCCTACAGGAGGCACTCATTGCCCTCCTCCATTCTTGTGTTGCAATTATCTTATTAGCAAAAGAGCCCCAAAAGTCATTAATCACAAAGCCACAGTCCCAGAAGACAGCAGTCTTACAGCAGCCCTCGTGTCCCAGCACGCACACAGGGACATATGTGCACGCTGAGCCTTTCCCAGGCTGCAGCCAGCTGAGAGATGCACTCACTGCTCCAACACAGATGCCTAACAAATGGACACTAGAAGGGAAGGTCGGTCCACTCTTCTTGTAATGGTAGATTTAAAATGAAAATTAAATAAATGCAAAGGCTTGACACTTACCTGAACAGAGCAGCCTCCATCTCACAGATCCCAAGAGAGCAGAGCCAGCATGGACCAACCAGCCACTGCAAAAGAACAGCTCCATAAAGCACTCGTCCCATCGGGGCATCACGCAGTAATGACAGCTTGCAGCATTTTATATCACAAGCCTCATATTTGACATTTTAATGAAGTTCTTGCTTCTAGATTCAAGGTACGTTTTGAGAAATCCCAGTTCTCATTTTGAAACAAAACTACAAACACGTAGTTTTCACAGAAGGAAAATAAAATTTAAACCAAGGTGCAGCAACCTAGAAGTCAAGGAGGAATCCAAGCCACGCTTAGGTAAACAAAATTATGACTTAAAATTAATCTCAAAACTTTTCAGAAGTTTGAACCCTTGAAATCAGAAAAGCTAGTTGCTGGTGTTCTCAGCCCTCCCAAAGGAGCTGATGGAGAACTGCTGGCTGCTTACAGCATTCAGAGTGGGTTTGCCTCACAAAGCTGTCCTGGTTTCAGCTGGGATAGAGTTAATTTTCCTCTTAGTAGCTGGTGCAGGTCTGTGTTTCCAATTTGGAGTGAGAACCATGTTGGTAGTACACTGATGTTTTCAGTTGTTGCTGGGTGATGTTTATATCAAGTCAAGGACTTTTCAGCTTCTCAGGCCCTGCCAGCAAGAAAGCTAGAAGGGCACAAGAAGCCAGGAGGGAGCAGAGCCAGGACAGCTGACCTGAGCAAGCAGAAGGGATATTCCATACCACAGAACATCTTGCTCAGTATATAAACCAGGGGGGAGCTGGCTGGGAGCTGCTGACTGCTGTTCAGGGACCAGCTGGGCATCGGGCAGGGGGTGGTGAGCAACTGGGTACATCATTTGGGGTTTTTTAGGTTCCCTTTGCATTTTATTCCTCTCCCCTTCCTCCTCCTTTGCATTATAACTGTTGTTATTATTGGGTTTATTTTTATTTTATTTCAATTATTAAATTGTTCTTACCTCAGTCCTTGAGTTTCCTCTTTCTTCTCAATTCTCCGGCCCATCCCTCGGAGGCAGAGGGACTGAATGAGCAGCTGCATGGTACTTAGTTACTGGCTGGGGTTAAACCACAACAAAAGCCAAGAAGAAAAGCCAACAGCATGTTCACTCCTACCCCACACTAGTCCTTGTGAACAGAGGGGGGGAAGGTGCTGCTGTCCCTGGCACCTGGGGCCCATAAAACCTTACCCAGCTGGGAGCAGGCACGTGGCTTAAAGGAACCACCAGAAAAGGTGCTGTGGAGATGTGGAGAAGGAAGTGCTGGTGGCTTTTTTTTTTTGGTTTTTTTTTTCTTATCTTGTCTCTCAAACTAGAGCCTCTAAGAGCAAAATAACAGGTGGAGGAAAATGGTACACACTGATTCCCTCTCTACATGTGCTGCTTAATTTTCCCTACATAAGCAAAGCAACAGGTGCAGTGAGTTGCATGCCTGTGAGCTTTGGGAGTACTAGGGAGAAGACAAGTCACTAGAAATGCTGGAAGCAATAAGCCAAGCAGGATGGGCGAACTAGAAAGTTTCCAAGGCACCTTCAACTAGCAGCGCTGTGTTTCTCTGCACTGGAAGCCAGCAACATCCCACACTTGCTTCCTTAGGGAAATTAAAAGCAAGATCGAGGTTTGCAGCTGAGCATGGAGGCAACGAGTTTAACACTCAGAGGTGCATACAAAAACAGTACGGTTTGGGTTTTTTTTTTTTTCGAAAAGCGTATTATGCTCCCCATGAGAAGGCACCTTCCTGGGCCAGCTCGGTTCCCACCGCAGGAGGTGGGGGCTGGAGGAGATGGACCCTTTCCCACTAGTCTCCATCGCCAGGGGATTTGCAATGGTATTCAGTGGCTCCTGCGGCACTGAATAGCAGCTGGGATATTTAGGAGGGGCAGGCGATCTCTTGCACCACAAGGAGTCACCCCGAAAGCCCCTGATGTGTTGACGAAGCCCTCCTGACCATCCTTCCCCCCGCCGGTGCCTGCTCTGTCCAGCTCTCCTGACTCGCGGCCAGCAGCAGCAGCAACGTGGACAAACCAGGAATAACAGCCCCATCTACCGGGGTCTGGGAAACGACCCGTACCCCGGCATTTTGCAGCTGTGCAACCCCACCCCCCACCCATCCCCGCCATCTCCCTGACCCCTGCCAGGCAGTAGGGGTGCTCGGGGGGGTTGCATGCCTCCAGAAAGCCGCTTTTTTTTACGTGCCTGCGTCCCAGAGCAGCGAAAGGCTGGCGTGGTGGTCCTGACCTAGTTCAGACCCGAAAGGCAAATAGCCAGACCATCTCCTTCACCCTCAGCATCCCCTCAGCCTCTGGGACCAGAACCAGCTCCTTGGGCAACACTAACAAACTCAGCATGACAGGTGAGGAACAGAGCTTCACAGCGGCTTTCCAGGCTGCATGGCTGCTCCCCGACATTTTCAGCCACGGTGCAGCAACGAGCAGTGCCGCTGCACCTGGCTATGGCAAAAGCTTGTCCCAGTCTTTGATGCAACTGTCCTCATGGCAGACCAGCTCCAAGCTTTGCAACGTGCCACACCTTGCCATCCTGGGCTCTCTGCTGTGCAAAACCCTCATTCTAACCCTAACCCACATACACGGCGGGTGGGCGTAGAGTCCCTTGGAGCACCTGAAAGGTTAGTTGTTTCGGTCCCCACCTCCCACCTCTGACTCATACAA
>JAVJGJ010000047.1:98143588-98156812 GCA_035590215.1 Microhierax caerulescens
CTCACGCTAACAACGCCTTGTGAAGGCCGCGGCAGGCGCGGAGCGGAAAGGGCGGCTGCTTCCGCCTGACGTCTATATATAGCCTCCCCGGCCAATGGGACGCTGCAGAGAGGGTGGGGCTTCGGCTTCGGCTTCGGCTTCGGCTTCGGCTTCGGCTTCGGCTTCAGGCCGCGTCTCCTCGGGATCCTGGCGCAGGGTCTGTCTGGAGGAGGTTATTTAAGTAGCAGGTTACCACGCCACCGCACGTGTGTTTCTCACTTGTTGTAAAACGAGACCTGACTTTGGCGAGCAGCCGCTTCCCGTCACTCCCGCAAAACTTCAACCCGCTAAGTGAGGAGCTGGCTCTGGCGCCGTCGGTTCGGCGCCGGTCGGCGAGCACGGTCGGCGGGTGGCCAGGGCCGGTGTAGGGTATTCCATGAGACAGCAATTCACGCATTTGCCACATGGCGGCGACAAAGGCAGGTAAAAGGAAACGCAGCCAGCAGTGAGGTGAGCGGAGCCCTCTGCCGGGACACGAACGGGCCGCGAGCAGGGGCGCCGGGCCGCGGGTCCGTCTGCCCCCTGGCAGGGCTGCGGACGGCAGGGCCGGACCCGCTGCAGCGCCATCTCCCCTCGGCAGCGCCGTGTGCCTGTTACCTGGGGGCACAGGGCAGGGGTTGGTGTTACCGCAGCGTGGGCCGTGGGTTTAGTGTGAAGAGCTCTTCTGCGTAACCAAAACCCAACTGTATTGAGTGTATCTGAACGTAACAATTTAAGCTGGGTAACGAGTACTGCAGTAAATATGATGCTAAAGAAGTGCCGCCAGTAAGTGTTCCAGACCCCTCTGGAATCTCTAATACTTATTTCTTGTTGTTACAGTTTGGGCCTTTTCTGGTAAACCGTGAGCTCCACAGCCCATGAGAGGGCTTGCAAGAGGCGTGCTAAAGCTTGACAGTACAGTTTTTCTAATTATTTTCGTAAGCAACCTGAAAGTTGGGTTTATTTTTTAACTGTGTGCTGAGACACTTCAAAATAAATCTGTCAACTAATGGACAAGTCCCTCTGGTAGCAGCATGTCTATCTTACAATGTGTTTTAGATGGCGTGCCTCCTGTCACTGTTCACGCTGAACTTTGTTACACGATTATATGCAGAGCAGCCATTGCTTTTTACAAGTTGTGCTACATTCAAAATATTCTTTATCTCAAGAGAAGCTTCTTACAGTTTAGTCACCTCATCCAGTTTCAAAGATATTGAAGCTGGTACTAAACAGAAACAGCTTGAACGTGAAGGGCAGAGGTCTTGCTACTTCTTTTGTGCAAACTATTACCAGTCACTGACAACAACCAGCGAAACACAGATTTAGCGTGGGAGAGCCCCTGCCATTCCCATCACAGGCTTGCCTACAGTTGTGGGGAACAGCAGACATGGGGAACAAAGGTGTTCAGTAACTTGGGTGGGCAAAGCAATAGCTACGCCATTCTTCTTTGGGCTGGTTTTGACTCTTTAGTCAGTGCCAGCAAGGCAGTGCCATCCTGGAGCAAACCCTGTGTAGGGTCTCTGGGACGGAGCCCAGAATGCATGAGGGAAGGCTGAGGGCAGTCCCTGGCCACAAAGAGCAGCCTTTCTCTGTGGGAAGTAGAACGGCACACAGGAGCAAATCCACAGAAAGGGGCTGTCAGCCACCGGTCCTCCCACAGCACCAAGGAGACTTGGGGCAGGCAGGTGCAGGGAGAAGCATCACGGAGTTGATTCCAGCCTTTGGATGGTGCATTGAGAACCTTGAGCAGGTTCCTGGTCACAAAGCCCCAGAAAGAGGATCCTCCCAACAGCCAGCCCAAGAGAAGCCTCTGAGTAGGGGCTATAACAGGACCCCTGCAGTGGTGGGAGAGCACCGCTGGGCTGCTGTGGGGGTGTTCTCAGCTGCCAGAACAGGTCCTGTGATGAATGGATTGGACAGTGTCACTTGGGAAGCGGCTCAGGCAGAAAAGTTTTTGGGCCGTATCTTCCCCATCAAACGTGCCAACAGGTGTTTTCCAAGATGGCATGGCACCCCTGGAGCTGGACCCTCCACAAGACAAAAAGGAACCCATGGAGACTGACCCAACTCCAGTGAAGCTGCACAATACCGTGGTGCTTTGTCAATCCCATCTTGGCTTGTGTTTCAAAGGTTTGGTATTATTTCTTTCATATTTTGGAACAACAAACTTTGGCAAATTTATTCCCTTCTTGTTTCTAGTTCTACAAAGCTAGAATTGCCTAATACAAAATCTATGGAGGTCTTATTTTAACCTCTTACTGGAATTTTTTTTTGCATTTTTACTGAAATTCTTTAATGCATTACAACAAAATCTCCCAAAGCATTTTATAGTGATAATAAAAGAGAGTGCAATGTGGAAAACCAGCTTGATACTATGAAGCCAGAAGCAATGCCAGAAGGGATAAGCATATTCAAGGACTCCACACCGAGTCTGCAAAAGTGCACATACATACATGTGTGAGATGAGAAATACTTTCTGCTCAGTTCTGGTGTCAGTGATTATGCATGACACATATCAATATTAAAAAGGCAAGCAAAACGTTTGCCATTTTTAGGTGAAAGGGAAAGCCATAATTCAATGTTTTATTACAAGGACGGTACCTTTAAACTGTTCTAACTTTCCCACCCTCCACTACCCAAGAGTAGTAGCTAGGGAGCTTGTCTGCTATCTCTTATCACAGCTGGGCAGCTGTCGGCAGTATGAGCAGAAACACCCTCTGCACCAGAAGTGGTTCTCCAAGGCAGGAGGAGAGCTCTGGGGAGCCCTGCGTGTAAGAGCAGGCACTATTGCCAGCCTAACTTGCTATCAGGTACCTGCATAAGCAGCTCAGGTCCAGCTGGCACAAGGCTGCACACTAGAACTAACTGCCTGGCAAGTCTGTTACACACAGATAACGCTCTGAAAATTGCTTCAAATAAGAATGTATCATACAGGCAACATCTGAAAATTGAAGAGGTTTGGGACCTTCTTCTTTGGAAGGCATACATCTCTATAACAGCAACAACGTTTTGCTTTACACAACCTGCCTGCTACTGGATCCCAGAACCATGCTGTGATGGCAAGAGGGGATCTCCTCTTGCAACCCTGCGTCACCTTGCACTACACCTTGCAGCAGAGGATCACATCCCAGGCGCAATTTCTGGTCCCCTGCTGAGATCAGACTGCCAACTGACCTGGTTGGCAGGAGATTAAAGTCTCACCCCAGAGTGCTCAAACCCCACTGTCCTAAAGGCAGGTATTTCATGAGCTAGTATAGAGATTCGATTTCCATCAGGCTTTACCACAGCAGGCAGAGGAAACTGTGAAAAAGACAAGATTCTCCACCGCTACATGTTTTTTCCATTTAAGTAAAGCTGATTTAGGTTGTACTAACACAGCCTGTGTACATTATACCCCATAGAAAAAGAGAATATGCATTGCCTTCTATGGGCTCTGAACTCATCCAACAGTCCTGTTCTCTTGGGAAACTTCATCTGCTTTCTTTAGCCTCTACTCCCTCCCATCCCTTGCAGGTTTGATTGGTTCAGGGGGGTTTGTTTCTTTTCAAAGAAACACTGAAGAGATGACAAGGTTCATTTTGGCAACCAGTTTTTAATAGAAACATAGAATACACCTTCTTACATAAATATTTTATATAGACACATAAACACTCAAAATACTCAAACCTATTTAATGTTCCAAAGATCCAGTTCTGTTTAAACAGGACAGGGTGGGGGTGGAAATCATCAGCACAGGAAGAACAGAAACATGAAGTTTCTAAAATCATAAATAATCAGACTATTTCTCTTGTGGCCTTACAACTCACTTAAATACTGCCTGCCTCAACGTGTCAGCCAGTTCTGTTCTTACACCACAGCTGCAGGGGCAAGCAGAGAGAATGCACATTCACTAACAGCGTATTGCCAGCGACAGGTCATTCTGAGAGGGAACTGACAGCAACCCTGCCATATACAGAAGGGACTGCACCACCTTCTCTGGAATCTAAGCTAAAATGGCTCTGAAGATGATAATCTGATAGGATTGGTAGTGTTGGATTGCTGGCATGATGCAGCTAGGTGCTCAAGCAGCTGTGTCCAGATCTTTAATTTACTTTGCATTTAGGTTGTACAGTGACCATTTGTTGTTAATTAGAAGCATACAACCTCAAGGGCAATATATCTAAACTTCAAGTCTGCACACTTCTTGACTTGCTATAGCTATCAAGAAGTAACTTCAATAAGTCACTTTAGAAACAGACTGTTTTTGAAGAGGGGAAAAGGGTGAAGGATGGTAAGGATCACAGCTGAGAAAAGTCTTATTCCTGCCTATGTGATACAGCTTTCAGCAGACAGTGAAACAGAACTTCAGGCTTTCCCTTCCCCCATATATGACACCTGACAAGAGAAATGATAAAGAAAACCAAACAAGACTTCCACCACAAAACTCACTCTGCCCAGCTCACACACAGAGAAGATTTTTGGATTTGTAGCACCAAGGATTGATAAAACACAGTGCAGTTTAGATTCTCTAT
This sequence comes from Microhierax caerulescens, assembly GCA_035590215.1. Taxonomy (NCBI): domain Eukaryota; kingdom Metazoa; phylum Chordata; class Aves; order Falconiformes; family Falconidae; genus Microhierax; species Microhierax caerulescens. The sequence goes on from JAVJGJ010000047.1 coordinate 98,148,118, forward strand.
TTCTTAAATTCAAAAGGAGCCCAGGCTAATTCAAAAGGAGCCCAGGCTAATTCAAAAGTCAAAAGCATACACTTTTTCACTCTACTGCAAAGGACTTTCCCAAAGGAAAAGTTAACACTGCTTTATGCCTGAATCCAGATATAAAACAAAACAAAAAACCCCACCAACAGACTTTAAAACACCAGCACACCAGAATAAATTCTGTAGTTCCTCCTTTGTTACTTGACCAGGCAGGGGCATAGGGCATAAAAGCCACTGAAGTGTTCCTTCGTTTCAGGTTTGTGATAAGGACATTAGTTAAGTCAAGATTCATCACCTGGCATTCTTTGCTTGCCTCATTTTTAAGAGCCTATGTTTCTGTCTGCACAAGTTGCACACTGCTTTGCCATTGCTAAATCAGGAACTAAAATATTCATGAAGCACCTTGCAGATGTCACCATACACAGCCCTTGACTGCCATAGCCCAGGATGATCAACAAAGCCAGCTCACACACCGGATTAAGCAAGCCCCAAATAAATTCAGGCTTACCAGTACTATGTTGGTTTGATCCCATGCACAGGGGAAATAAAAGACAAATTAATTAAGTCATGTAACTGCCACCTTACTCAGTCAGATCAGCAACCCTAGACTTGGTTCTCCAGCTCTCTGTGCTAGTAGTGCTTAGGATAACGAACAGCAGGACGTGCAGTTACCACTGTTTTGTTCTCGCATGAGTTCAGGCCACTAAGGGTAGGACGGGCAGCAAAAGGAACAGTTCTTCATGTTTAAGATCTGGCAAATTATGTGCCCACATGCCTGAGAGTGAGAAGCAGCAGAGGGAAGCTAACGGCTTGTCAGTCACAACGTGGAACGATTTGATACAGTGCTCTATGTGCACCCGGGACCTTCGACCACCATTCTTGGAGACTCCTGCACTGTGTAGTGCCCATCTCCCCTCACAGACGGGCTGAAGCTAAAAACAGGCAGCACCTTCCAAGCCTCCAACCTCATTCCCTTACATTTTACTCAGACTTAACTCTCATCGGTTATCAGACCTTCTTGGAGTTGGAATCTGGTAAAGAACATCTTTTACAACCCACATCCCCTCTACTCTTGTGTTCAGGCAGTCACCAGGGTAGGCAGTGATTTTGCAAATTATACTCTAAGTTTTATGAACAACAGGTAGGCAGTACCAGTTGCTCATACAGCTACAGTGTCATGTCTTCATATTTAGAGACATCTGCTCTGCTTCTAAAGTGAACTGCAATATCCCTAGATAGTTAAGAAAACAAAAGCCAAAGCTATGTGTTCTGCAAGGCACACTACAGAACAGGATGTACACTTCCACAAACCAGCTTTTGTGGCAACGCCAACAGAGCTGCAAGTCCCGACCCAGCCAGCCACTCCAGAGGCACAAGTGAAGAGGGGAGCAGGCTGTACCTAAGCGTGGACAGCACACACCATGAGGTCTGTGTAACAGAGTAGGAATGAGGAAGGCACAGTAGATGAAAAAAAGTGTATTTATCTTTAAGCCTCAACTCAGGAATACTGCAATACAGACTACCTGCTAAGAGAAAATGATCAGCCAAGAAACTATGAAGGATCTGTGTGGAGCCCAAAGAGAATACAAGTTCCCTACCAAACACTCATAGGTCTTAAACTTTGCATAAAACTTACAGAAAAGAGCAGTCTTGTCTTTCCAAATCCAAAGATACACCACATGTGATCACCAACAGCTTTTAAGGGAAATCTGAAGTGTATCTGTATCTGCTTCCATTATACACTTACGCATTATGTACGAGCTATGACCCTAAAAGCTACATCTAAGGACCAGCTCACACTGAGGCTGTTGATCAGGGATTAACAAATGAATAATAGAGAGCAAATAACTCTTCAGTACAACAGAATTAAAAAAACAAACCAAACCAAAAAACCTTGAGAACTTGAACATTCCTGATAGTTAGACCAGCAGGAAAAGTGTTTTTCAGAGAACAAGTAGAACTTTGGTAGCAATCAACTCTAAAGTGCCTTATGCTTCCTAATTCCTGTGCAAACAGTGCTGTAGAGGCAGAAGCACGTTTCAAGAGTGTTAAGATGCTCAATTACATAATAACACATGACACAGCAAGGAGATTCCAGTTACCTTCTCTGCTATCATGCACGGTACAAAACTGATGACAGAGACTGCATTACTAACTTTCCTTCAGCACTTCAATTTCTCTGCCACCCACTCCTGCAATATAAGCATTAAGAGACACATCCAGCCTCCCACCGTGGTCTGCAATGTTCCCCTGTGAGAACAAAGCATATGAAGAAGGAAGATCTACATTATACAGTGAGTCCTTGCGGCTTTCCTGTCCAGACCAGCAAGGAACAGGCTGGCAGGTTCTGCAATCACATTTTTTCTCAAATACATTTTCTCAGCAATGTCTCATTGCATAAAGGTGGTGAGCACAGCATTATTTTCAAAAAAGAGGCTTCTCAGTATCGTTACCAGTCTGTGGAAACCCTGCCATTTCCCACGGCAGTCTGCAAGTGCAGTCCTTCTGGAATGCATTGATCAAATGATGCAAAGATCCGATCCCTCCTTTCCTCTACTTGCCAAAAGGCCTAATTCCCTGTCTCAGAAGGGCTTTCTTCCTCCTGCCTGAGCAAGGCTTACTCCTCTGTGGAACTGGGAACCTCCTAGTGCCAATTGATCAGAGCAAGCAGGAAAAGGAGTGAAGCTGGTCATTTCTTGTGCAAGCCAGTCAGGATTTCAAGCCCATTTTTTCCATCATCTGTTCATACACCGTCCATGCCATTGCTGCCATCAGAGTGCGCCTGAGGGCACGGGGCACACCACCTCGGAAAAAGCCAACCAACCCAAAGTCCTGCAACAGGAGATAAACAAACAGAAGTCCATCACATTCTGCCTCTACTGTTTTAATTTCTCAGCATTTGTTACATGGAACAGCACAGGATATATTTCAGCTCAGACCCAGATCAGTTTCTGAAAGATCTAGGCTTAAATAGCATTTAATGTTTAGGAAGAACCTGTAGTACTGCGCAGTTGCAGGGCCACCCAAGAAAGCAGGAAGAGCAGTGAGTGCAGAAGAGAATGCCAGGACGGGGACAATGGATGGGGAAAGGCATACTCAAGCCCAACAGAGAAGGCAAGGATGTAACAGTTTCAAGACACTTCAGGAAAACCACTTGTCTTTTGTAAAGATCTTCATATTTACAAAAGTCACTTAAGCTATTCTGTAAAAACTGAGATTTGTAAGTACTGAAGTAAAAAAAACATTCTGATATGAGAAAAACATACCATGCACAAAAAAATCCATGCACAAATAAACAGATTCCTGTTTAGGAATAGAATTCAATATGCAAACCTGCCAAGGCCTGCCCTTCTGAGGGCAAAAAGAGAAAGAAGGGCTTTGAGTACATTCTCCATCCCACTCACGGGATACCGATCTGGACATTTATTTCTTTTTTAGTGTCCAAAGGGCAAAGAATTGTTTTGTAGCTGGTTTGTATCCGAAACTGGCATTTCCCAGCACATACTAAAGAAACCCTTTGCCTCATTGTGGTCATCACAGATGCACCTACCCTGACAAACCAGAGGCAGCAACACCTGTAAGCACAACCCCTCCAAGCCTACATACTAAACTGAAATGAAGTAAAGATGAAGTAAGCTATGCACTTTCCATCTCTACCAGTGTAAGAATCAATATGCAACAGACAGAACTGAAGTAAAATGATTCACCAGCCTGAAACATGACGCAGGCCTGTGTGGAGAGATGCTTGCTGGAATATGCCCACCTTTGTGCTCCAGTACTCTGAGCCTGCTCTCCAACTCCCAATCATCTGTAATTTCATGAGAACAGAGGACCAAGGAATGGCAAGAATAATCAGGAAGCAAGTTCACCGCCTTGTAATCCATTCAAGAGGAGCCAGAAACACATCCAAGGGGACACCCATCCAATGACAACAGCCCCTCTATTTACCAGGAAAAGCAAGGAATGGACTGAAGCTTCCAAATGCTTTCAGACCATCAACCAAAGTACTTCCCAGTTACTACTGAACAGGTCTGCACAGTGACAAGAGATTCAGCCTTACTCTCCCACAGCATGACTCACTTCAGTTTCTGAAAATGCTGACACCGATTAGCTTGACTGCAAGAGCGTATCAAGCAGTCACATTTGATCACCTCCTTTAAAAGGCAACAACTTTCTTAGCATAGCTGTGCTTTGTTCAGGCAGGGAGATCTGAAGTAAGGCTGTGATCGCATGTATTGGAAAGGATTCACCTCACCTTGTAGATGAAGGCAATGGCCTGGCTTGTCCTGTGGTACTTTTGGGGCGACAGCTGCATGTGTGTTTTGACGACATCAGCAGGCTGCGTTGCCAGTGAGGCCAAGATTCCCGCAAAGATCCCACAGCCAAAATTCAGCAAGGGCATGAGCATTGGATCCAGCTGGTCTGCAAGAAAGCAAAGGGAATCCACTCAGACACAAAACAGGCCAGGAACATTCATGTTGCATGACAAAGTGAAAAGCTACTGAATTATTAAATCAACATTGAAGTCTAAAAGAAGTTAAAACCCATGCAGGGTAAGAAACCTTTCAAGGGAAAAAAACGGCTATTAGTCAGAAGTCAGCACTATTAAAAAGCCTCACTTGCTGGTGAACTGAATTTGACAGGAACTCAGAAAAGTAAAGATTGTGCAAGTGTTGCCTGTGCCAGTTCTAAGATCAGAGAAGTGCTGGTTTAGGGGAAGCTGATCAGTATACAAGACAGCCAGCAGCAGAAAGCACTGCTGAAGACATCCTCTCTTTCTGGTCGCTAATCCACCTTATACATCAGTCTTCATAAAGACAATTAATCAATTTAGGGCCAATTTCCATTTCTACACTGACCTGAGCTATAGGTCTACAGTACTCCACAGGAATATGTCAACATCCCACATAAAGCCCTATAAAGACTTTTTTAAAAGAGACTGATTTAACTACTGAGGTAGAAGGCAATAAGCACAGCATGCAGGCAGTCAATTACAGTGCAAGATGTGAGAAGAGAAACAGTCTTTGATTACTGCCTCTGATGCTCAGCCTTACCCTGAGGCACGAGTTTTTTGGTCTGTGTGTAGAACATCAGGTAGATGCCAGAGAAGGGTGCGTCCCGCAGCAATGTTGCTGTGAGCCCACTGAACATGCCACGAGCCCCTTCCGTCTGATAGATACTCTTCAGAGCTCCATATACACTCCCATAGCCAAATCTTCCACTCTGCAAGGGTAGACAACGGTCTGTCACCCATGTGCCAGGCACAGACAAAGGAGCCCTACACATACCCTGAGGCCATAGAATGCAAACAAACGGCAGAATGCACTCAATGTGATGCCGAAGATGACAGCACAGAGAACAGCTCAAGGCAAAAAGCAAGTTTCACTTACATCAGCCTTTAATACAGTCCTTCAGGAAGGTAAAATATGAAAGATGCTACACAAACGTTGCATATAACAAACTTAAAAATCTCAGGATTAATTCTGTTTCACCTTACACTTCTTGCCTAAATATTAGTGCATGGTATTTCCTGCACAATGCACGAACCAGGACGAAATCAGGACCACACCCGTGGATGTAAGCAAGTGTCAGAAACCTTCTCCAGACAGAAGAATTTCTTTTTCATCACGAGGAAGGCATGTGACATCATTAACAGGGAACTAATTAGAAAGTCCTACTCACCTCGTATCGGGTCTTCACTACAGTCACTGGCAACATGCAAATCCCAGAAACTGCACGGGCGGTGGCACCCAGAAAGACAGACTCCAGGGCTGTGGGTGAACGGTCCACTAGAAACCTTTGCTTCATCATGTACAAAGTGCTGAAGTAAATCCCAACCCCAGGAATACATCTTGCAAAGGACTTCAGAAGAAACAGAAGCAGATGAAGAAAGAAAAAGCATATATAAGATGAAATGTACTGCAGAACATTTCAGAGACTGTTAAACTTGAAAGGAAGCTTTGTAGAAAACAAACAAAATAAATAAATCACTAAAGCTAACGTGTCAAGCAAAGAAGACAAGGTAAAAATCATATACAGCCCCGAGAGACCATTGATTCAAATTATGCCAGGATTTAACGCGTTCCTCAATGGCAGTTTTCTAGGAACAAGACATTCCAAAACAAAATTAAGTTGGTGCAGCAGCCACACCACATTTGCAAAAGTGTTCAAGTGTACAGCTGCTCAGGACTGGAAAGCCACAGGGTCTGCCATGATCAAATCAGTGGAATTCACAACATTAACTCCTTAAAATAGGACTTAATCTGAATCACATGGTTTCATTCATAATTGTACAAGAGCTGGCTATTTAAATCCAAGCAGCCATAGTTATTAATAAACAATAGGTTTATTTATCTACTTATTTGTAGAAGTCAGGGTTAAAACAGCCACTTACTGGAGAGACACCTTTCCAGAGCCCCAGAAGACTCTCAGTACGAACAACCCTGAAAAGCAGTGTTACCATCCCAGCACGACCAGACCTGAAAGGAAGACAAGACAGTAACTGAAGAGATGACCTGCTTCTGCTCTCTGGCAGACGTACTCGACGGCCATCCCCTTTCACTAATATCTCTGTGCATTACCCCAGCACCTCTTAAGTATTCTTTCTCAACTCAGCCTGCTCTTCTTGGTGTATGGGGTCTGGCTGAGCCCCATAGCAGCCCTCCCAGTGCTGTGCTTGTATTGGTACCTAGAAAGGTGGCGATAACACACAGTGTTTTGACTACTGCTGATCAGTGCTCACACAGCTTCAAGGCTGTCTCTCCAGTAGGTTGGTGGTGACCAAGATTTTGGGAGGGGACACAGCCAGGACAGCTGACCCAAAGTGACCAACAGAATATTCCATATCACATAATGTCTGTTCAGATATAAAAGCTAAGAGAAAGGAGGATGAAGGTGGCGGGTATTTGTTATTTACAATGTTTTGCCTTCTGGAGCAACTGCTTCACATACTGAAGCCCTGCTTTGCAGGAAGTAGCCAAACATTGCCTGCTGATGGGGAGTAGAGAATAACATCTTTTGGTTTTCCTCCACTTACGCATGCCAAGTTATTTGCTACTGTTTCATTAAAATGCCTTTATCTCGACCCACAATTTTTTTTCCCCATCTTATTTTCTCCACCGTGTTCTGATGAGGAGAGGAATAATAGAGCGGCTTGGTGGGCACATGGCATCCAGCCAAGGTCAACCCACCACACTTGGTGACTCTTTCCAGGGCTTCTGCATCACCTTCTGCTTTCCCATCACCGCAGCACATGTTAGAAGCCTCTTTCATGAACACTCCTAGTTGCTCACTCCCTTTTTTAGCAGCAGCAGTTGTGGTTGACTACACTGAGCAAATGGAAGCAGTTGCACACATGGAAAAGTTAGTTACTTGACCACCACACAGAATTTTTCAGGCAGAGGACACCCCATGAAACTGCACAGCAGCCACTCCAGCAAACACCAGTCTCTCAGATGAGTTCAGACAAACGCTGAAGTTGCACGCTATTAAAGCAGTGTTCACAAGAACAGCCGTTTTCTCTCTTCTGAAGTAAAATATCAATCCTTCTCCATGCTATAAAAACATACCTCCTATTTCAGAATCCAAATTACGTATTTTGGTATCCAAGTTACAACCCTGAACTCCAAGGCCCAGCCAGCAAATCAAGCAGAAGCCTATAGTGGAGCACCTCCATACTGCCCATGCATACGCATCCCCGCTCTCTCACCCATTCACAGCAGGCTGCAGAGTTTGCAGGCGGGTTTTCAGCAGGTCAAGGGGTTGGAAGAGGAGCGTGGAGCAAGTCCCACTGATGGAACCACACACAAAGGCCTTTAGGACTGGATGCATCTGGAAGAGGAAAAAGAGGACTTTAAATGGGCATTTAATTAAGAATGGCACAAGAAGAAATACATCAGCTGGTATGTCGATGTTACAGGAAAGGAAGATGAGCTGACCGCAGACACTAAGGACTGCTGCTCAGGGCACAGAAAACTTTGCCAGACATTTTCAGAGCCTGACCAAATTTCATGTGCAGTTTTTGGTCCCTCTGGCTTTGCTGGGAGATTGTTCCAGAACCTCTTTGCAATTAGGTGGTTAGAAAGCGTATTCTGAACATCAAATTTATTAGCAGCCACCTGGTAACAATTTGCAATGTCCAAGGAAACGAGTGCTCCCTTCCCACCTGCCCCGCCACGGGCAGGGCTCTCCCGTAGGCCCACCCACCCCCAAACCTGCCCCACACACTCAACGCACGGCACGGCACGGCCTGCTCAGCCAAGGCCTGGCGTTCCCGCCCGCGCCGGCTGCCACCTCCTGCACTTCTCAAGCGATAAAGCAGGAGGCACAGACCACATAGCACGGCGCAGGGGATTTTGGGGTTGTTTTTTTTGTTTGTTTTTAAACATATAGAGGCGCTTTGTTAATGGCGAAAGGGTTTCCCACGCCACTCGGAGCAGAACCACGGCAGAGATTCCTGCAGCACGGCGCGTTTCCGAGAGCATCCAGCGAGCTGCACACGGCGGCCCTCCGCCGCCGGCTGCCCGGCCCCTCACCAAACCCATTACGACCCCCCGCCGCGTTGCACCGAGCCTGCCTCCCCCCCCGCGGCCGGGCCTACCGCTACGGGGCACGACCCGCGCGCACCCCCCGCCCCTCAGGCAGCCCCGGGGCCCGCCTCCCGAGCAGCCGCGGG
>JAVJGJ010000047.1:98171612-98203320 GCA_035590215.1 Microhierax caerulescens
TGAGCCTGGTCCCTGCCTACAAAGCCAGTCTACTCTGCTGGAATGAGGGAAGGAGAAGTCAAGTGTCCCGACTTTGGAAACAAAATCAGTTCCTTTCAGCACTGACTGGGGGGGGTGGGGGTGTGGGAAATGTTTCTAAGGCACCCTTCCATGCTGCTCAGGCAGTGCAGAGTAGTCTGCTAGTGATTTTGGCCTCTCTTTCACAAAACAGGCAGAGGAGGACATGCCAAGGGAAAGGGAGGAAGATGCTAAAAAAAGACACTAAAAAGTTAAGAACCTCAGAGACAACTATGATCAAAGCAAGCTCAAGCAGCTGTTTCCATTTTTCCTGTCCGAAAAGGCTGCCCAAACACTGCATCCCTGTGGATGCCCGGCTGGGAGGATTTCTCAACTTCAGGTCACCTGTTCAGGATGAAAGTTTTTTACTTATAGCTCTACAGGACAGTGGCAACAAAAGATGACTGTGAAGATGTCATCTGCAGAGAGGACTGCTTGTCTGGCCGGTGCCCATCGATGGCACTGTAGTCTTTGCAGATAAACAGAAAACGTGCGTATTTTCTGAAAGCTTCGTGAAGGTGTTTCTTGAATTTCTCACCCACAAAAGCGTAGATGACTGGGTTGAGGCAGCAGTGGACGAAGGAGAGGGCCTCAGTCAGCTCCATGGCTAGGTCTAGCCTTTGGCTTGTATGGCAGTCGTCAATGATGTACATGTACCTCAGAGAGTCCAGAAAAAGCACAATGTTGATGGGGGTCCAGAAGAGGAAGAACACAATGACAACAATAAAAACCAGTTTCATCGCTTTGTACTTGTTCTGAGTATGGCACTTCTGCAGGTTTTTCAAGATGTTGTAGTAGCAGAAAATGAGGACACCAGCAGGGATCAGCCATCCCAGTACATTGACTTCAAAATTACTGACAGTCTTCCAGACGTTGCTGTCGGGATAGTGAGGGGTGCACTTAATCTGGTTATTGTCATTTATTTCCTGGAAAAAAATTAGGTCTGGCATTGATGCTAAAATGGCAACTACCCAAAGGGCCAGGCTGGTGATAACCCCACGGGCAGTTGTCCGAACCTGCAGAGCGTAGACAGAACGGACAATGGCCAAGTACCTGTCAACACTCATGACAGTTATTAAGAAGGCGCTGCTGTAGAAACCAATGAAGTAAGCTGAGCTGATGATTTTACACATTGCATTTCCAAAAGTCCACTGGCCCACAATGGAGTACTGAACCAAGAAGGGGAGGGAGAAAACAAACAGGAGATCAGAGATGGCGAGGTTCAGCAGATACACATCAGTCATGGCCCTGACTTTCTTGAAGACTGTTAGGACCAAAACGACCAAAGCATTTCCTATGAGGCCAGTCACAAACAGTAGGGAGTACAGCACTGGAAAAAAGGTAGATGCAAATGCTGGAATATTTTCGAGATCACAGCTGATGTCCAGTTCTGTGTAGAAGAAGGGGTATTCATAGGCTGCAGAGGAGTTGGATGTTGGTGACATGTAATCCACCTGTTCAAAGGCAATGAAGTTCATAAAGCCCAAATCACAAATTACCCTCTTAGTAAATACATTAGGCACAAGTCAACTCACACCAAGCCGCATGAGGACAAAACAGCCGTGCCTCAGCTGTGTTGGAGGATGCCAAGGAGGAAGGAACATGAGTGACCAATCCGACCCTGCAAGATCTGGGGTGAGGTTCTTGTACCAGAGGGGCAGAGGAGATGAAAGAACATGCAACTATGGTGATAAAACAGAGGTTACCGGCATCCCCCCGCTGGCTCCAGGTGGGGTGCCCAGCCCCATGCTTGCAGCCCAGGTGGGGGACCAAGGCCAGAGACAGGGAGCATCCCCAAACCAGCAAGTAAATGGGCACGGCCAAGGGCTGAGAGCCACCGGCATAGGTTTTGGGGCCCTGTTCCACGTTTCCTTTGGAAAGGAGAAAGGCAGTGGGGCTCAGGGAGGAACTGGCATGGCTCATCTAAAAGTTCCATTTCCAGTTAGCTGGGTGGCAGAAATAGCCCTTCATGAAACAAGTTACTTTTGCAGAGGATTCCTGCACAGTTCAAGCAAGTTTTCACCTGTAAAGGCATCAGCCCGTACAGGTCACCAGCACGCTCTCTCCACTCCAGATGAGATCGGTGGTGGCAGCTCTGGCCCAAGAGGTGACTTCCCAAAGAGCAGACATGGCTTTCTGCCCCTTCCTCCCTCCCCAGCAGGAGCTTTGCCCTCTTGGTCTGTACCAGCACAAACTGCTGCTGCCAGCAGCCCGTGCCCACCAAGACTTTACTCTGCTAACAGAGGTGGCTCGTTTTCTTTTCAACACCAGCAGCTCTGCTCTCCTGGCACCTGTCAGGATGCACCAGCAGTGGCAATGTGCCCCTTCCCTGCTCCCTGGCCCCTCGCAGCCCCCCAGCAGCAGTCACCACATCCCTGGGCAGCACCTGTGACAGCAAATAGCTAAAGAAGATGGGTGGCAACACAGTTCCCAGTCATGATGTCCTCCACAGGACACTCAAACAGTACCCCTGCCCTCAAGGACAGCATTCTTCCACAAGCGGTCTCATCAGCCAAAGAAATTGTCACTCAGTGGGTTTTTTTTCAGAGAACCAAAATCACACTGATCTCTTCTAAACCCCTGTCATCCCTACCAGTACGTGTGCCCCTGTAGGCGAAACCAGAGCCCTCAGATGTGCTACTGGTCTTGGCTTGGAAGGCAGCAGCCCAGCAGGGAGTCACTCACCAACACATCCTTGGAGCCACCTCTGCCCGGCAGGTGTGTCAGGTTCCCCTCCATAATCCAGCACTGGATCTGAAAGAGTGCCAAAAAATGTCTTTATATCACAGGCTTTTAAGAAGCGGGCATACCTTCACACGTGTATGCTGGCGGTATTTACCTTGGCTTATGTTGCAATGCCAGGTCACAGGCAAGGTCCTCACCGTAGTAGTGTACAGTCACAAAATGCCTTTTCCTCTGTGTGGTATGTTACACTAAAGACGTCTAAAACCCCAAGCGTACAAGTTCAGCCTCTGTACTTGACAGAGAAACGGAAATATGTCAGGTTTATCTTCTGAATAATCAGTATTTTTTTTTCACTTTGAGCATTTAGATGAACGTCAGTGGAAGAAATTTGCAATCCAACCCAAACAATTCCGTGGTTCTGTGATTTTCCCCATGCATCTGTGAAGTGCCCCCATCCCTCACCTCGGTGCCCCCGTCCCACCTACTACCCCTCCTCTGCAGCCCCCGTGGCTGGGAGAGAGAAAGCAGTGCTGCCTCTCCTCTGCACCAAGGGGTTTTGGTGAAAATGCCTGTAGGGGATGGCCAAGCACATAGCCGCAATGGCAAAGGGTACCACGTTTAACATTTTTATTTGGAAGGTGCCTCCCTCTGCACCCATGCCCGGAAAGAAGTACCCAAGGGAACTGATCGTAGAATCATTTAGGTTGGAAAAGACCTTTAAGGTCATCAAGTCCAGCCATAAACGTAGCACTGTCAAGTCCATATCACCCTTACTTCCCCACAACACTCTGCACAACACTCTTGCAGACTTTAACCCTGAACAGGACTGGATTTCCACCAACTCTGCCAAGTACTTGCTGGGGCCTCAACCTGACCCAACACGGCTTTCATTCCACAGCTGCCTTCAGACAGATATATGGCAAAGAGCAGCACTACTGAGCTTTTGAAGTGTGTGCTATCTTTTTAAATACTGCTGCTCCTCACTATAGCCTAGTGCTGTGCTGTAATTCAGGCAAGTCACATCACCTTGGTTTTGGTTTTGTTTTTGAGCAAACAGTACCTCACTGGGCATCAGTCCATATATGTGCTCTAGAGATTCCCATGTGGAATGGTCTGTCATGTCCCTCAAACCCTCTGAATGTCCACCTTCATTCACCATAGCTCCAAAGGCAGAGGGACAAATCTCTATGAATGGAGAAAATCTGCAACTATTTCACATGTGGCAGTGGGTGGCTTTCTTTGGCTGTGGTGTGTGGTGTGATATTGGGTCAGAGTCAAGCCATATGTATGTGATAATACCCAAGATCTGCTGCGTATTAACTCTTGCAAGAGTTGAAACAAGAAACCAAAACCAGAAGCAAACTCCTTTGTCATAGGAGTTGCTGGCAGGGTTGAAGTGGGCTCTCCGTTATGCATTTTCAGGTTTAAAAGAGCACTCACACCTTTGTCAGTGTTGGTGGCAGAGAAGATACCCAGGAATTATGCAATGTGGAAAGAAGTGGCAACCAAGCAGGCTTTCGTTCCCTTGGGCAGTTCTGTACCCCTCATCTCCTAGAGACGGCAGGCTGCCCGAGCACGAGGCACAAGCAGCCCCAGCAGCACCGAGCCTGCCGGGGAGCTCTGAATGTCCAGGCACCTCCCAAAGCACAGGGGCAGAGGCCCACAAGCCACCCCGCGCGGTAGCTGGGACTGCGGGTGGCCCCGGGGATGCTCACACCGCAGCCGCCATGCTCAGGGCAGGCGTTTCAGCCAGCCCGAGCGAGAGCAGAGCGGGCTGCCCACGGTGTTTGCACAGAGCCCGTGGCAGCACATCCCCTGCTGCCTGCGCTGGCTGGCGCACACAGCAGCACAAAGGCCCTTGGAGCCCCCACGGCCCCCTGCACCCACGGCCCCCACGGCACGGGTGGCTTCGCAAGCCCTCGTGGGGTCAGGTTTGTCCCCAGCCACTGGGCACCTCTGCTGGCAGCGCCCCGAGCTCCACTCCAGGCTCTCCCTAGCGGGGAAGGTGTCAGTGGGCATCAATGACAGCAGCGGCACAGGCTGCTGAGGTGGCAGGAGAGGGACAAGGCCAAATGCCACTGTCACGGGACACTGGCCGTGCCAGCAGTCTGTCACAGCACTGGCCGTGTCCTGCAGGGCAGCGGGAAGCCCTGTCCGAGGGGAGCCCAGGAGCCTGCCAATGTTCCACCAGCCCTGGTGGGAAGGTGGCCAGCGTCCCCCTCTTTGGAGGAGTGGTGTCAGTGGCAGAGGAGGAGGAGCAGGAGGAGAAGGCAGGAGCCCGCGGGGAGCAGAGGGCTGCAGCTGCCCCTGGGTAGCCACCCTGCAGGCAGGGCAGTGCCTGGGTGCTGGTGCCGCTCCTGCTGGCAGCGTGCCCCAGCCTGGAGGGGGAGGGGATGCCCCACTCTTGCCTGCCCACTCCTCGGCCTCGCAGGCGCGCTTATGCCGTTATGGCGGAGGGAAAATGCGAGCAGGTGAGTAGCGGCATGAGATAAACATAACCTGCTTCTTCTGGGCAGAGCCTCAGCTGAAACCTTCCTCCGGGCACTGTAGAACAAACCCCTCGCGGTTAGAGCAGGGCCCTGGTCGGCAGCACGGCAGTACATGGCCCCTGGGGATCCTTTTGGCTTAGGCCGAGAGCTGGACAATGCCTTTCTTAACTCTGCACCTGTGCACTTCTTGCACCATCCCTGCACATCTTGGTGTCCAGTATCCCCAGCGCTGTGCTGCCCTGAGGGGTCCTCAGCCACAGTGCTGTGGAGAGGGGGTTGGTGCTGGTGCAGAGGTACCTGACAGCTTCAGCTCTTGTGAGCATCAGGAGGGAGGGAGAAAGGAGGAACAGGAGGGAGGCAGGGAGGAAAGGGATTTCTTTTTTCAGCTTTCTGAATAGTAGATTGCCGGAGCACAGCTGTGCGGCTGTTCCTCCTGCCTGGGCGAGCCCCGGAGGGAGGGGATGTGATCACCCAGTCAATGGCTTCTTGCCCACCTTCTCAGGCTTTACTGGTATTGTTGGAGCTGGCCCCAAAAGCAGCACAGCCTCAGCAGCACACTCTGAGTGATGGGTGTAACTCAGGTACGCACTGAAACAGGCAGATCCCAGGAGCTCATGTACTTATTGCCCATCCCAGGGGAGGCAGACACCTCCCCAAGAGACCTGGCTGAGCCCCTGCCACCTCTCCAGGGCAGGAGAGCAGCAGGCATGTCCCCGCATGGCAGCTGGAGTAAAGGGAGGCAAACAAACAGCCCAAGAACCCAGATGTGGTCACCACAGCATGAGTGAGCCTCAACACTAAGCTGTTTCAATGCTCTTAACCCTTCAGTGTTATTTGTAATGTGGGGATAAATGTTTCTTTTCACTTTTAACACCCATCTAGGCCGCACCCTGTGTTTGCAGAAAGCGTGCAAGCCTTTAGCTTTCTACGGCTCTTCCCTGCACCAGCCCTCAGGCTGAAACATTTTCATCCCTAGGCATAGCTTCTCTCTATATCTCTCTCTGAGGTTAATTTTTGCTTCCCCACCTTTTTAACAAAGAATAAATGTGTGTCCCACTGGTGGCTGGAAAGCTACCAGAGCTGAGTTGTCTCTTTGCATCTTCCAAGGACAGTGACAAGAAGGAATGAAGATCCCTCTGCTGAGTTTTATTTCAGAATTGAGGCACAGAAAATATTTCTGTGAAGGGTTGTGTGTGTGTATGTAACCAGCTGGTGCCTGCACCAAAAGTTGCTGGGTGGGCTCTGGGCAGGCAGCAGCTCTGCTGCGGGACAGCACGGGAAGAAGGGGACACTGTGGCAGCTGGGATGCGCTCCAGAAGTGCCTCAACCCAGCTGACAGAAAAGGCAAGAGGAGGGTTTTGGAGGAGGAATTAAGAGAAGGAGGAAAAACAATGTCCAGCAGGGTTCAGTGCAGTCATGGCTATGGCGTGTGTCACACTGCTGGGCCATGCAGGGCAGCTCTGCATTAGAGAACTCCAGTGGGACCCAGGGGCTCCATGCCTGCTCACCACCCAGCATTAACAGGGATTTCCAAAGGATACAGCCTGAACAATACAGCTCCTGGCTCCATGGCACACTACTGACAACGCAGTGAAGGTGACAGCTGCCTGGGTTTTGCTCCTGTGCCTCCACTTGAAACAAAGGCAGAAGAACCTGTCAGGGCTTCAGGCTAGAAGAGCTCTTCCTTGGGACATGAGCTCTCTGGGCGCTGCTGTTGTTTTCTTTGGGAAAGCCGCACAAGTGTCCATTGTAGCTGCACAGTGTTCACAGAGGGAAGCCCTGGTGTCACAGCACTGGAAGAGCTGAGGTTCCTGGGGTTCCCTCTGCTATCCCCACACAGTTACAGCTGCCCTGCAGAGGGGACTCCAGTGAAGCTCTTGAGAGCCAAGAGAGCCCCTTTCTATAGACAGCCACCATCATCAGGCTTTCCCACACAGCAGTGAAAGCAGGATGTGCTGAGGAGAAGAGCATTTTGATCCTTCAGGCCAAATATATCTTTACCAAGTGCTTTAGTCCACAAAGCTTGAACTTGCCAGTGCTGCTGTGCAAAAACCTGCCTCCCTGACCTGGCCTAGCAGCCTGGCCACAGAGCAGGAGGAGACGCTGTTGGTGTGCAAGTACCACTGGTCTTCCTAGATGTTGAGAGAAATAAGTTTTCAAATTTGGAAGGCAACTCAGAGGGAGATGGAATAAAAACAAAAGGGTTTTTTTTCCCCATTATCCACTATATCCCTGCACAGCACATCCTTTACTCTTGATTTTCTCCTCCAAAACCCTCCTGTGCCTTGCAGCTGGGAAGGCAGCAAACTCTACCTAGCCCTTCCCAGGAAAAGTCTCTGGTTACAAAGGGTGCAATGTCTCTTTCTTTTTAGCTTGAAGAAAGCCAAAAGATGCTTTTACTCCTCATTTATGGATCAGAATGGAAGTCTTTTCACTGCTGAAGGTCACTTCCTCAGCTTCCTTACCCCTGAGCTGTCCCTTGAATACCAGAGCGTGAATAGAGGTCCAAGATGGAAAGCAGAGAAATTTCTTCGTGTTGCAATTGTCTTTCAGGCAGTGTTCCTTTCTTACTATAAAGGCACACCGTGCTAATGAGCAGCACTCTTATTTAGGGTTATTGCTAACAACAGAGTACAACAGAAAGCCTTTTCTGTCTCCTGGGGAGACGTGTTGAGGATGTCTGTGAGTCAGCCTGACTCGATTTCTCTTTATTTGAAGTTCTCCAGTTAAAAACCGCAAGGGTACTCCCTTCGGCAATCCTCATTTCTTCATGAGGGTGACAGCCTGCTCTGTGTTTGGCTCTGGCTGAATTCTGGGCAGTGCAGGAGGGACAGGTTTGATGGCTGCCTTCAGGGAAACTCTGCTGTAAGGAGGTTCTTTCTACCAGAGGCAAGCAGTGGCTGGGGACTGCCTCTACTGCTGTTACGTGGGCAGTCCTGACCCTTATTTGCAAGGTTTTTGATGGCAAAGAGGAACACCAGATGTGCTGAGGATTGGTGACCCGGGGGCAGGTGCCTGGCAGCACGAGGGTGGCCACGTCTGCTTGGGCTCTGGCAACACACGTTTTACACATCAGCAGCAAACCAGCCTGGCGCATGCAGGTCCCCAGAGGGAAGATCCTACTAGATTATCCACACATTTTTTTATGACGCTGCAGAGGACGAGGGCTGGGGAGGTTGCAGTCCTTCATCACCCCCATGAGAACATGGGAGACAGGTTTCAATTTGGGTGTCCTCTAGACCACAGCACACCTTCTGCAGGACCCGTGGCCAGGGCAGCACTGCAGGGATAACGTTAGACTATCGCTGGCATGGAGGACGCCTTTATTTGCTTTTCTGAATCTTACAGTTCTCGCACAATGAGAATGTTTCCTTAGTGCCATATACCAGAAAATACCTTTCTGAAAGCTGAAACTTCATAATTTTGGCAGTCATAGCTTCTACTTTCAGTGTGGGGGGAGAACCCGGCCATCAGCCTTTTGATGTTTTTCTGAAAAAAGTGATGGGTTCTTTACATCTGTTTTTAAAGAAGAGACAGGATGGGGCTGCTGGCACTCATCAGAGAAAAAGGTGAGTTTTGAAAACCTGCTGCTCTGGCCCTTTACTATTTTCTAACCTTGAAACTTTATTTTCAGCAGTGCATCTTTGCGGTTCCTGGCTAACGCCTAACCAGATAACAGCCCCCTGATTATTTCCATGGGTACTTGTCCTGGCCCACGTGGCTGACATTGCTTGCATAGTTCAGCTAATCCTGGAGACCCATGGTTTGACCTTTGGTATATTGCTGCGCAGCTGTTGGGGATGTAACCTTTGCTAGATAGAGCATAATGTCATGAAAAAACATGCAATTGGCACAAATACCAGAACAAAACTTACACAAGAATATTTGCCTGGCAGCTGGCTACATCAATTAATGAGCAACAGCTCAGACAACCTGGAGGATGCTCTCAACCCCAAAAACCCCACCCAGTTCAGCCTGCATGGAGGCAGCACAACTCTGAAGTTGTGCCTGAGAAGGGGTTTTAATTTCCCTTGGCATCTGAAGCAGGGACAGCACCTGGAGATGTTTCCATGACTGTATTCCTGTGCGTACCAGAGGACCTTGGTATTGCTACAGCTCCCATCCAGGTGCGGTGTCTCGGATCCCTACAATAACGCACCCCATTGCACAGCCTCCTGCCTGGTTTCACCCCAGATGAACTGCTTTGCATGCCCCAGTGGTGCCTAAAAATGTGCTATGCAGCATCCCAGTTGTGGGTGCACCCATAACACTACCCTGAGCATGATTCTCGGGTCAGGGGCCAAGAAGGCTCCTTGATTAATAAACATGCCAGTGCTTTAAACCCTCAGACTCCTCTGGTCCGCTGGCAGCCCTGGACAGCAGAGAGATGGTACGCTCAAAATCTTGTTTACAGGCAAAGAGAAGGCACACCCTATGTATCGGTAAAGCCAAGAATTTATTGTTAGTGCAATGGCAATCTCAAGGTTCCAATCATTATCACTATAGATCTGCTGGTGGCAGAAAAAAGAATACTAATGCGGTTAAATTTTTTTTGCACATCCATAGTTCCTAGCCCTTTCCTGGTGGTACGCTCACCCTTCCCCTGCTCCTTTGGGTCCTAAAGCTGGTGGCTTCACCCAGGTGGTGGTGATGGTGTGGCGTGTTAAAGCAAGCTGTCAGCACCTCCAGCCCTTCCCTTGGACAAATGCCATGTTCATGCTGATGTTTTGTTCTGCCTCCCTCTAGGATCTGGTTGGGGTCATTTATATATTTTCTAATGTGCTTCTGTACTTTCTTCTGTCTTCACTGATCTTCAGCCTCATGTTATACCCAATTTACTCTGTACAGTATCCCTCGTGTATGTTAGATACTATTTTTGTTCTGTCTGTTACCATTAACGCAGTTTTGCCAGCTCTAGGTCTGTATTTTTTTTAACTGACCTTCCGTGAGTGGTGTATAGCTGTGGGGGTCCCCAGCGCCAGCCTGTGCCCCATCTTTTACCATCTAATTCCTGTACTCCTCTGTACTGCATCCCACATCCCCACAGCTCAAGACCCCTGCTATCACACCAGACATATTTCTATACACTGTACCATTGTGTCTGAGTCAATAATATTTAATTCTGTGTAAGATAGGGGGAAACAAACAGGGTGAGAGCTTTTACACACCGAGTATGAAGCTCCCTCAGGCATTTCTGACTCCCTGTGCAAATCCTGCTCTCTGTAAACACTTCTGCCCCACTGAGTGGCTGCATCACAGTTTCACAAGGCGCCAGCGGGACCAGAGCAGAACACATTAATACTTTGTCAGCTCAGCCCTGAAGCTCAGCCCAGGAAGCTGCCCTGCCAAAGTTCACGTCTCACAGGGTAGGCATAAGCATTAGAGAAGAGGAAATATACATTTAAACCCAAACAGGCTCAGCCTGAAGAAAAGGTTGGTTTTCAACACAGCTATGATTTAAGGTAAGAGACAATTATATTTTACCTACAGTTTGACAAAACAGGATGACAAGAACAGTGTGTCCTGAACTTAAGGAAACTGTTCACTACTTAGAGCTTGGAATTAAAATGATACTTAATTTGGGTAAAGATGATGTGGGTAATATTTACAAATTCTGAAAGTAGAAAGGGGACTTTGATTATCAATCAAAGTGGACAAGGACAGAGGAATTTTACTTGGTGACTATTTGTGGCATCTTGTGGCAAGAGAAATATTCACCCTCAAGAAGTCCAAAGCAAAATGCTGATAGTGTGCGGCATTAGCCCAGAACAGACCAAGAAAAGATACAAGCCCTTCTACTTCATCAGATGTTTTTTGTTAGATGTTTGCAGGGATTTCACAACTCCCGAGTACTGCTTTGCTTTTAGTTTTGGTCAGTGAACCAATATCACAAACATCACTGACACTGAAAGACAGACCAATACAGAAAATTTGGAAGAGACCATAGAAAGTATCTGATGCAGAAAACAAACCAGCAAAAGATGGCAGAAATTGAAAAAGTGTGAAAACCCAACTATGACCATATTACATAATTCCTCTATGACTTGGCTTTCTATAGGAAAGATGTTGCATGAAGAAGTCTGCTGGTCAGGGTGAGACATTTGTGTAATACAGTGGTGGGCAGCCTGATAAGTACTTGTATGATATAAACACAGATCCAGGAAAGGTGATTCCCAAAATCGAGTCTGTTGGGGCAAACCCTGCGTGGAGGCAGTGAACTGGGTGACAGGATAAAAGACAGCAACAGCAATGAATTACAAGGGTTTGGGCAGCACAGAACAAGTCCAAAAGGGAGAGCAGAAGGCTAAAGTTTGACAAAGGAGAACACACAGTAGTAAACTGAGAGTAAATCACATAGTAAATGTGATCTTCCCAGGAAGGGGCTGGCAAGTGCAGAACTTAAATCTCATCTGAACACAGTCAAGAAAGGGTATGTAATGTGTGCTGTGCTGATCTCTAAACCGACGGAGAAGTTTATTTAAGAGATCTCAAATTTCTAGAAAGCCTTATCAGACTTCTTGAGGATGCCAAGGCAATGTGAGCTTGTTAATAACAGAAAGGAGGGGCAGGAAGTAAACAGGCACCATGAAAAAGGTGCTGAGAGGACAGAGCTAATGGTAATCATAAACAAGTACAAACAATGCACATAGCTAAAATAATCCATTTCTACTATCCCTTTAACAGAAAATACAAAAGAAATTTGAATTCCACTTAAGAAGGGAAGGTCTGGGAAAAAGAAATACTGAGGAAAAGCATGTAAGAGAAAAGCAAAATGCTCAGCTGTAGGTACAACAAAAGATACAGTGTCACGGGCAACTGTGCAAGCAGAAGGGGCAAATAGGGGAACTAACAGCCTAGAGGAAATACCTGTGAAACAAATTTTCCAAGAAAATCCTGATCCTGGCAATCACCATGCAGTCAGATGAGACCCCCAAACACCTAGTGCCCTGCAGACAGCTCTTGGGAGGGCACCTGGCCCCTCCCCAGCTCTGCCACTGCCCCCCTGGCAGCTGAGTTAAAGCGCTCCCCAGCCTCCCTGAGGACAAACACAAATACTGCTCTTCAACATGATTTACACACCATTTACCTCATTTCCCATCCCCTGGCCAGGCTCTGGGGTCAGGACAGTGTCTGGAAACCATCTCAGGTTGCTGAGGCTCTCTGCAGAGGACCCTTGGATCTGGTCATAGTATTGAGACCACAGAATCATGACCCTCAGGGTCACAGATGAAAATTTCAGGACCATTTTAGTGATTTTTGAACCTCAATTTTCAGATCCAGGGGAGATGCAGGAATCTGAATCATAGTGTCAGGTCATGTTTCCTAAATGCCTAAGTCATTTCTGAAGTGGATGTTTAAGGCTCTGACCTCCTTAAGGCCAGATTTCTAAAGGTACTCTGCCAGAGGCTCAGACCATTGCCTTGCAGGATTTTTCAGAAGCCCTCCAGTGCTTAGCTCCCATTCAGAAGAATGATTTGAATCAACAAATGGAAATTGCCTTGACATGACTATCTGCATCTCCACTTCCTTAACAGCCTTGGTCATGCCCTGCTCCCAAGAGCTGACTCCTTGCTCCATTAAGGAGCAGGTGGGACCCTCAGTGTGCAGGCAACAAGTCTCCTGCATCACCCTGTCAGCCTCAGAGGGGCTTTGTCCTCACCAGAGTTTAAGGAAGGAGCTGACACCACTGAAAGCTTCAGCTTACAGCTTTTGCTATAAATACATCAGCAACCACAGGGGTGAGCTGCCAGGGGCTTAGCAGTGTTTGCCATGGCCCCAGCAAACCACACACTGCTGCTGTCCCTTCTGGATGGCTCACAGCAAGTCTTCCTGGCAGGGCAACAAAACCAGCAAGTGAAGGGGTGTCACGTGGGGCAGGATTCGCCCACAGCATCTGGGTTCAGTCCCCTGTGCCCGCTTTGATGTGATGGCAGCGCAACCAGTATGAGTGAGGCCACTGGCCACTGGCCCAGCTGGACCATGCATTGATGGCGCACGAGCAAGATCTTTTTCAAAATACCACAGTGGCTGCTCTGAAGCACAGACGATGAAGACCTCACTGCTGAAAAAAAACGTAGTAAGTCTGTGTTTTCTTTGTAAATCAGAATACATCTAATTTTGATGCAATGAGTTATGCTGAAACTTGTGCCCTGGCTACTTGCTGCCCTGCAGTTACCTCCAGGTTTGCATAGAGCATCTTTGAGACAGCACTTTCCAATGCTATAAAGCCTTAGGTGAAGGCAATCCTGGGGATTCTGGACTCCATACTATCCCCTCCTGCCCTCCATGATCCAAGCCTAGTCTTTTCAAATGTATTTTTCTACATGAAACTATTGGTTTAAGTTTGTAGATTTACATGCTGCTCATCTCCAGCTAGTGGCATCTACTTTTAATTTAGTTTGTGATGTTGGTGTAAAAACTGCAGAACTGTTTCAGGGAAAGGGCATTTTTTTCATCTCTTTGACCTAAATGCCTTTGTAAAGGGATCGCAGGCTTCTGCATTATTCAGGCTTGTATTTATCTTAATCAGCAGTGGTTTGATCGGCTTCCATTTCTGGGTCCTTTATTTAGGACACCTTAAATGCCCTAATTTTTGGAGAGCATCATGCTTCTGCTCCTTGAACTCCACCTTGAGCTGGAAAATCCACTAATGAATCTCCTCAGATCACTACTTGCTTTTAAAAAACTTATCCTCTAAGTCTTGGGGGGAGCCTCCATAAATTAAATGACCTAAACTGACAAGCAATTATTGAGCTTGCTGAACTCTGCTGGGCCACAGAAATGGTCCAGCTGATCTGAAAATAAATGACAGAAGAAAGAAGAAACACCAAAGAAAGTAATCTCCTCACCTTAAAGTCATCAGGGAAGGACTAGGGGACCAGGGAGCAAGGATGCTTCTGGGGGATTACACCACACCGGCTCTGAAGCGATGAAGGAATCATAAAAGAACTGCTTAGCAGTAGGGAAAACCTTCAGGGTTTAACAAAGGCAGTACAGACTGGCTGTTTGATAACAACATCCCCAAACTCTGCTGCTTTCTTCCTGACTCCCCTTTAACTCAACCCCAGCAGCTGCTCCATGCTCTTCGCAGGACTCTACTTCTTTCCAAGGGGTCCCATCCCGGGATTTGGGCTAGCTGGTGCCGGTGAAGTATCTGGGGAGAGGACAGTTTAGCTTTTAGCTTTTTCAGTCATTTATTACCAAAACAGAGCCATGGTTGTTAAGAGGAGCGTGCCCCACTTGCCCGTTTGCTCTGCCTCCCTGCCTGCCAGGGTTTTACCCAGCACCCCCCAGCTGAGCCTCACCACTGTGTCTAGCCTAAACTGGTTTCCCAGTCTGATCTCTTCTCTTGACGTGGAGACCCTCAGACATGCAAAAATCTCCGTTTCCTAATTGAAGTTTGTTCCAGTCATTAGCCTTTCACTGTTAAAAATGTCTATCTGATTTCTAGCTTGCTTGTTTCTGGTTTGAATTTCCACACATTGGTTTATGGTATGACTAATTGCAGTAAATCAGCAGGATTGTTAACATGAGCAAAAGTGAAATCAAGTGTTATCAAAGTATGCCTACAGCCTATAGTATCACGCTCTGCAATGGTAAAGTCTTCCTGCTTTTGTTCCTTCCGATTTATCACCTCTTTAAACACCCGAGCGTTGCATCAGCTTTTCTTATTGCAACATCTGGCTGGGAGCTCGGTTTCAGAGTCTGCCCGTACCGTACCAGCAGCCAGGGTTCCCAGCAGATGGGCGCCCACTCTTGAGACATGGTCTGTGTTGTTTAACTCACAAGTGTGTCACTTCAGCTACATTAAAGTCAATGTGAATCATCCCAGAAGCCCCAGATGACTCAAGATTTGTCTGAATCACTATCCAATTCTCCAAGTCTTTTATCAGTTCCTCCTGCCAATTTCCAGTCCGCTTTCAGACCAATGATGAAAATACAGAAGAGTTTTTTGGCTTTCAACTTGTCATTCCCACAGACCTTTTACAAACAATATTCCTAGTGTGGTCCTTCACAGACCTTAGCTTCCTCCATGGATGGCTGCCTTTTGAGATCTGACTGCAACCAGCCCAAATCTCATTGTAATACTTTGTTGGGCTTGTGTTGCTTTGGGCTGGAGAGATGTGTCAATCAAATAAGCAGGCAGTGCAAGCCAAAGCGCCACCTCTCCTGCGCGGTACCCTTTATCAACCTTGCAATCTCATCAGATGTTCAAACTAAAGCTTTTCTTCTGTAAACCCACGCAGCCTGGCACCAGCTACACTTCTCCCTTTACTGTTTAAATTGTGTGCCGCCGAGGTTAAAGGTTAGCTTACACGAGCTCTTTCGCATTGCTTCCCGCTTTTGAGGGTCAGCATCGTGTCAGCTGCTTCCAGCATCTCTAGAGGTGGAATGGGGAGAACATCTCCCCACTTCAGAACTGAACAAAAGACTAAGATTTAAGATTTAAAGTAACTGCACCTGCTGGGCTGGGCCTGCTTTTGACCCCCAGCACCTAACATGATCCCTAACAACTCCAGAGGCAGTACCCTAAGAATAGAGCCACCCCACTCTGAAAGATAAACTAAGTGAATCACAGGAATGAGTTGGGTGTAGGACTAGAAACTGGCTAGTGTATAGACCATAAGTCTTAAGCTTTGTTTTAGGTATCATCCAAACTGTGGTTACAGGTGTCCACGGCAGTCTGGCGATTGCACAGTAGCTGCCTGGCATGAGGCTGGTTAAGAGTTTCACCCAGAGTGCTATTAAGACTTGCATCTCTCCTGCTAATTTCTACCCAGTTCTAGTTAATTCCCTTAAATATCTTTATCTGGTGTGTTAGAAGTGCCACCAGCAGATATGACATTTCATTTGCAGGTACCCGAGGACATCCCTGCGGTCTTGCCAAGAATCACCAGCCAGCAAGAAACAGATGGGTGTAGTCACAAATACGCAAAAGCCCTGGCACATATATTTGGGTAGGGTGGTGGCAGCTCAGATCTAATGGTGAGAAAGGCATATGCACCCGTAGGGTTTCACAGGGATTCCCACAAAGCCTACAGCTTCCCTGGGCCAAATGAATTGTTGCTTTGCAGCTCCAGCCCATTCAGCATGCACAGAAAACTTGATTTGCTTGCATGAGAAAATTGTGCAAGTCAGCCTCACCCAGAAATGCTGACTAAGGTGTGAAGATCTTTCTGAGGTTTAAATACTTTTATCAGCATGTTGTGCAAATCTGAAGCATGACCTTCTGGTAGAGGTCTGGGTTTGATTATTTTATTTTTTTTTTTACTTCTTTTCATTCAGTGACGGCAAAGGCATCACAGAGAGGCGAAGTGCTTGCAGACCCCTCTTCTTGGCTGTAAAGCTCGCAATGTTGCACTTTGCTGAAGTGCCAGGGGTGATAACTGGGAAGATCAGATGCATAAACAGGATTTAGCTCTTGTGTCACCCAGCCTGATGCCAGTGCTATTCAAAGGCTGAAATGCAACTTCTGTTGCTTAGAGGAGTTTGTGGATCTCTCATAATTTCACTTCCTTATGTATTACATGTAGTGCACGTGTTGGGAATAGCTGTTGAGAAGCAGGGGTTTTGGTCCTGCAGACTATTGTCTTTGAGATAGCAATGAATGTGATTAAGGGCAGAAGTGTTTGTGGGGAGCAGGGTGTAAAACTGCTGGAGAACTCTGGAGAGAGAGCAAAGCGGCTGAGCAGTTCCATGAGAAGCAGAAGTGAATCTACTATTTCCTGTACTCAGCAAGGGAAAACAGCTGGTGGAGGGACCTCACAGCCCTGCAGTCCTTCTTCAGTGACCTCTATTGTCTTCAGTTCGCTTTGTCCCTTAGGTGAGCATTTATTGTAAGCACAAGAGAGAAAACTGGGTTGAAGCAGACAGTGAGAAGAGCATGTGTTGCGGTGGCCTTTGCGAAGCTGATGGAGAATACCTGGCAGGGAAGGATGGAGGATGGGCAGAGCTAAGTTCCTTCACTTTAGAGTGCAATAACATTTCATCACGTTATGCATATCTGGTATGGGCTGGGTTTGGGTTTCCCTTTGGAGTTTGTAGTCCAGCTGTTGAGTAACATCAGCTTAAACTGAGCAAAGTGGTATCGGAGGAGCTAAATATTCAACCAGAACTGAGAGCATGGCATATGCAGGAGAGAAGTGGTGGGAAGATAAGAGGATGTGGCTGGTGATATACAAAATCCAGGAGCTAGAGAGAAAACAAGCCACAGACTGTGCCAGCAGTTTCAGATGCCAATGTAATTTGGTAAGTGCAGTTCCTGCTTGCCCCTGGACATGCTATGCAGCATCACACCCTTCCCGTTGGTGTAGGTACCACAGGCATTGCAACCACCCATCCAGGGACATAAGGAAATAATTTGCTACTGCAGAAATAAATTATCCCCATCAGTGAGCTACAGGAGATTACCTGACTGAAAAGGTACTTCAGGAAAAATCCCAGCCCGAGTGATGTTCCTCTTTACTTCAATAAGGCTGGGAGTTCATCCTGCACCTCCATGTAAATGTTCTCCTATGAAGAATGTGGCTTTCTCTCTAGGCAATGCCAGTAGGTGCAGCCTGTGCAGAAGTCTGCCAGACCTGAGGGCTACCCCATGGTGGGAGCTGTGTTTCCTCACATGTGTGAAACCCTCCCTGCACCCAACAGAGCACAGCGGTTTGTACAGACATATAGAAACTCTCCAGAGGAACAAGCTGCCTTTCCAGACATGAACTGAGCGAGCGAGCATGGGAAAGACCAGCACAACCAGAGGCTTTCAGAGAAGGGAGTAAACCAATGTGTGCTCCGTCCCTCCAGATTAAGGATTTCACACAGCACATACAGTCTAGATAAGCACCACTCAGCAGCCCTCTCTAGATGCCTGCGCAGTTAGCAAAGATACTAATGGGATATGAGCAGGCATCAATCATGTTTTTCCTCTGTGGATGATGGGAATTCTGCCTGTCACACCAAGAAAGACATGTCAGAGACAGGAGCTTACAGGGCAGAGAAGCTGGAGCACTTCACAGAGACATCATGGACTCCATCCGGCTTTGTCAGTCATGAAGTTAGGACGCAACTTCTGGAGGTCTCTTGTCCAAACTCATGCTCAGAGGAAGGGCAACTAAGTTTCAAGTATCTCCAGGGATGGAGATGCCACAACCTCCCTGAAGCACTGTCCCTCACAGTGACTTTTTTTTTCCATAGAATGAGTAACAATTTCCCATGGCCATTGCCTTATTCCTCTGAGGAAAGTTGTCTGCTTCACCTTTACACCTTCTCACTAGATGCCCCTTGAGATGTCCCTTGTTGCGGCTGACCAAACCCAGTTCTCAGCATCTTTGCATACAGAAGGTGCTCCAGCCCCAATCATTGTGGTAGTTCTCAGATACCACACACCAGTGCATTGGTGAAGAACCAGCTGTGGAGCACATCAGCTCAGAGTCAGACAGAGGTCCTGGTACTGTGCAGATGGGTGCAGTAACAGCTCAGTGGCAAGGATTTGGGTGAGCAGCATAGTGACTCATATTCAGCACAAGAGACTTGGTGTATCTTGACCCTTCTTTTCATTTTAAAAGCACCTGCTGCTTACAATTTGTATCAGACAGGAGAAGAAAACATCAGGGTGGGAAGACAGAAAAAGGCAGGCTATGGGGATTAGTGCCATGTCTCCTGCTTATTTCTGTATCCCTCAACAGGGCAGATATAGTAAGGAGATGAGGAACCAGTCACATATCTCTGTAGGCAACTCTAGTTATCTCATCAGTAGAAAATCAGTATCTTGTTTGCAATCGCTGTCAGCCTCTGTCCCAGCACCTCGCCATTTCCTATTCGTCCGCTTTAATTTTGCTGGTGTCTGATACCATGTCTCCAGAAGCTGGAGGATTAAACCGGGCTGGAAGTGAGGGGCTGGACAGACTCTGCAGGCAGTCTCAGCCCCCAGTTCAAGTGGAAAGGCACTGCAAGAGCTGCTCAGCCCATGGGTGTGCCCACCTGCAGCAAACAGCCTGCCCCGCGCCGTGCCCATGCCTTGGAACTACCAGCGCTGAGACAGCCCTTCTTCTAGCCCGCTTTTCCTGTGCAAAACCACAGACTGTTTTCTAATGACTGTGGGCACTTTTTATTTAAACGTTTTGGGGACAACTAGGCTTTGAACGTTCAGAACAAGAAGGTATTTTAAAACAGAGAACCTGCATTTCCAACTAGCACACAGAACCCAACTCTTTGAGAAATGACTACAAAATAAGAGGGCAGAACTTCATGGCCCACACCACAAACAGCACTCCGGCAATAAGGCATTAGGAGAAAACGTCAATATGACCACAGTAGCCACCTATGGGGGAGTTAATTGCAGTTACCATACATCACATGAAACGTCTTGGGCAAGGACTGGCTCACATCTCAGGACATCTCTATTTCACGCTTACTCTTGCAAGGCTTATTTTAAACAGAGTCTATACAAACTATTGCCAACTGTGAAACGCTGGCATGTAGGCTGGGATTCCAACCACTCCACTCTAAGATTCAGGAGTGGGAGTAGTTATATACCACTGGCATCTACCGCTGAGTAGCGTGCCCAGGCTCTCCTTCTAGTCAAAAGGAGTTTCATCAACATGGTCAGCAGAGTCTAGAAAGCAGTCTGTCTTGTCTTAAAGCAGATTTGGCCTGACCTGCACCGGCTCAGTTGCACTGCTCTTCATTGGCAGTGGGACTACGTGTCCCACTAACAGGAGATGCAAACATCTGCGTTAGAGACAGCCAAGGCCCTTCTTTAGAGTCAGCAGGGGTTCCTGTATGAAGATTGCAACACTATGACCAAGGGGTAGTGATTAGTTGCAGTTTTGTTATCACTGACCTTTCCTTTCAGTCACAGCTTTAACAGGTTAGTTTGGCCATGTTGTCATCTCCCTGGGCTTCCGCACAACCTGTCACACTCAATTTCCTTCATTTCCTACAGTGAGAGCAAGTAACAGATACTTAGAAGCTCTTAACCCCAACAAGGGAGCAGATTGGATTTTTGGTTCCCTGCAAATCGAAATCTTTGTGGAGACTTGAACACCACATCCTAAGGAAGTGCGGATGAACTGACAGGTACCCTGAGTTATTCGATGGGCAAAGCAGTGAGCCCAGAGGTCAAACACCTGCACCCCACACTCCCTTTGGATGCAGCCTCCAAGCTAGCAAGCCCAGGCTCCAACCTGACTGCATCGCAGCCGAGACACTTTGGTGCTTGAGGAAAAGGGTCATTATAGTTTCCCTCTTCTTTTGATCTTAGCGTGATTAAAACCAAACAACACAAAACACCTCATCAAAGACATGCTTGCTCCCAGAGGATGGCCCACAGAAGACTTTGCTCCTTCCATGTCAGCAAGCATCAGCTCAGACCTGGTCAAACTGGGCGTCTTACCACACTTCCACCCTGGGGTTAACGTGTGGGGCCAGGCTGGGCTCTTGGTGGCGTTGACAGGCGCCACATACTGATCAGCAGTGACACGTGAGGTATGGTTTCCTGCCCTGCACTGCCCAGCAGACTGGGGGAACGCCTGCATTTCTCACATTGCGACGCACCACCTGCAGAGCTCAGGCAATGTTGGCTTGCTGCCGCTTCTGCTGCCCCTCCAATAAGCTTATGCAACTGCCCTTGAAATTCTCATTTAGTTGTTCTTATCCTAAAGAGCTAACATACAGTGACGTACATGTAACAGCAGAGTCTGGGCTTTTGTTAGTAACTGCCATCGCCACCGCAGTAATACAGCTTTCACTAACCCGAACAGCGACAAAATCCCAAAGTGTGCATTAGTGAGGTCTCTCAGTATTTGACCACAGCAGATACTGGATGTTTCTCTAACATTATTCATTTTTCCCTTTTCATGTCGTCTTTAGCCAGAAAGTTCAGCATGACGGAAGCATTCACAGAAACCACAGCTGAATATGCTTATGACGAACATGCTTTCTCCTGCAATAAGACTGACATCCAAGAGTTTGGGAAAATATTTCTGCCAATATTTTACATTGCAGTGTTTGCTCTTGGCCTCACAGGCAATCTAATGGTGTTTTTTGCCATTGTGAAAGAAGGCAGTAAAAAAAGCATCACTGACATATATCTCTTGAACTTGGCTATCTCAGACCTTCTCTTTGTGGTCTCCCTCCCCTTCTGGGCTTCCAACACAGTGCGTGGATGGACCCTCGGGACTATTTCATGCACAGCTATTTCCTCACTGTATTACATTGGTTTCTTTGGGGGCATGTTCTTTATCACCGTTATCAGTATCGACAGATACTTGGCCATTGTCCGGGCAACATATTCTCTGAAAACCAGAACAGTGAAACACGGCTTTCTTATAACCTGCGGAGTATGGGCAATAGCAGTTTTAGTTTCAGTGCCACATTTTGTGTTCTCCCAGCTGGTAGAAAACGATTGCATGTCTGTCTTCCCCCAGGAGCTGGAGAACATCTGGCCAGTGTTTTGCAATGTGGAGCTGAACACCATTGGCTTTTTCATCCCAGTCTGTATCATATGCTATTGCTACTGTGGGATCGTCAAAACCCTGCTATCCTGCAAAAATCAGAAAAAAACACGAGCCATAAAACTGATCTTGGCTGTGGTGGTCGTGTTTTTTCTGTTTTGGTCCCCCTACAATGTACTGATTTTCCTCGAGACTTTAAAGCACTATGAGTTATTCACAAGTTGTGACCAAATTAAATCACTGGACTACGCAATGCATCTGACCGAAACCATTGCATTCAGTCACTGTTGTCTCAATCCTTTTATCTACGCTTTTGCTGGGGAAAAATTCAGGAAATACCTTCACCATATCTGCTTAAAGTACTGTCCATTCCTGTGTTTCTGTGGTCCCTGCAGTTGCTACCAGGTCACCTCTTCAGCTAGCTACACAGAAAGCGTCGTGCACAGCAACATGACCCTGAACACCAGTGACCAGGATGGCTCTGTCTTCGTCTAAAAGGCTCTGTGAAGAAGAAATATATGTAAATACAACTTCTGTGGGGCTACCCACCACCGAGAGATTGCCATTGCCCATGTGAAGAGACTTAATGGCTGCACCGAGTTACTGACATGCCTCTTGTTAAGCATTAGATATTTTGAAACGGTAAAGAATTTGAAAATAAAAGCAGTACAGTATGTCAGGGCTGGATGCAGAATTGAATCAAGAGAGAGGAAGAGGGAAAGTAGAAGCAAAAGCAGCGCTCTGTGCCTAGAACAGGAGATGGAGAAGAATTTAAGGACAGAGAAGCCATTAAACAGTTTCATCATTGAAACTTGCACGTGTGTCAGTGTATGCACATGTGGTACAAATGTACATAGACAAAACCCTCATTTTTTAAGGGAAGAGAGATCGCTAACGAATGGTAGCTGACTTTGCAAAGGGCAATATTTTTGATAGTAAAGGGGTATATTTTTGATGCTATATATCAGCCTTATGGAAGTGATTTGGGGGTTATTGATGGCAACAAATGTTTTACCTGTGCTTTCGAACCTAATAAAACCCTATTGTTAATAAAAAAAAAATTGTAATTTAAAAAATTATTTCTGAATATGCATTTAGTGCCAACAGTGCACTCAGTGTTTACAGCATACAAAAATCAGAGCAAGGACCATCCTTAAAGATTTGGGACCTGACTTGGAGCTGACCCAAGCCAGTAGGTATATCTCTGGATTTCCACAGGCTGTGGCCTGGGCTAAAGGCCCGAGTTTGGTGGAGCCCTTCATGCAGCATGTCCCAAGCGCACTGCTGAGCGAGGGGCTGCCAGCTCCATCAACAGACACCAGCACACACTCGGGACAATGGGAACGGGAGATACGGGTTTGGGTATCCTTGTGCTTGGTCTAAATATGGCACAACCAAGCTGGGAGTTGCCTGCAGAGCATGGTAAGTATGTGATTCACACCTGCGCTCTGCTTGCCACACTTTGTAAACACCAACTGTGGCCACACCATCATAGGCAATGGCTTTTGGGACAAAATAACCACCCGCCCATGCTGCCTACCGCAACCCTTCCCAACCTTTGTGGGCTCCCCCACCACAGCTGATTTCACCAGGGAAACCTGTAGGTGTACCGAGATTTAACGTGCCCTGGAGGACACATTTACCATGTGCACTCCACAGCCTCCAAGTATCCTTTTTACTCTTGCAATGACAATGCACTGTGGGTGGAAAACATCAGACAATCGAGAGTCGTTCCCCAGGGGCCTCCCTGGGAAGTTTCTGCCGTCATCTGCTGCAACAGCAAAAGAGACTTTTGTTGGCACTGCAGACGACAGTGCGGTGAATGGAAAAAGGACTGTTGCCATCTATGAAGCTGAGATCAGCTTACAAGGAAAAATCAAGGACCAATCTTACAAAACTACTCCATGCCAGTGGGACCCTATTTCTAAACATTGATGGAACTGGCAATGTGTCAAAACTGAAGAAGCACTCTCACTTTCCATCTAACTCAAAAGAGTTGTTCTAGGGTATCAGTGGGAGGAGTAGGCCCTTTCTTTGTGGACCTTAGTACCCCCTTGTTTCTAAGAAAGCTTGGAGGACAGCCTCTCCACTGAGAAGTTTTCCATATGCAATAATTCTCCAAATACTAAATATTCCATTTTTTGCTACTGAACATTCAGCACAATTTACAGTATAATAGCTTTTCATAAAATGCCTTGTATTTGGGTATAAATATATTCTATATTCTCAACTTTTAAAATTTCAGCTATAAGTGGACTTCCAGACTCTAAATACCTAAGATTAAGTGTAGTATAAGTGTCACTCAAAATTAAATTACTTTTCAAAATTCAGTCTGCCTAAGCAAGTGAGGTAATACAGCTCGCTTTGTTCCCACCCCCAAGCGAGTGGTATTTTTAAGAAATGGTGGTTTTACAATGTTTTTTTTTAAGAAATGCTAAGATGTGTGGAAAGAAAGAGGAAGGTACGATGAGACTAAACAAGAAGTCATCTGCATGAAACTGGTGTGAAGAGGGTGGATTGCCAGGCTGAGCAATGTAATCTCACTTGGTTTATTTAACTTCCCTTTTATTTTTCAGATAATGGTGAGTTACTGAGTAGGGAAGAGTAAAAGACACCTTTAAATATAACCCATGTGCTGTCTCCAGAATGAAAGGTGCAAGCCCAGAGCCTTCTCTCAGCTTTCTAGGAAAGAAGAGCATTCTCCTGCCTACCCCAGTGGTTTCCCAGGATCCCTACCCATCACCAGCACAGTGCATCACAGCACACACCCCTTCCAGATGCATCTCCCTCTGGCAGTGCAGACTTGCTACTGTGAGTCAAACTGCCTTAACAGGCCTGTGTCCTCTGCAAGGTGCAATGTGTGAAACTGCATCTGCAAAAATCCTTCACTCCCACAGGTCAAGGGCCCCTCCTGACAACCTGCACTTCTTCTGTCTTCTTTGCCACACTGTGCAACGGAAGACTTCAAGGTCTGTCAGCACAACGTTTTCAATGTTTATGCCACGTATTTGCAAGTTATTACATAGAATTCGCTATTTATGTGCAAGGTCCTATTGCTCAATATTTGAGCATTTGTATGAAATTAAAAGCTTCAGGCGTTTCTAGGCATCGGGCTCCATAACAAATAGCTAGTTTATGCAGATGCCTCCTCATAGCAGAAGTGGTAAATCTTTGAAAACCAAAATCAACATTTTCGTTTTGTTTTGTATTAGCAGGAAGAATTTTGTTGCAATTGACCCTAAAAAACTTCTGTCTCCATGAAACATACAGAGTTCTGAGGACAACCAGTAACAAACTTTACCAAGACTGGGTTCAACTGCAGCTGAGACAGGCATTGCCGCACTTCACCATACTGCACCATGTCAGCATGCATGGAGAGCTGCAGCCCCGCAGCTTCTGCCCACCCCATCCCTCTGTTGTGATTTGTGACACCTAATGTTGTGTAGCTTCCTGGGTTTCCTGCTGATTTTATACATTACACTCCTTGAGGTATTCTTTGCCTGATTGAAAGCCCACTGATGTCTCTTTAAGTCCCTCCACTGGACTTTCAGTTAATCATAGCCTTTATCTAAAGATACTACTTCTCTTCCAAAACCTCTGCAGCAGGAAACTGGTGCTTTCTAACTGCCCAGCTAGTTCACAAATACGCTTTTCTATGTACAGCGCTAATAATGCATACATCCTGAGCCTGGATCAACACATCCCTGAGGACCAGCAACATCCAGTCCCTACCCAGTACATATAAGAAAGTAAATCAGTCTCTCAGCATGGGATAAAACCTTTTCTTCCACCATAAATTAAGGACAGATTCTTGCTTACTTTAGCAAGTCACAATTTACACATGAAAACACACAAACACACACACACGCACATTTGTTAAATCTATCAAATAGTATTTAGTTGTGAAAAAAGGAGGTCAGGAGATCTCTGGGTTTGGTGGGGGGATTGGGCTTTGGGGTTTTCAGAGGTGGTGAGCTATCTTTGCATCTTGTTTTTTCATCATGAAACCTTTTTTCCTGTTTGAGAATCACTCTGACACTTAACATCAATCTTTTCCCAGCTGGGCTACGTTTTGAGGAACTAATAAAATCTGAATCCAAATTTTCTCTGCAGGTTCACTACTATACTTCATGTTCAACTTATAAATAGAATGAACAAGACACATATTTAGCCATACTGCTTGTAGTGAGATACATGGAAATCAATATCTTTTCTAGGTGCCACAGCAAATCCCTCTCATTCAAATATCACATCACAGTCCCAAAATCATAGAACTGATGCTTCTTCATTTTTAAGCTGAGCATGGTCACTTTGAATTCTTGTAGTTTTTCACTTGTACAGAAAACTCAGAAATGCAGCCAGTCAGACATCATACTGACCTAGGAAATCGCTCAGTGGTGAAAGCCACCGTTTTCAATACTGGCATCAGAAGGAGTCACTACCCATGTATTTCCTTTGGGTTTAGAATTTGCTGGAAGTGGATCTGAAGTCCTGGTTCAGGGTAGTTTGAAGTTTTAAGGCTGTATTTCACAGAGAAACTATTTATAAACACACTGGGTATGGGTTCAGTTCTGTTCATTTTATCTCTACCACCTTACGCCCCTCACTGAGATCTCATAGGTAATACAAAAGTGTTGTCCTAGCAGGATACCCTGTTGTCAATGAAGGGACAAGTGCCATCCATGCAAGTCCAACGTCCTGCTTTCACTAAAAAACAAAGGAGAGTTTTCCAAATAAAATCTTAGTTACCAGCTTTATTCTTCCCAAATCTGAATTCTAGAAGTAGCACTGATTCTACCCACCGCTGCTTTTGCAGCTCCTAGCTAATAGCATTTTTCCTCTGTAGCTACTGCCCAAGCACAGCACAGTGCTTTGCCAGCGGCCATTTACACACCACTTCTACAATGGCTACATTTTAGTAGTGAATTAAATATTTTCCCTGTTAAGGACTTACCCAGTCCTGCTCAAATATTTACTGTTTGCACTTCAGCTTCTTAACTCTGTAAGACATCAGGAACTCTAACGAAAACCTGTGAATTCCAGAGTTTCTATTTGGAAATCTAAATCTGGTAATTGAAGATAAAATCGAGAACAATTTCTAAGTATTAAAGGATGGCTTCTGACACTTGTCACATACACACAGCTTCTGTTGAAGCTGGTAATAATGCTGCTGCCATTGTTAATAAGAACTTCCTAATTCTCTTGGTTAACTACTGTAAGAGCTTGGTTTTCAACATATACACACCCAAACCTCAAGCCCTGGGTTTTGCAGTGTCAGTGTTGACACACTGGTTTCAATGCAGAAAAAAATATACACCAACTGCTTCTGTAGAATTATGTTTGTTACACTAATATTCAATACACAAATGTCTGTAGTTAATATGTTGTATTTGTCATTCCCCTTCCTAAAGAAATACTGTAAAATAGCTCCCACTGGACATGGGGGAAATGGTTTGCTTGTGAAAAACAGCTTGCATTTACCAAACTTCAAACTGTGATCCTTAAATCAGCAGGAAGGAGCACAGTAACTTTATAGCGCTGAAGGCAGAGGTTAGTGAACAGGACAGAGAACACAAGCAAAGACTCTGCCACAGCTTTTTCACTATACAGGGGATATTATCTACTTACCAACTGAAGATGTAACTAGGACAGTCTGTTCTCCACCCCACAGATTTTAAGTCTCTGATATGTTATACACATTTGTCACTGCTCCATATTCAGCTGCTGCCCAGCAGTCCAGCTGCATATAGGTCCATATGTTGGGATAATGCAGGCAACAGAAAGAAGCTGCATTTCTCCCACAAGAAGTTTGTATGTAGCCCATAAATGCTGCAATCACTACATTAAAATCAAACGCAGCAGCACTGTGTGTAGTGGCTTTGCATGGCAAGGTTTTGGTAGCAGTGGGCTCCAGGGGTGGCTTTTATGAGACAATGCCAGAAGCTGCCCCCACATCCACAAAGCCGGTGCCAGATGCTCCAAGGTGGATCCACCTCTAGCCAAGGCTGAGCCCAGCAGCAATGGTGGTAGTGCCTCTGAGAGAACGTATTTAAGAAGTGGGGTGGGGGGGTGGGGAAAATCTGTGAAAAAAACCTGCAGCTGTATGAGAGGAGTGAGAATGCATGAGAGCAGCATCCTTGCAGACCCCCAGATCACTGCAGAAGGAGGCAGGAGGTGCTTCAGGTGGCAGAGCAGAGATTCCCCTGCAGCCTGTAGTGAAGCCCACAGTGAGGCAGGCTGTGCCCTGCAGCCCACGGAGGTCCACGGTGGAGCAGATCTCCACCTGCAGCCCGTGGAGGACCCCACGCCGGAGCAGGGGGATGCCCAAAGGGGGCTGTGACTGTGTGGGCAGCCGGCGCTGGAGCAGCTCCTGGCAGGACCCATGGAGAGAGGAGCCCAGGCTGGAGCAGGTTTGCTGGCCGGGCTTGTGACCCTGGGGGGGACCCCATGCTGGAACAGCCTGTGCCTGAGGGGCTGCACCCCATGGGGGAGACCCACGCTGGAGCAGGGGGTGAAGATCTGCAGCCTGTGGGAAGGACTCGTGCTGGAGAAGTTCATGGAGGACTGTCTCCCATAGGAGAGTCCCTACGTTGGAGAAGGGGAAGAGTGTGAGGAGCCTCCCTGTGATGAGGAAGGAGCGGTAGAGACAACATTTGATGAACTGACCACAACCCCGATTCCCTGTCCTCCTACACCACTTGGAGAGGAGGTAGAGAAAATCAGGAGTGAAGTTAAGTCTGGGAAGAAGGGAGGGGTGGGGGGAAGGTGTTTTTAAGTTTTGTCTTTATTTCTCATTATCCTACTCTGATTTGATTTGTAATAAATTAATTTCCCCCAAGTTGAGTTTGTTTTGCCTTTGATGGTAACTGGTGAGTGATCTCCCTGTTCTTACTTTGACCCATGAACCTTTAATTATATTTCTCTCCCCTGTCCAGCTGATGAGGGGGAAATGATAGAGTAGCTTTGGTGGGCACCTGGCATCCAGCCAGCGTCAACCCACCACACACGTGGAACAGCTCTTTAACTCTGCCAAGCCCCAGGGCTCTGCTATAGCATCCTGGTATGTCTAGATCAAAGGGGTTGATGGAGGTTGACTCCTTCGCTGTAGCTGATACTAGAGCAACCAGGACTGCTGCCACTGTAGGGAAGTGCATTAGCTGTGCAAGCCTTAACGAAGTCAATGGAAAACTGCCTTCACTTTGTGTTGGTATTTTTTTCCCCATAGTTATGTGTACAGACTATGGTTTTTGACCTGAAGTGGTCAGCTCTGCATGCTTTCCCATGCCAAATATTTTAAGCATCTTAATCCAGCTATCTACACTGTTTATGCAACAGCAGATGTCCAAATGCACGAAGTAACTCTCATAACTAGCCAGCCCATCAGTACAGAGCTTTCTCAACCCTTTGGAGGAGCACTCACTCTCCTGTCACACTGGGAAAGTTGTACAGACTGTCTGTCCCTCTGTCCATCACCTCCAAGTCAGAGGGAACGGAACTTAGCTGTCTCACAGAGGTGATGTCACCCTGGCTAGCCAATGTTTATAGAGCTTACCAAAGGAATTAGATGATAATGTGATCACTTGGAAATGCTGGCGACCAGAGGGGTGACTGAGGAGAACATAAGAGCAGCCAGACAGTGGGTGATTTCTGGTTCTGTGTTCCTACATCAGAATTACAAACGACAGAACAGTGTTAAGAATTATAATGGATATAACTGCACATCCATTTTAGGAAGTCTACTGCACTTTTTCCATGTTTTGATCTGGAAAAGAGAAAAAGGGAACTGTAAGGTAGTGTAAAGCTAACATAAAAGTTACCTTCAGTGGGAAAGTACTGAACTTTATGCAGATGTGAAACTTGGTAAGATACAACTAACATAAACGAAAAGCTGTGAGTTGTCCAAAAGCCTTCCTATTTCTCCAGTAGGAGAAAATGAAAGCCGTAGCCCTTCCTTGCTTCCTTAGGTTAATGAAGTGGTCTCAGAACTGATTTGAGCCCCTAAGAAATCATTCTGTTCCTCCTCATATGGCTAGAAAACTCCTAGCTGTTAATTTCTCTGCAGTCATATAACCAGTTAATTACTTTCTTATTAACTGTGCCCATTTCTAAAGACTGATTATTTTTTTTGCCATGTGTATTTTCTTTTAGTGGCATATTCTTCATTAAGAGGAGTAAAAAGCCATACTATGTAGAAGACCACTGAACAACAGATTTATTTATAAAAAGAGGTTTAAAGATCTCCCAGAAGAGCTGAGTAACCTCGTTGCCTGCTGAAATCAGCAAGAGCAAAGGGTCTTCAGTCTCCTCTAGGGCTTGGTCTGAAAGCTGTAAAAGGTCTTGGACTTCTGATGTCATTTTGACTTCTCTCCTTCTTTGAACATGCATATTCTTGTGTACGTTGCTGTAATAGTGCTGTTGTGGGCTGGTATAAATGTACTGGGGGTTTTGCAGCAATATTGCCAAAGAAACAGACGTTCCAAAGCAACAGCAGGGAATTGCTGAAAGATAAGCTGTTCGATGTTAGTAAGGTATTTACTCACTGGGCAAACATCTACTCCAGACTATGTCATGATGGTTTCTGCCCAGAGTTTTCCATTGCGAAGCCCCCATACGTTTAACAAGCTGGCTACAAGCCACTGCTCACGGGGAGGAACCCACTTCTGTGTGAAATATGGCGCTTCCAGGTGTAAAATCACAGAACAGTTTGGGTTGGAAGGGACCTTTAAAGGCCGTCTAGTCCCACCCCGCGCAACGAGCGGGAGCGCGGGTACCCGTGTGGGGACAGCCAGCCCGGGCTGCTCAGAGCCCCGGCCGCCCTGACCCGGAACGGCCCCGGGGATGGGGCACCTACCGGTCCCTGGGCAGCCTGCTCCGGTGCTTCACTGCTCCCCTTGTCAAAAATGCCTTCCTTGTATCTGGCCTGCACCGACCCTCCCCTAGTTTAAAACCACTGCGCCGTGCCCTGTTGCTACCGGCCCTACTAAAAGCCTGTCCCCACCCTTCCCACCACTCCGCAGGTGCCGGGGGCGGCGGCAGGGTCCCCTCGCCGCCCGCACGGCAGCCCGGGGCGCCTCGCTCGGCACGGAGCGCCGGGCCCGGCGGCAGCGGCGCCTCCGCCACCCACCCCATCACCGTGCCCGGTCGCCGGCACCACCATCTGGTCAACCTGCCTCCCAGCCAGACCGGCCTCCTCCGCCGCTCCCGCACCGACAGCCTCGCCGCCGGCACCGGCACCAAGTGCACGCCGTGCCGGGTGCGGACGGCCAGCGAGGGCGACGGCTGCCGGGTGGGCTCGGTGGCCGGCAGCCCCATGAGCCCGGGCCCCGTGCGGACCCCCCTCAGCCGCTCGCACACGCTTAGCAGCGGCGGGGGCCGGCAGGCGGGGAAGCTGCTGCCGGTGCTGGCCGGCGGCGGCGGCCTGCAGAGCAGCCGCTCCATGTCCATGCCCGCCTCCCACTCGCCCCCCTCCGCCACCAGCCCCATCAGCCTCTCCTCCAGCAGCGGCCTCGGCTCCGAGCCTGCCCACCCGCATCACCCGCAGCGCCCGTCCAGCGGCAGCGCCTCCGTCTCCGGCTCCCCCAGCGATGCCGGCTTCATGTCCTTCGACGAGTACGGCTCCAGCCCGGGCGGCGACCTGCGGCCCTTCTCTTCCTCCTCCACCGCCAGCAACCGCAGCAACACCCCCGAGTCGGTGGCCGAGACCCCCCCGGTGCGGGACCCCGGGGGCGGCACCGACCTCTACGGCTACATGGCGATGGAGCGGCCACCGAGCGGCCGCCTCTGCTACCGGCCGTGCCCCGACGCCGCGGCCGAGCGGGGCCATCGGAAGCGGACCTACTCGCTGACCACCCCGTGCCGGCAGAGGCCCGCCCCGCCGCAGGTCTCCTCCGCCTCCCTCGACGAGTACACGCTGATGCGCGCCACCTTCGCCGGCAGCGCCGGCCGCCTCTTCCCCTCCTGCCAGGCCGGGGCTTCCCCCAAAGTCACCTACACCCCCTACCCCGAGGACTACGGGGACATCGAGATCGG
>JAVJGJ010000047.1:98205101-98275607 GCA_035590215.1 Microhierax caerulescens
CCCAGTGGAGGGCTACGAAGAGGACGAGGGGACTGGCGCATCTCCCTGATGAGGAAAGGCTGAGGGAGCTGGGCCTGTTCAGCCTGGAGAAGAGAGGCCTGACGGGGGATCTTACTGATGCATACATGTATCTTAGTGGCAGGTGTCAAGAGGATGGGGCTGGGCTCTTTTCAGCGGTGCCCAGTGACAGCACAAGGGGCAACGGGACAAACTGCAACACGGGCAGTTCCACCTGAATGTGAGCAAAAAACTCTGTACTCTGAGGGTGACAGAGCCCTGGCACAGGCTGCCCAGAGCGGCTGTAGAGTCTCCTTCACTGGAGACATTCAGAACCCGCCTGGACGTGATTCTGTGCAGCCTGCTCTAGGAGAACCTGCTTCAGCAGGGGGTGGGGTGGGCTAGATGATCTCCAGAGATCCCTTCCAGCCCTGACTTCTGTAAGTCTCACTAGACCTTCTAGTACAGATGAAAGACCTTCACCAGCACATTTTCTTTACCCTGGAAGGAAGGGGTCTGAGGCAGCTCAAAGCTGGGTTTGTCTATTTTGTAAATGGCAGTATTAAGGCTGACTAAAATTTGACCAGGTCATAACCCCTGAGTGGCTTCGGAGCCCCTATCCAGTGAGTCTTTGCTTTGTTGTAGCCCCTCTCCCCCTTGTGGTCCTGTCTTAGGAAATATGTACCTCTGTACTGCTGTTAGCCAATTTCTTCTAAGGGAACCCTCATTTGAATTGTTAAGGCTCACTTGGTCTCTTGTTAAGTTCCTTCTTCTTGGTCTCACTGCTGGTCCCTGCTCTCCAGATCCTCCAGGTAGCTCAGGTTTCAGAAGGCTTCTGTGCAAGGGATGGACAAAATACCAGATGCCATAAAGACAGTGAATGCACAGGTCAGAGTTTACAGACAAGTCAGATCCAGAAAAGGTAACTATAGGCAGTGGCATACATCTTTTTACACAAGGCTAACAGCACCTGGAGCCAAGTATTTCCAGAATCACCATAACCTCTCACTACCCCTGTAATAATAACTCTTGCTCATGCAGGACCCTCTGTCCTGAGCTTGCTCTGTCTGTCATTGCTTCTGCTCTTCTTTTGTGTCGATGATTTCTTTGCATTTCCACCAGAGGGAGGTATTATTAAACACTGGGCTTAAAAGTCATTTAAGGAGGACACCCCAGTCTAGCAACTGGAGCCACTGACGAACAAACACAGTGTGAAAAATACGTTGATGGAAAGTAAGAAAAAATTAGTCACTACATTCTGCTGCTGGAAGAAATATCAATTTCTCTTGAGGTTGTTTTTTTTTTTTAATTTGCTTGTTATAGAGCAAATTTAACATCCACAGAGCCTGTGGATGTTAAATTAGCTACAAGCAGTTTCATCAATGATTCACAGAACACATCAGAATACCTTGCGAATCACAAGATGAGAGAGATGTTCCAATGAAAACCTTTTATTGTTGCTATCACAGTTTTATTTCAGTGCTCTGAGTGGTTTCCCTTGCTACTAAAAGTGAAGCGAGTACTATGTAAGTTGAGTGGACAGCTTGTCTTGAAGAGGACTTGCAGCAAAATGGCTTTTACTGTGTGATGGCAGTGCCTGGGTCTCAGCAAGCATAGAAAGTAGATCAACTTACAAAAGCAATTATTGGTTCTTTCTCAGTCTTGATCCTCTGCAAATACTTTGTTTTTTCTAACTAGCTTGCATTATGTTACAATTGCTGTGTAAGGAACATGGCAGGAGAGACTGCAAAGATATTTGTTGTGCCAATGTTTGGGATAAGGCCAGTCATCTGATAAGCTTTTTACGATGACCAACAACTACAGTGTTAGAGACCTGGGGGCACTACCACAAAGCAAACAAAAACCAAAGCCTGTATGCCAGAATGCCATCATTCTCTGCATCTAAACTCACTGCAACAAGCACCAAACAAACTGGCCTGAGCAGACCTCTGCTATTCACTGCTGCCCTGTCTTTTTGTTTTTTTCTTCGGAGAGACCAGCCGTTAATGGGGACAATATAGTGATGGTTAGGTGATAGCTGAGACATTTAAAAAAGAAAATATGTATTTCAGGTACCAACTGCTCCTCAGAGTGGAAACAGCCAAAATCCCTCATCTTACTATAGAAACATCTTGGGAATATTTGATAGATCACTGAACAAGACAAAGAAAGTTCCTCATGGTCTCATTTCACATTTAGGAAAAATACAATTCATGTTTTTTGCAGCAGTGATTCTGTAAAAAAAAACCACAACAAAATAAAATTCAGCATTTGTAAAATACAAATTGTTTCTGTGATGTTTGAGGTTTGAAGTTTCAGTTCTTTTTTATGAGGAATTTTGAATATAGCAGCTTCATGAGCGCAGCACATGGGAAAAAAGTAAATCACATTGAGGAAAACTATGGCAAATGCCATTCACAGAATTGCCAGTGGACACAAACAATGGAATTCCTAGGACTGGACCACTGAACGAAAAAAAACACAGGGAATTGCAACTTAACAGTGTTGAGAAAAGAAAAGACGTTTTGAGTTTAAATCTTTTGCTTGATAGCACAAACAGCTGTCTCAGCCAAAGGGAATTTTTATGTTCAAAAAGATTTGAGGTAAATTATGAGTGAATCACCTGGGACAGCGTGTAGACAGTGATTGTCTTTAAAACTAGGAAATTAATTCATTTTCCTTTTTTTTTTTTTAGTTCTCTGTCAGATTGCTGCAGTTTTAGTCATGCACAGGAAATACAGAATAAAGCAAACATTACAAAGAAAGGAACTGCACAACGAATAGGTGGCACAAACACTTTGCTAATGAGCAAGGATAAGAACTACAGATATGCAAACTGTGATTCAAATTCACTGGAATTGCAAAAGAACTGCGCAAAGCCTGACCACACAAGAAGGGTTTGGCCACCTGATGGAGACAACAGTTTATTGAGAAAGGTAATTGTTTATCCAGCTGTGACTTTGGTGGCCTGGATCCTGCGCTGATGCACACAATCAGTCAAAATACCGATTCACGCAATATTTGGCTATCTTTAGTTACTGTCACCTGCTTCTCTCCTGAGGCAGTCTCTTCTGGATGAGAACTTCTCTAATAAACACTTCTGAACCCTTATCCATGGCCAACACTGATATCAGAGGGAATGGATGGTGCA
Source organism: Microhierax caerulescens (assembly GCA_035590215.1). Taxonomy (NCBI): domain Eukaryota; kingdom Metazoa; phylum Chordata; class Aves; order Falconiformes; family Falconidae; genus Microhierax; species Microhierax caerulescens. Next base: position 98,208,250 of record JAVJGJ010000047.1, read on the forward strand.
CTGGCATATCAGTGGTGAGTATCTTGCAACCTAAGTAGCGTATTAGATAAACATCCATCTCTATTCTTCCCTGGGCAAGACTCTTAAGCATCCTGTAAAATGGCAAGTTAATTATAAGACTTTCCATAAAAGCGGGAGTGGCTGAAATAATCTTTTGTTGAGAAGCAAAGTTTTCATGGTGTGGGCTGTTCTGCTTTTGCTTTTATTAAGTTCCCTTCTGTTGGTTTTAACGTGCCTTCCCTCCCCATCCCATACAAAAGGTTAATCTCCTCCCAGTCAGGCAAATCAGGGTTGGTCCACTCCTCCACACTCTCATGATTTATTTGGTCTGTGCCACATACCTGATACGATCTAGCAAAGAGGTAAGACAACTTCTTTCTTCTCACCTTCCCCTACCAATCTGTCAGTTTTACAGCAACATCCTCTACATCTCACTGAGATCCTTTCCCCCTTTCTTTATAGCCTTGCTGCCTCCTGCTATTCCCCCTTTGTTAGTCTGTGCCAGGTGCTTCTTCACCAAATAGGAGATGAGAAAAAGACATGCTGCCACGTTAGAAGGGAACTCAGAGCTCCTCTACTATGGACTACAGTTGTACTTAATCCCTTTCACTCTTCCTTCTCTCCAAGCCATTGCAGGATCTTCACTCACAACACCTTTCATCCATTTTCTGCATCATCTCATTTGCTTAGAGATTTCCTTTATGTTTGTCTTCTCTGTAGTTTTCCTCATGGTCTCTCCCAGGGGCTCTTTTCATCTGTAGGTTGTCAGAAGGTGTTTCCGGCTTCATTTTTATCCTCTTGATTTGCATGACTGGCAGATATTTTTTTAGCTTCATTTTCTGGAGTTCATACATCTGAAGTTTTCACCTTCTGTAGCCACAACTATTCTTCTCTTTTTGTGGCAGAGCATTCCTCTTTCTGCAGACACCCTCTTGCTGAGTCTCCTTACAAAGAAGACCTTCCCATTTGCTTATGCAGCATGAAATGCATTGGTATGGCAGGCTTCTGCAACACAACCACTGCTTTGCAAGACAGTGTGGTCCAGCCATTTGTCTCCACCCCACCACAGTTGCACAGGCGTGTGAGAAGGAGCCTTTGTTGCCCTACTCCTCCAGTAGTAGCAGCCCAGCTTTCCCCCCAAGGCAGCAAGCAGATACAAAGAACTGCTTAGAAAGCATTCTCTGCTGGAAAGTCTATTACTAGGCAAAAGGCAGTATGTCAGATAAGTCCTTTCTTCAGGCCACTGTCATGAATCGTGCCAAACTGGCATTCGTAAGGTTGCAGACTTGGTCCCTGCTACCAGTATGACTGAAAGATCAGAAGCATCTCTGAAGCATGGCATGTGCGCTAAGGACAGGTCACCAGATCTCAAGAGGTAGCTGATGATGGGAAATCATCCCTTAACTAAGAAGTGTTCTTACAGGGTAGAAAAGAGATTGTATCTGGATTCACTTATATTCACTACTTCATCTGGAAATCAAGAAAAATCACCCCAATGAAATTGAAAGGAGATGCCTAGTTTGATGGAATAGAAAATATTGAGTGGGACAAGATAAGCACACAGATGCATAGTGGTTTACTGAGCCAAAAACATTACAGCCCAAACCAAGAAAGAACAATGCCTGCAGAGTAAAAGGTGTTTTTTTTCCTGAAAAGCAGATGCTTAAAGAAAGATTTGGTCATTGTTATTGCGGGTGAGGAGCTGAACTTGTGCCCCTAGTACAAGAACACACCAAAGAAGAGATTAGTGAGGCCCTTGGACAGACAAAACAGCAGCAAAAGGAACAGCTTCTAGTTTCTCTGAGCAGAGCTGATGAAATTGGTACCACAGCATTGCCTGCTTGTGTGATGTTTACATCTGTAAAGGTCTGCCAGCAAACTGACAAGAAGACGTACATGATCTGCAGAGCAATACCCTGCAGCGGAGGAAAATCTCGCAGCGACAGACTTACAGACACAACCTGTGAAAGACGACTGAGAAGCTACTTCCCATACAATCGTTTTATTCTGGCAAAACATGAAACCAGTAGGTCCCACATCTCATGCTGTCCTTACATCAAGCTTTTCTGGAAGAAACACTTCAGCCAAATAGAAGTCATTGGGCAGAGTAACAACGTCAGAGGCATACGGAATAGCAACGAACAGAATAACTGAACAAAAGCTATACCCGTGTGCAGAGTAACACCGGAGGTCAAACTAGAAGACATACAGCCTCTCCTGGACTGAGATCTATGATGTTTTCTACCCTCCCAACCACCTCCTGTAGCTTTCATGTTTCTGCTTCTCATTATGTCTCTTCAGGTTCCCCTGCGAACAAGCAAGCAGCCTCCCCTGTTGAGAAATGGCTTTTACTTCCTCTTGACTGGCCTTTACTGTAACACAGAGGAGAGCAGCACTTGCCAGCTTCTAGCACAGCTGTTCTGCTGGCAGGAATCTAAGTCATCCCATTTCACTAGCACATGTCCTCTGTGCTCTCTTCTTCTCCTTTTCCAGGATCCCCCAAAAGACAGGGCCCACCACACTTTCAGGAGAAATTCATAAAAGCTGCACAGCTTCCCACTGTGACAAGAACTATGGCAAACCTCAGCACCCTCTGCCCTTACGCTGTCATGCACACACATCCTATTTCTTATATGATATTTTGACCACTGTGACCATTTGTGCCAGACCAGCGATAGGAGGTAGATTTGCTGTACATAAAACCTGCTACAGGAGACATCAAGCAAAAAGTTAGCATGAATTAACATGCCTTCATTTCTTTTCTTAGCAAGGTAAATAGGAGTTAGGAAGATCAAACAACAATGAATACAAGGAGCCTTCCCTACTAAATCTATACAGCTTATTTCTTCTACACGTACACAGCGTAACTTGCAAAATCTGAAGGATTATCTGAGAGGGACTAGAAACACCCCTTCCACATACACACCAAGTGCCTTCCTCCTCTTGCTTACTACAGATAATTACAGAATAGAATAATCAAACGTCAAGATGCATCTTACAACCCATAAGAAAGAATAAGGCTTCTGTGGAACGTGAGCTGTTTAGTGACATCTATTTTAATGATTATTGGGTACAATGAAGCTGTTTTAACTCAGTAATCAGGCTCTCAGTGGGAACTTTGTATTTTCTTACACATTGTTAAGATGTGTTTGATTTTATTTCTGAATTTAAGGGACCAGCTCTGATGAGCACTGGGGAGAAAAGCACTTGTGATACGATCTGTAAGGAAGTACAAAGTTTCCGTTAAGAGAGACAGCTATTTAGTAACATCTGCTTTTTGCAGCTGCTGGATATCACTGTGTAGGCAGCACCTGCCTGTCAGAGCTACCCGGTGAGAAGCAAGTGATTCTGCACACTTAGAGCAAAGAAGCTTCTTCACATCATCGGAGAAGTAAGGAAAAGGTAAAATTAAAAACCAGCAGTTGCTGGTACAGTTGTGTATCGTACACTCATCATGTGTGTGAATGTAACGCTTTTTCATTTACCTTTTGCTGCCGCTAAGGTAACTTTTAAACCAGTTTTAAAGAACTCCTGCATCATCAGAAGTGGGTGTATGTGTGTTCTGTGAGCATGTTTTCAGTTTTAAATATTTAAGTACATAATACTGAACCTAGATTAAATTCAGGTATGTCTAGGTGCAGCTGTTGGGAAGCTGTCATCTCTAGACCATTGGTGTCACAACAGTTTTGACCCTGTGACTCGTAATTCAGATAAAATTCCTCTGTGTATAACAGAACGGAACTGGAGGCCAGAGAAGTGTCATGCCTGGAACTACCTACACACAGAAGGGGTCAGGTTAATGATAAGTCAATGTTTGTTGCAACAGACAGTGCAAAGACAACTAAAGTGACTATACTCACTCTTCTGTTTTCTATTCATAAAAATAAAGGGGAAGAACATAACTCAGACTTAGAAAAATTTTGGTACAGTAGGCTAAAAAAAAAATTACACTTGCTGTTATGGGAATAACACACAGTAACACATCAGCAATATAGTCGCACTGTGTCCAAGTTAATTACTTCAAACTAACATCACTTGAAACTCTGTCTCTGCCTATTAGAAAAGTACATACGAAAATTACACATTTCTGTTAGCCACTGAAAACAGCACTTACTGAAAACTCACATCAGCTTTCAGGAAGCATAATTTCATTAGCAGGGTCAGATGCAATTTTATTACTGTCTTCTTAGAGTGATGTTTGGTTAGAAAAGCGGGTGAAATCCTGAACTGCTGTGAATAGTGCCTTTGCTTTTTTATCCCACAAAGGATTCATCCCTCTCTGATTTGGTATCTGTGGTCCATACCTTTCATTATTATTTGCTTTCCTCTCCACCATTTGAACAGTGTGTTCTGTGTGCTTGACATCCAAGTTGCAGTGTTCCAAGGACTATGCACATGCACGTTAAGGACAGTATATTTTGCAAGCATGCCTATGCATCCCATAATGCTTAAATAGCATTTGAGAACCTGTAATGAGAAGTGTGCTGGAACTGGCAGTCAGTTATTGCTAGTGATGCAGGCTTGCAGAGTAACCACACTGTCTTTAGGCACTGAAAATCACTAGCATCTCTATATTCTTTCTTTCTCAGGAACCAGGGAAAAACATGAGTTCTTCAAGTACAGAGTCCTTTGAAGTTGAAATCTCAACCTTCTATGACTACTACGATAATTACAACGATGCTCCAAAACCATGCAGTAAGGAAAGCGTCAAGAGGTTTGCAGCCTCCTTCCTACCTGTTCTGTATACCCTAGTATTCCTGGTCGGGCTCATGGGAAACGTTCTGGTCATTGTGGTCCTCTTCAAATACAAGAGGCTGAAGAGCATGACTGATGTGTACCTGCTAAACCTTGCCATCTCCGATTTGCTCTTTGTTTTATCCTTGCCATTCTGGTCTTATTTCACAATAGACCAATGGGTTTTTGGAACTCCCTGGTGTAAAATAATTTCGTGGATCTACCTGGTTGGGTTTTACAGTGGGATATTTTTTATTACGCTTATGAGCATAGACAGATACCTAGCAATTGTTCGTGCAGTGCTTTCCTTGAAAGCAAGGACTGCGTTCCATGGCTTGATTACTAGCCTTGTTGTATGGCTAGTAGCTCTTTCAGCCTCAGTTCCAGAACTTGTTTTTAGAGAATCTTTTAATGAACACAATTATACTACCTGCAAGCTGAGATATCCAGGTAATTTCACAACATGGAAACTTTTTTCCACTTTGGAAATCAACATTCTAGGGCTCCTAATCCCTTTTATAGTTATGACATTCTGCTACTCCATGATTATTAAAACATTAATTCACTGTAAAAATGAGAAAAAGAATAAGGCTGTGAAGATGATCTTCGCTGTCATGATCATGTTCTTCTTCTTTTGGACCCCTTACAACATCGTTATCTTTTTACAAGTGCTGGAAACTGTGGGAGTCATTAGAGACTGTCAAGTGAGCAGGAATCTGGACTATGCTTTCCAGGTAACAGAAATCTTTGGCCTTTTTCACTGTTGCCTCAATCCAGTCATCTACTTCTTCATGGGAGAAAAATTTAAGAAATACCTGAAGATGCTCTTTAAGAACTGGCGGTTACCTGGAGTTATCTGCAAGTGGTGCGGAGTTCACATCACTTACCACACCGAATCTACTAATTCATTCCACACACAATCTACGGGAGATCAAGATGCTCTGTAATGTGTTTCAGATCAGCCACTGAACTCACCACCAAACAAACTGACAAAAGCAGGAACTTTGCAAAGCTAAACAAATGCACATGCATTTCACAATAAGCTACTGCCAGATAATTACTCAGCTTTGATTTCTGCTTCTAGGTTTTCTGAATGTTATGACAGAAGGTGTCCTAGATGTGCAACGTGGGAGAGAGACGTGCAGGTTTTATCTGCTGCAATTACAGATCGCTGCTCAGACGTAACAGCAGCCTCAGCTTTCAGCAAAGCACTGTGCTGTGCTGCTTCTTCACAAGCATCAAGACAAAGGTTGGCCTACACAGAGGGGCAGAGGAGACACAGCTGCTTGTCATCAGCACGTGCATTTGGAAAATATATTTGTTTGAGAAGGATGGTTATTACCGTACCTTTTTATTCTACAGCTGATTTGTGCAGGACTTGTTCGCACTGACTATTAGCAAGCTATTAACGATACCTCTCATCATTAAATGTTTCATCTCAGGGGAGGATACACCCTTGGCCATTAAGAAAAAGGACAAAAAAATTCTTTATGTGCACAAAGACGCAAAGCAAATGCATTACATAGTCTCATAGACACGTTTTATCTTAGGTGTCCAAGTCACCACGTATGCCTATGTGTACATGTATATATGGGCATTCTGAATTGCTTTATCACTGTAATTAAAATACAGAATTGCTATCCAAAATTAACACAGAAAATGTGTAAAATATTCTTGAATAAAAGTGTTTTAAAAAACTTATTTTCCAGCATGTGTGAATAAATTTGAAGCATCTTGGTTAAAAGTGTTTCTTTTAAAGTCAATGTTCTTTGTTCCAAAAGTACTCAACCCCAAGACTCAATCTTCATTCACTGGTTTTGTAGAAATGGTCTGTCATAACTTAGAAAACACACAATGAATCCTAGCATTTGATACAGCAAAATGTTTAGAGTGTGGTGCCCCAAGCAGCACCTCACAGATCTACATGACATTCATCAGAGATCTGGAACAGGAAGGAAACTCACATAACAATGTTTAGATTTTGGCACAAAAATAATTAAGAGAGACAAAAATCAGTAATGTGGTAGCAGACAAAGTAAGAGTTGAAAAACAGATATCGCAAGATATTTCTAGTGTGTCATTTTGCTGGACAACAAGCATTCAGCAGGAAGACCTATTTTTCTTAGGCTATCAATAACAAAGCACCAGACAAGACATTCAAATACATCAGGAAAGGGCTGGAGAAGTAAAAATACTGTAGTGCCACTGTTCTCATCACCCTAAATAAGAAATGTAAGTGGAAGCTCACCTTCATGTGACCTCACTCATAGCACAAGACTGAAAATAAGAAGCAGCACATTTAAATACTCATGCACACACACATCCACCATAATTAAGTTTGGGAATGCATTGCCATTAGCACTTCTTCACTGAGGCTGACAAGGAAAGATCTGCATTAATGCAGATAATGAGAATAGCCGTGGAACGTGTTCCTTGTGGTAAGAAGTGTCTTCCCAAGAAAATAAAATATTACTACTCAAAACCACTTACAAGCCAATGAGTAAATCAGTTGGGAAAAACTGTTGTAAGGGGTGGGCAAAGCCATCCATTACCTATTTTGAAAAGGAAGAGCATGACAAATTGCAAGTGTTAGGCGCTTCCAAGTTTCACAGATGTCACTGAAGCCAACAACACGTTGCTCCCAAGCTGGCATGGCACGTTGTCCTCACAGATGTGATACTGAGAGCGCAGGTACTGTGAACTGTTGAGCTATTCATCAGTCAGGTGCATAGACTAACCTGGAAGCCAGACAGCGCACCGCAGTTACTTTTTTCTTGGTCCTACTCTGTGATTCCTCTAGTCAGCAAGAATAAGCAGGTCCTTTTGAGAAATCCTTGCAGACTAGGGGAAGGGCTGCTTGTGCTGGCCGGGCAAAAGTGATGGTCAGCAAGCAAAAAGCAAGCCATAGGCTCTTGATGAGAAAACTGAGAGATGAGAGAGGGCCAGGGCTAAGAGCAGTGTTGAGGAATGGCACTGAGATGGCCAGCAGCTTGCAGGCTGGTCCAGCTCTGGGCACACACCCTTTGGTGGGGAAGGGTGCTGAATCTGCTCATGTGTGGAATTAACAGGCCGCACCCAGCAGCATCGCCATAAACAGAGCTAGCGTAAAGCCCCTTTTCCACACACAACTCAAAGATGCTGCACATCCTTGCTTCGCTTTGTGCCCCCGCTGCCTGCGCACACGTGCCTTTGGTGCAGAGGGTGCCTGGCAGAGTCAGGTCTCTCTCTGGGTGAATGCAGTCTTTGCATCTCTGTCCAGAAAACCTCTTCCACTCCTCCCAGTTATCACTACAATGCATGTGCTGGATGAGCAACCATTCTGAAAGCTGTGCTCTGAACAGGTTTGCTGAATTGGGTGCAAGTGGGAGCTCACCTTTAAGTGATTTGCTCAGGAACCCACACCCTGGGAGATCATCAAACCTTGGTGGCTTCCTCCTCTGTTACCTGGAACAAATCCTCCTCCCCCATGCCCTGAGCTACAGTGGATAATGCCACTCCTCTTTTGAGAGAGGACTTTGAAATGAGAAAGGATGAGATAGTAGTATTAATACAGACAAAAATAAAGCTGGGATTTTCAAAGTGTCAGTTGACCAAAAGTGTCATTTTAGCTGAACAAGAGTTTCCAAGCAATGAATGATGGTATGAGCAGACCTACTGAACCATGAAAGACAATGGATAGACATTTGAGTGAAGCAAAACTGACTCATTCTTAAACCCACAATTTTACATCAGGGTTCCTCGGAAGGCCAGCCTGCGTCCTCTCTTCAGTTGTGCTAAGCCATCACAGAAAGACAGATGAGGAGGAAAATCAGCTTAATTACATTAAATACAAATAATGATGAAGAGTTTAGGCCACCACAGTAACTCTCTATAAACATTACATGCTTATCTTTTTACTCTGAAAAATGGCTTCATCCCTTTTAATTGTGCAGAAGCAGCATCATGGTCAGCAGCTTCCTCCCAGTCTGCTCCTCTGAGAGCCTGTGAGGAACTGCTGTTCTCCTTCCTGTACTATTACTACTTTCCACTGTCCCAGCACCAGCTCTGCACACCTGCTCTGAAGGAGACTACAGTTCAACAGGCACTACAGTGCTCCTCTGTTACCAGGATGCTTCCAGTCTAAAACCACCAGCAGGGATCTGCACTCACGCCTTTTCCTCCAGAAGCTCCAGTTTTACCCAATACCTCTCTCGACACAGCCATATTAATTCCCATCCCTTAAGCAAATATTTCCATTTTCACTTGATTTACAGGTAGAAATCAAGGGCTGTATCATTAAAACTGTGCTTAAGGCAATGCCGACAAACAACTCAACAGGACTCCACTACTCCAGGCATGAAAGAAACTTTTAATTAGGAGACTGGAAATGAATAGTCAATATAACTGTGGTGAGATTTCTAGCATTTGCATAACTGATAAGTCCATTCAAAGGTGATGTAGTGCTGGTCATATCTGCAGTCATCTTACCATAACACAGCCATAACATATGCAGGGGACAGCAGCAGTCATGGAGAAATCACTCCTAATGGGGCAGGCACTATCAATGAGGAGACATTGGGATCAATGCTTCCAGGATGATTCCCTTTTTCACAGCCATTCAGCAGCAGCAATATTCACCAGAAAAGTCAACTAAATCCCATCTTACGGGACAGTTGCTGAGTCAAAGACACTTCTTACAGAAATGAGGCTCAAAAGTAGAAAAGCCCTTCACTTGTTCCAGATCACCAAAATCCAAGTCTCCTGCCAAGTCCCACTGGCATGACCAACCAATGCTGCTGTTCTCTTACTCTTGGCAGAGCATATCTCTCCACACAACCCTCACATGCTCACCTCAAAGGAATATTGCTCACAGGCCACACTCAGGCTTTCCTCTTTATTTCTGATGCTCCTTTGAACTCTCAGAAATGGCAGCATCCATATGGGATATCTCTACTGAAAAGAATAATTAACGTCTTCACTTCTGCATCACTGGCCACTTGACCTTATTTTTTTAAAAGCTGCCATCTTAGAACTAGGGGAGGTGAGGCACAGAGCAAGAGCTCAGATATTATGAGCGCAAAGCACATTTTTGTCAGAATCTCAGCCCCCCCTAGCTCTCACTGGGGAAGATTCACATTTCAGGTTGGTGAGGGGGACTCCAGATAAGAGTTGCCCATACTATGCCCTTTCTGGTAGTCAAATTTGAGATGGCCCAGCCAGGAAAGTCCCCGTCTGGATCCAGGTTTCTGCAAGGAGGACCACAGGTTAATATGAAGGGTATCTGAAGGTAAGTGGATGAAGATGAAGCTAATGCCATCTTCCAGTAAAGTATGTTCTTTGCTGGCACAGATGGTGTTGTCTGTCTTAGAACACCAGGAAGCAAGGATTCCTGCATGTGACAACAAAACAAAATAAATTGCCCTCTGTGTAAATGCCGCCCAAATATGTGATTGATCAATGCATCATACTCCCTCAGTTTTTGTGCCAGATTTTTTTTTTAATCATTATTATTTTATTTTTTGTTTCAGGTCATCTTGGATGGGTTGAAGTTTCTCTGGGCTTTGGTTTCTTGTTTCAAAACAAGTACCAGCACGCATTCAGTATATACCTTGGTAACTGCATATTACATGCCTTTTGTTGTTTCAGGTGTTGCAAAATAAGAACTACTAAAGCATTATGAATTTTTTGAAATTCCAAGAAGTTTGTTTCCTTGCTTCTGCTTTTAACAACTACAGCAACAAATCAAGAATCTGATCTGCAAGAATCTGATGTTTCCACAGATAAGAAACCCTCATAAAAGGTACACTCGGTGCTGCCAGCAACCTGTAAAACAACAAAGACTGGAGGAAGACCGACATTATCAGATCTACTCTTCTGCTCAAAAAAGGCCAGTGGCATTTGATCAGCATTTTCTGAGAAGGCCCAAGCATCCAAGTTCAGGAAAAGACTTTTGAAATTGGGACAGTGATTGAAACAACAGATGGACATCCCTGCAGGAAAAGCCTGTTTCTCTCTCTGCACAGGGACTTTGCACTCCTTAAAATGTCTCCATCGAAGCATTGTGGTTTGGGCAGGTAGATCAAAGAAAGGGTCCCTCCATGACTTTTAACCTGTTGCCATCACACACAAATAAGAGCAGTACCAGCTAGTAGTAACACAGAAGTGTCTTAAAGTGAAGACAGACCACAACTATCTCTGTACTTGCTCATAACTGGTGAACTGAAATTTGACCACAAGTAGAGACCATGACCACATTCTGAAAGACGTCTTTTCCACTAGCAAAGTATGTGGGAAAGCCGTAAAAAACACACAGAGAACAAAGAGAAACATGGGCTTATGCTCTTGTTGCTCATTCACAAGCAGCAGGAATGGAAAGAAAATAAAGCTGTGTGATTGCAAAGCCCTGCAGACAAACAGTGCTAAGAAACTGCAGAGCACAGGTCTGCCCTTGCTATCAAAATATCTTGTTTACACTTCCCAGAAGAGTGAAACCCATAGCATGAGGTGTCACACAAAAACCTGCAATGCTACAGAGAAGGGGCTGAAGAGTCCACAAAAAGAAAGAAAAAGGAAGTTTGGATTTAGGCTGCTTCCTCCTCATTTCTGCTTCACCAACCCATCCTTGCATAATGCAGGTCAGTATTCGCTTCCTTTCCTCAGAAATATTAGGGAAACCCCAAAACCCCCCAGGGGGAGGCTGGCTCCCATCTGCTCCTGCTCTGGCTTTTTGCATGAATGTGTATGCCACAACCTTCTCTCCCACAGTCACATGGAGTAAAGCTATTAACTTGCTCTCCAGCTTAAGCTCACATTCTCCAAGGAAGTGATCACTCAAGTAGGATGCCCATCTTCTTGTGTCTACACTGGCAGAACATTTGAAAAGGCAGTTTGATGAAGACGTCCCTGCTCACTGCAGGGGGGCTGGACTAAATGACCTTTGAAGGTCCCTTCCAACCCAAACCATTCTATGGTTTGGTTGCTTCTATGAAAATCTGAACACTGGAAAGAACAGATTTTTAGCAGCAGCTGCATTAGCTAACAACAATCAACACCTTTTCACTAATGCTATTGTTTGCATTGTGGTTCCACTTCAGATTAAAACTATTTTAGAGTAAGCACAGAGTGTTTTATCAACATTATTGACATAAATTATTTCATTATTTCTACACTGAACTCTTACTAATTTGATTCTGATGGGGGAAATAATTTCTAAGTCCTTATGTAACCAAAAATTGTAGAAAGAACTCATGGATTTGTCTTGTTTAACACACTAGTCTTTATTAACAACTTTAACAGAATAAATCCACTGCACTGCTCAATCAGTACCTTATCCCACATACCCATAGGAATGTGCCAGAATTTAGAAAAAAGCTAGCACTGGAAGCAAAATTTTGGTAATGAGTGTTACTGTAGAATACTAACAGACAGAAAAAGGGGGTTTTATTGTTTTCGGGTTTTTTTGAAGTCTATGGACTTTGTTCATGAGAATTTGCCTTGTAAATGAACTTTTGTTGCTTCTATAGTGTAAAAAATTATACCACTTTGTAGACTAACAAAATGGGATTATGTGAATAGAATTTAAACAATAAAACATCAAATTACCGTTCATGAAAGGTCACCTCTTAAGTTACTTAACAATTTGTTAAGTCAATGTCAGAGACTGAGAAAGCAAGGTCAGCATCAGATATCCAAGATTCTGCAGAATATGTATTTTTTTTTTCTCTAAACTTTCAAGAAGAACAGGTTTGTACATACGCAGGGGAACTACTAATTGTATCAGAAAAATAACGCCCACCTTTTCTGTAAGGTAATTTATAATAAAGACTTCAGTCATAATATGATGTGACTGAAAGTGGCCTGGATATTCAAGAGGTCACTTGCCCAAATTTATGAACTGCCATGCCAACATAAACCACTGGGTATGTATAGGCTTCCATGTTTCTGAAAAAAAAATGTAAAAAAAGCTCTAGAAATGTTAACTACTTCTAAACAAATAGCTGTTGAAAAGCTGATACTACCTAACAATGGAGCAAATAGGTAGCTAGTATCAATATTCATTTTAGTGACACCTCCTAAAAAAATCTGCTATGTTTCTAGACCTGAAGCCGCAAGACCACAAAATTACTGCTTTAGCAAACACAAAACAACACAGTGAAAAAAAAAAAATAATAGTTCAGTGAGATCCTACACAGAAAAAAACATATCTGTGTGGTCAGTAACTCGCACAAGCTAGACCGGTGTACTCCAACAAGAGCAGTGGCTGAGGATCCGGTACATGAGACCTTGTGCAGAGCCATCAGCCAGACATGCTCTTGTGACAGTAAATGCAGAGGGTCCCACATGGACAGACTGCTGTGTATGGGGGCAGGACACAACTGGCCCCAGTAGTGTTCATGCAGACAATGGTTCTGTTTAGAAAATTCCTATATTTTATTACCTGTAGCTTAGTAGACAGCTTCCACTGTCTGCCTTACCATATTGGGCTGCAGACTTAAACCAGGTAGCAGTAGCCCAACCATGTCCATCACTATCAACCAGAGCCAATATGCACAAAAGGGACTGTAGCACCCTTATCCTTCTCCATTAAAAAAAAAAAAAAAAAAAAAAGAACAAGCAGTTTTCAAATTTTTAAAGCATTCAGCTTTGTCAGATATCTTGGTCAATCCAACTGTTGCATTTGGTACATAGAAATCAAGACTCTGCCCTCCTTTAAAACAAGGCACTTTGCAGATAAAAAAATACTATAATGAAACTAAGTATTCGTGATTATAGACAAAAAAAATCTGTGTATTTATTGCTACATTTCTTGCCTTGTCACAAGACATCAAGAACCATACACATTCTTTTACTCACAGCCCAGAAAGTTTCATCTCTTTCCACAGAAGAGGAAAACAGCTTCACAATTGCTTCCTAACATTTCTCAGGCAATGGGTGACTGTTGTCCTGAATCATGAAGGTTTGCAGGCAAAACCCCTACCCCTTTTAGACTTGCTTGCCTCATTTACTTCACATTTTGACATTTGCAATCAGCAGGGGGTTTCGCCAATTTGCATGAACACACTAAAACAGGTAGCAGAAAAAAAACTAAGTATTTCATAAGAACAGGAACATTCTTTCCAAGTCAGACCAGCATCACATTTTTGCACCAAAAGGCACACAGCCTGACAATAAGTAAGTAGCCCCCTAAATCAAAATATGCTGTGGAGTACAGGCCAAGATTGTTCAAAGAGAGCTGATGCTTTTAAGTAACTTCAATTGCTGTACAACAGTTTGCACTGCAGAGTGTGAGGTTTAGAGTTTAGGTGTGATTTTGGCAAACCAAGTCAGGGTGAGCAAGCAGGGAGCAGCTGAATCAGCAGTCAAAGCTGAGTCTCTTCCACTGAAAAGAGTTTAAAAGCACTGAAATTCCAGCTCAGCTTCGTAAGAAAAAAATACTTCACCTGAAAGTTTTAGGTGCTTAAACCAGAGATGATCAGATATGCTTGTCTTTAAAAGATGATACAAGTCTAGACAGACCTTAGTCAAACCCAGTACCGTTAGTCTTATATAAAAAAACACATTTTCATTAAATGAGAAAAAGAAAACAAAGACAAGTAATATATGAGCTGAGCCTCAGCCCCTAAGATAAAAGCATTCTTGTGTTCTGTGCCACCAGGGCAGACCCTTCACAAACTCATTACTCAGAGACAGAAGAAATGGTGGGAATCCTTGATTGTTCTTTCGATCACCTTGCAGGACAAGTACAACAGCATGGCGGTATTTCTGAAGAAGATACCTGCTCACCAGAAACCATACTGAAACCTAACCACACATCATCTAGCATTATTATTTTGTGAACAACTGAAAATACATGATGCGTATCAAGGACTCAGAAAAAACATGGCTTCTACGTTGAATTACAAAGATAAAATGGAAGACAAGACTACAATAAGCAGTTGGGCAGCAAGTACCAGCAGAGTTACAGGTATTCACAGCATTGCTACTAGGCAGATTTTGTTACGATCTGGATATATTTTCCCTATCCTGCACATCCAGCTAGGAGAGCTGAATCTTCACCCCAGTTCACCTCCTTTCTTTCATTAAAATTTTCCTCTTGTAGCTATGAAAGTCTGAAAACTACAGAGCCCAACATCGTTCACCTTTGCCAGTAAGGCCGCAGCCTGTAGCTGGTTGGTGGTAGCTGGAGGCACCAAAAGGGAAATTTTCTTTCCCCTCTCCACTGCAAACCAGCTTGGGTTTGAAAAAAGTTTTTTAAAAAGCCCAGAAAACAATAAACAACCCACTATTTACCTGACACTTCACCATACTTTTCCCTCTGTCTTCACCAGCCTTATCATCCAGATCATGTTTTGTAACACTGAATATTCTTGTTTGCTTGTAGCTCCATACTGCTTAAACATCCCCTGCTTCAGCCCTTTGTACTGTACCTACAGGAACAGGAGAAACAAACTGCATGCAAGTAAGTATGTTACTACTGTAATCTCATTTCTGTATCTTTGCACAGACTAGGTTTTTCAGAATTACAAAAAGAAAAAGCATCTTTTGAGGCAATTTCAGCATAGCTGGTTTCTACTCTTGCATCTGAAATACTGGCAACTTCTGTCCAAGTTCTCTTTATTTCCCAGGATGGGCAAACAAGCTTAACTTTGGGGTGGTATCCCTTTTTTTTCCAATAAAATACATTAAAAGGAGTCCAAAATTTCGCTAATACTAAAACACCAACTGTCATCAGACAGTCAAAATTAGAAAGGGCCCACAGAAGCTCTAGGTTTTCTTCAACACCTCTGAAGCCTTTGAGTCAATGCCAACAGACCTGAGAGGTTAGACTTGAAAAAGTAAAAAAAGAGCTACTTCAGTAGATACCAACCAGCAGCAAATTTCTTCTATTTCAACACAAGCTAGGTGGATGCAGCACTTTATAAAGTCACATCTGCAAGTGTCTGTGTTTGGCTGTAGTCAAAAGACTCACTTTGTTTTAACTTTGGCTTTTGAAGTAGATACTGCTCTGGATCAAAGGACCAAAAGAGTAGCATAGGAATGCACGGCAGCAGAAGTCATTACTTTGACAAAATTTTGCAGGAAACCATGCTAACCCCTCACGAGTTTAGTACTAGGTTCTCAGGTTCTTCAGCACACCGGATCCACCTATTCATGATTAGTAGAAACCACATCCTAAAACTGAGCCGGGGGTGGGGGTGGAGGGGCAAGTCAAAAAGCTTGCAAGAAAGTATGTAGAGTGTGTGCAGTATCCAGATCCACCTCTCAGAGCCTAAAGTCTTCCAGGAAGCCTCAATGGTACAACAGAATATTTCAACATCCAGAAATAAGATTTAACATGGAGGAGGCAAGAAAGGAGAACAAATTTTCCTTCTGCAGTTTCTTTCTTATCCCACATGTGCCTGCAGTGAAAACAGCAACTAACATTTTCGGTAAACAAGAGAGAGGTTACAGTCTAAACCTCAGCAACAGACAGGGCATAAGGAAGGTTAATAGTAAGCTATCAGTTTCTTTTCCTCCTTCTCCTTAACAATTCTACCTATGCTTCAGAAGGCCCCTTCAACTGTAGGGCAGGAACATGTCCAGATCCTGCAGCTGCCACACAGAACACGCAGCCATTCACCTTGTCCCAAGGCAAGTGCTCTGGAGAGTGCTGTTGTGAAAGTCCACAGAGAGGGGATGCTTCAGTTTAGACTAGAGATCTGTAGTGTCACTTTGTGCACCTAACCCAAATTTGAGGGACTTGTGAAAATGAACCTCTCTGAGTGGGATTTGGAAGAAAGGAGAAAGGCGTAAGCAAGCTGAAAGCAAAAGCATCTTCATCCAGCTTGCAAACTTAACAATGGATAGGTGAAGGGCTGGAGATTAACTCTGTTTCAGACAACCAAAGACACACTGAAGGAAATGTTTTTAGTTTCTCTACGCTTAAGACTTGCCTAGTGTAAGAGCAACCAGCAAGACTTAAGGAAGAATGAAACAGGAAAGAGAGAATAATTTCTTAGCTATAGCATTAGAGGGATGACCTTCAGTTTCCCCACACTGTGCTCAGATCTGCGCTCTGGCCTGCAACCACAGACAACACTGAAAATTCTCAGTTAGTACTGGTATAGTGCATACGCTTTCAATGAATAAGGAAACTTTTAAGAAAAATCCTTTCAAACTGCAAATACTGGCTGCATTTCCCTACTAGATTTGCACCAGTATTCCACAGATCCACTCTACTTAACAAAGGCCCTTTCCATTGGAGTTTCAAACTCAATTCCCAGTTCCATTAAGGAGTCTTGATTTTTCCCACCCTTGTCTATCAAAAGAAAAAATTTTAAAAGGCTAAATTTTGATCACGCAGCTGTAAGCACATTGATAAAGTGCAAGACAGCAATCTTACCATGATGCTCGCACAGTGTGCTACGGACGTGGGCTGGGGGAGTTTCATGAGCAAGACTGTGCTTCCCATTACACTACTACAGAGTTAAAAGTGGGACCTTCCTAAGTCCCTGACTTTGGAGTCCTATATATACTTGGCTCCTGAGGGACAGGAGCTAAATGTGTGCACTAAACCCAAATCAAGAATTCCTGAACACATCCTCAGTTCCTTGGCCACAAAGACCATATATCCTACTTAAAGGGGACTGTATTACTGAGGGCCCGAAACAAGCACTGATTCTGTGAAATCTCTTGTAGGGAACACATGCTCTCAAGAGTTCCCCCAAAGCTGGGGACTCTGGTTCATTACTCCCATCTTTGATAACACAACAAGCAACAGAAAGTACTTTCTAAAAGGGATTTTTAAACATACACAGTCTATTCAGCAAAACCACAAGGATGCCCGTGTCACCTTTTCCCAGCATTTTTCTGTTCAGCCCTTTGCATCAAGTCCCAAGTTCATCTCTTCCTGACCAGTTTTTTGCCTTATCACTGAAAAACCATTAAAAGCAGACCCCATTTTCCTGGAGCTTCCAGTTCCTTTTGTCATGTGATCTTCCAGCCAGTACCTCAAGGCTGGCTACCACGCTTTCAAGCCCTGGCCTTGCCACACTTTCAAGCCCTGGCCTGCAAGACATTTTTCTTGTAACTCAGTCACTTCTCTCAAAAAAAGCTGCTGTAGCACATAGACCCGGTCATTCAGGATGTGGTCACCCTTTCGCATCCTTGCCGAGTCCTCTGTATGTTGCTCTGCACCTCTTAAGATTTCTGTAAACCATCAGGGAGGTAAGAATATAACAGAGAGGGCAAAGAACAGTCTCAGAGCACTAAGACTTAATTTGTGTTGGCTGTGGACAGTAAAAGTGGTAAGTGGCTTACATACAGCAATGAAGACTTCAGCCAGCTGTTGACAAGTTTCCTAACAGCAAACACTAGAATAGCTTGCCTAGGGAAGGCTGGAATACCCATCACAAGAAATTTTGAAGAACAGTTTAAATAAACACACTGGAAATACTTCAAATACAGATATTGTTAGCTTAGGGTAGAGAGGCATAGTGCTAGATCATCTCAAACCTTTCATCTTGTACTGTCTGTTAAAATGATGTTTGCAGTCTTGAAAAAATAGATTAAAAAGAAAACGTGGGGACTGCACATCAATCAGCTGTTGTTTTAGGAAGCATTTGCAAGCAAAAAGGGGAAGAAGATGAGTGATTGCAAAGCCATGTAACAGAAAAACCATTCTCAAGCAGTTTCCTTCTGGTACAGAGCCAACAACGGCCAGTAAATAACCAAGCTGCTGGCAGCAGCTCAGGTTAGGATCTGTCAGCACTATGAGCTATTTGCTCAAATACGGATGGATTTCCAGGGAAAGCATCCTAGGAAAAGTGTCAGAATATCCATTTTACACATACAGAGATGCTGTTGCCCCCAGTGATTTGAATATATCCAAAATGAGAACACAAGGGGACTTCAATAGTTTAGTCAGCCATCCAATTATATCAAAGTGACCAAGTCCATCCGAACAGAGTAGATTCCTTCCCCCTGCAATCCAAACTGAAGAGATTTGTTAACAGATTGCCTTTCAAGCCTGGACAATACAGTATCACGTCCTTCACAGCACACCATTAAACACAGGATTCTATTTCTGTAATTGCCATTTCTAAACACCTGGCACATATCTGTCAGGTAGGTAGTGTTTGCTGTCCAGTCAGGAGAACTATTTCTAGAGTCACACTCCTGTAAACATTCAAACTGTGCAAACAAATTAGTATTTAATCAAAAAATTGCAAAAGAAAACTATAGGCACTGTGGAGCCCCCAAAGAGATGGGAGAGCAGGAAGACAGGGAGAGCTGCCTGCACAGAATTACAATGGGCAGGGAGAGTCTAAAAGGGTATAGACAAGGTCAAGTCTCAACCCTGTGGTTCAGGAACCATGAAGTTTCATTCAACACTTAGGAAGATAGCTATTTTATGAATATAGGAGAAAGTATTCTTGTACATAAGTTAAAAAAAGAAAATTCAACTACATAGGGCACACTATTCACCAGTTTCATGTTCACCTACTTGCACATTCATCCCAGGTAATCACATTTAAAGGCCTTCATTCACGCACAGGCAAGACTACCGTCTAGGCTTACAAACCCCACTCCAGGGCTAGAAAAAATACCTGTGCTAAGCTGAGCCCCTACAGCTATACTCTATAGGCAGATTTCAAATGCCAACCCCCTAGAACTTCAAAAATCACACCCACCTTCCAGATGGGACCAATGTAAAATCCCCACTTCTAACAAACTGACTGACTAAATACCACGTTTGCACTGGTCTGCTGAAATCAGAGAACACTGTGCCCAATATTCAGCTGCTGTGCCAGCAAAGCACTTGCAAATTCCCAGGGACAGGCAGCAGGGAGGATTTGAGGAGCCACAATATTAGCATTAGGAACATTCCTTCTTGCCATGCCTTCAGGAGGGAACTGGCTATGCCAGACAGCCCACCCCACTGAGCTTCAGCATCTGGAACAGATCACACAACTACACCACACATACTAGATAGGGGTCTGACAACCTTTTCACACTATGTCCTTCAAATTGAAGCTAGACCCACCAGTGCCTTGACCACTGCATCAAGGTGAGCCAGCTGACTCCTCACAGTCCCTCTTCTCCTATGCATCTGCCCTCAGTCAGAAGGTTTCATTCAGATTTCATTTCCACCCCTGGACACAGCTGACAGAACTAGATTTGAGGATAGATTAAAATAACTGATGTGCTTGAGACTGCAAAGGAGTAAATGCCATGCTGCCCTGTTTTGTATGACATACTCAGTCCTAGCAGGACTGCATGCCAAGGCTAGGAAACCTAGAATAAGTCCCAGCCATGTAGTACCAGCAGTGGTGTGGGCACAGTGACCCAGTGTGTGGCATGGGCAGGGCAGAACACTCTGCTACAGCACCTACAGACACATCCTTGGGTAAAGCAGCAGTAAATGACAACAGGTTCTTCTTGGTAGTGCTGTACTCTGAAGGCCCCTTGTCACAGAGGCCTCCCTTCTGCACACTCAAATACATACCACACCGCTTGGCAACCTCCAGCAGCGTTTTCATGTAGGTAAATCAGGATTAGGAATCAGGGCCCCAACTTTCAGTTCCTTTCTGTAGACAAGAAATCACTTCACTGAAAGCACTAAGTAGGCAGGTGTCTAATGAAGCTATTTAAGAGCCCTACTTGAAAAACTTAACTCCCATTTTTTCCATATTTGATGTTCTTATTCTTGTATCTAACCAGATGGCATGTTTGCAATCCTTGATGCAAAACCTTTCTGCTTGTAATATGATAAGAGTTAATAGTGAGGAGTGAAGTCTCATGGATTACACTACATTTTCACAAGTACACTGTAAAACAAAACTAAGTTAGCATGAGAGCCAGGCGTTCCATTCTCCTCACAGCACTAACTGTGGAAATAAAAATACTCCTGGCTGTTAAAAGCACTGAACTGTTGTAGGAGTAATATCTAAATATCTCTGCACACTTCAAGCCACAAAACCCACAACTGGTAAGAAACTAATTCTGTTTGATTCCTTACTTCCAAGACCTAGCTCTGAGGTAAATAATACTTCATAATAAACTGCTTGGAGTATGTTCTGGGGTCTGCATAGGGATAGTGCCACAAAAAAAAATAATCTTGGGTCAGAGCAGACCACGTTATTCCAAGAATAAAGTGTGTCTGGTACTGAACACACAGCACACAGCCATTAGACTTTGCATTTGGGGTGCGAATTTAAGAGAAGCTCTCTGGCTCAGGTGAAGTACACGTCTGGTTCGAAAGCAAATCAAACATGTCAAACACATAGCAGAGATGTAGATACTCAAGCAAGCGGTGCTCCTTTTCACACTCTCCTCAAGTGACACTATCATCCTCACCAGCTGAGAAGAAATAGGCAGGTTTTGGCATTGGCCATCTCAGAAAAGGGTGGCACCTCTGGGGTCCACACAGCCCATTACAGCTACTTCATTTTGCTTTACTTTGCCACCTCTTCATAACACAAAACCAAGAAATCAACAAGAATAACTTTGCAGAGACTTTACAATCCCATTTTTCTCTTGATACTGTTAACTGCTCATAACTTCCTCCTCTCCTTTTTCCTTCTCAAACAAACAGAGGAAAGATTTCATATCTAAAGAACTATTTTAATAATGTCAAATACAAATCAAAGGAACAAACCACAGATTATGAAAATAATTGATTCCATCATCTTTATCTTGTAGTGTTCAAATCTCACCAAGGAGTTTGCATGACTGACATCAAAACCGTAAGAATTGGAAAGAAGATTCTGTCTGCTGTAGAAATTCAACTTGACTAACAGAAATTGTGCATCTTTGCAAAATCAGGTGCTTACACAGATCATCAGTTTACTAAAACAAACAGAAGATGTGGATTAATGAGTAAACCAGAATTAGAATTCTTTAACTTAAAGCCCTCCACTTCCAAGATGCTGGCCCATGAAAACCAGATACTCCAGGCCCATTAGGGGGAAACAAACAAAAAAAAAAAACCACCAGGAGAAAAGGAATCCATTAAGGTAAAAATGTCTCATTTTAAGCTACATTCTGCAGGCAAGTTAATTGGAGGCTACGGTCCAACCAAAACAGCCTAAATTCTACATATGCCCTTGTATTTATCAATTGACTTTAAGACTTTGGAGATAGCAGAACAGAAGCAGTAAACAGGCTTTCCAAGAGGGAACAGATGCAGGCTAGAAAGTCCCTCTCCATGTTACTGCTATTTGGACCAGCTTGCATTTAAGTGTTCTCTTCCACAGTTCTTTTCACTGTTCCCATAAGAAACCAACTTAAATTTTTCCAAGGTTACTTGCACAGAGATAAAAAAAAAAATTAGGTCTGCTCAATGAAAGCCTGTTCAGACTAAAATTATATTGATACTAACCAGGTGATAAAAATCAGCTGAAATTGTCTGGTCTGTTGGCACCTCTGACCTCCCAGTCCACATGAATAAAACCAGCAAGGTAGCAGGACTGTGCACCCCTTTTGTAGGCTCCTCTCCAGTTGCAAAACACGGTAAAAAAAGAAATGTAAGAGGTTCTTGTAATGTAAACAGCCTACAAGGACTACATTTCTACTAAACTGAGGCAAACATTATCTTCTAGTTGAGTTCAATTTCACAGTCCAAGGTAAATACTAAAGTAACAGCTTTTCTTTTTTAAGAAAATTTCAGTATTTACCTCTGGGAGATTTAAAAAAAAAAAATCTTTGAAGATTTTAAAAAGTTGCCTCAGCTAAACCATTCATTCATTAACACTAAGTCTTTAAAAAAGTGAACTATGGTTTGGGAAAGGGAAGCAAAGTAGGGGGAAGATAAGGAAATAAATTATAGATGGTTCAGCCATATATCTCTAACGAACAGTTGGGGGCCATATCTTTTATACTGTGTGGTTGCATTGATATTAGGCTTGTCTACAAATTCTATCTCGCACGCCTGGATGCTGCAAGGAGAATGCTCCAGCTCCAACACTGTTATGTTGTTTGGCACCGATGAAAAAAGTATATTCCTTGGAACAAAAAGGGTCACCTGAGGACCACGGGCTGGCCAGTAGCGACCAAGATTAAAGCCATTAATCCAAATTTGCCCCTGTTAAGAGAGAGAAGACAAAAAATACAACATTTTAATAATCTGACAGAGATCAAATTACAAGATAGCTTTAAGCATAACACTCTTTACATAGCAACTGAATTTCCTCCATTTTTCAGTTTGATAGAACACAAGGATAGAGGAATCTGTTCAAGAAAATGCAAAAGACAGTCAAAAGAATCTAAATTCCCTGATGAGTTAAAGCCATTTTAATATTTAAAAAGTGGTCAAATACTACAGGATTCCAAATATGACAACAACACCTAGGAAACCAGAATTGCAGGTTCCTGGCACTTAATTTTGCACCAAGTTTAAGACCAAAGCAAACCTGAAAATTGTATTTGCTTGAAGCTGATTGTAAAAAGGAGATCGAACTCTCAAAAAAAAAAAAAAAAAAGCAGATCCTAGTTCTGTTGTGGCTCTCTGTACAAATATAAGACTACACTACCTTGGTAGTCCCTTCCTATTGCATGATTTCATTAAAAAGATACAGCTTCCCTAAACACATGAAATTCAGATGTATATACTTGTAAAGCACTTAGTCAAGACAAGAACTTGTGAAATCACACTGCAACAGAGTATTTTGTTGTAGTTACCTATGACCATTAAAATCTTTGGGGGTCTGCTAGCATTAAAGTTCAATGAAATTGTGGTTATATATATGTATCTATATATTGGCATATAAATGCTTTAAATTACTTTTTATAGTGGAGGTGACCAGAACCCATATTTCAAAATACTGTTCTAACATTACAAATACCTTAAGTTCAAAAGATAAAACAAAATTGGCAAGGGGAAAAATGTGAAAATCAAGAGACATTTATACACCACAAAATACACACACTGGAGTGACACAAATGCAGATTATTCCAGAAGTCTACAAACTGGTGACCTGCAGAGTGTTTAATAAAACTGTAAATAGACTCCTACTGATATGAGTTGAAGTTTGGTTCATTAAGCAAGACAGAAGGGGAGATACACAACTGTTTTGGACAAATAATGTGCTTTTGCTCCTCCTAAGCATCCTGTCACCATGTCAGACAAGTTCAGTGAACATGAAAAGGGATGGGAACAGATAACTGTGTCTGTGTTTTTGCTTTTGGTAATCAGAATATAAAGATTAAAATCTAACTGATATACACTGATAAAAACAATAAAATAGTCTGAATCAGGGGAAAGTAATGACTTTTACTGCACTGAGTGATTTCTAAAATTGTCTGGGATAGCTGAAAGCAGTATAATGATTTTAAAGCATTTACTGAAGCACAGTTGTAATATAGTGAGTATTGCTATTCAACCTGTTTTGGAGATATTTTTCTTGTGCTTTCTTTTTCAAGTATTTATAAAACTGAATTTTATGAAACTCACAAGAGAAATTTTATAAGGAGTTGGTGCATTTGCAAATGCAGGTGAGTTATTATTTCAGCTCTGTATCTACTTCCGTGGTATAAGATCCTATCTTGCACAGCTCTGCCAAGGTGTTAATAAGCTTTGACCTCAAACTTTTTTTTTTTTTTTAAAATCAAGTTCATCTTGCTTTGTGGCTTGTTTTTGCTGTATTAAAAGGCAAGAAAAGAGCAATTTCTGCATGCTCACTAGTTTGCTTCTGTAGTAGTTTTAGAAGAAAACATTGCATTAATACCAACTCCCCACACAAGATGAATTAGTGAGTGCACCCACTAGACAGCAGCCTACCTACTATGGAGTTTGGCTGTAACTCTGTGGGAAGTAGGAGTTTGCTGTAGGAATTAACTGCATTAGAGTTCTACTGCAGGAGGTGTGATCAGACAGGTCTCTGTTCCTGATCTTAATCAGTCAGTGGTTGTAACTTATTTTTCCAGTAAAGCTATAAACTTAATTTCTCAATTCCAAACTGTCCTTATTAACATTGAAGTTTCTAAAGACTACATGCTTAGGAATTTGTATACCTGGAACCAACAAATCATGACACTATACGCACTATCAATAAATATGCCCTAGACAAAATAAAGGAGGGGGGATCCCTATCTTCAGTGACAATATTTCCTTTGGCAGGGTCAGCAATTGCAAACCCATGATTCCACTGAAAGCAAGAACAGCCCTGACTCCAAATCCTCTCTTCTGTTGAAGCAAAAAACCCAACCAAAGCCCAATAAATCTAAGCATCCATGCAGGGACACTGTAAGCTTAAGGGCATCATGCTTCCTCAAGTGAGGGTGAAGGAAGCTTTATTAATAGCGAAGGATTTAAAAACCACTGAAGGCAAACAAGCTACTACATAAGTCGTGACTGTTAATGCTGCACCCTCCCTTCCAGGCTGTCCAGCACACCATATTCCTTGCCTTAATATGCAAAGGCAGGACTATCATTAGAACTATGTGTTTTCTTGGAAAATGTTGTTTCCCTGGTTTCCCAATTACTCAAATAGGTGAATTNNNNCCCCTGTTAAGAGTCCCTCTCTACACCTTGACATCACCAATTTATGCAGTGTCACTCAAGGAACTTGAGGCCCAGATACAGTGGGACCCAAGTGGAATTTACATCCTTAAAGCCCTCTGCCTTAAAGGCATTTGCTCATTTGTGAAGTTATTTGGAAGTCTCTGCTTCCACACCCTGTATCACCTCAATCTTATTACTCCTGTGTATTGTATTTAAAACTTTGGTCCAAACCATATAAAGCTTGAAGGATCAATTCAATATTCCTACTTAGAGCTCACTGGGATCATTTCACCATGACTGTATTAGAGGGTATACAAACTATGTAAAACAGGTTTCTATAAATAGAGGAAAAGATTTCCACCAACACGTAAGAATTCTTAGGACTCATTTACTATTTCACAGATGAGTTTGCCAACAGGCAGGTATGATCACCTTGCTTCCTCCTGTCACGGGGTCACAGAATTTACTGCAAAAGTCTCAGATTCCAGTTTTTGTGCAAAGAGCTATTTTTGGATTTTATTCAGTGATTGTGTAAGACACGCGCATATACAGGAACATGGGCTAAGTCAGACTTCCTCATCCAAGCTCAGTGCCAGCAACTCTAAGTGCCCGCAATGAATCACAGTCCTGCATATTGGGAAGTGCTTTAACCACTACAATACTGTAGACAGATAACCAGCAACTCCTTCTCATACTCTGTTTTAATGGCAGTAAATTAATTATTTCAGAAAGAAATAATTTTGCTACCTAAGACTATCACAGACACTTCCCTGAAGCCTGGACTTAAATGCTTAGGCCTCTGAGAGGAGTGGTACTTCAGTGCACACATTCTGCACTCTGTGCCTCCCGTTGAGCTGGTCCTTACCCATCCTGCATGCTAGCAGTTTCAAACAGGGCACTGTGAAAACACACTCTTTGCTGCTCTACCTATGGTCCAGCTCTATGAGAAGTTCCCGTTAACAGAGACCTGCCCACAGGCTTCTCACAGCAGCGCTCTCTGATCTGTTCAGTCTGGTTACAGGTAACCTCCAGAAGACATGCAGCAATATCTTCCATGCATTGGATTAACTATCTATGGGCACAACACCAGCAGTTGTGTCCAACACTCTCTATGCTTTGTAACAGCATCCGTTGTTCCTCACACAGCACCACAAATATGTTCTTAGTCACTTTTAATCAAATATAACCAGGAAAGTGTACTGTAACATCTCACTTTCTTCAGAATAAAAAACTGTTTTATCCCAAGGCATGTATTTACTCCCTCCCTCCAAAAAGCTGTTTCTGCTCCACATCAAGACAAAACCTCCCCAGAATTAAAACTTTCTCACTGTTGAAAAACTAATTTGGCTTTTTTTTTTTGTGATACTCCACTTTCTAGATCAACATCATGTATCTTTTGAATATGTTTACCTTCTCTTAATGGTTTATCTCTAAGATTTGCTTAAAGCAACGAATCCATTTCCTAATCGTTTAAATCTATTTTAGACACCCCACCAGTACAACCAGCTTCTACCTATCCAAGAGAGGTGGACTTTGTCCATAGAAGTTTCAGTAGCTTTCTGAATGGACTTCCAAGTTTTCACAGCAAAAAGTTGTACCTTTGTCCAGCCAGGAAACTCGACATAGGTGTCTTGAGGCAAGTCTGGAATCCCTCCAGGAATTGAAAGTCTACCGGTGTAAAAAGTAGGTGCTTCATAACTAAGTGGATTGCCAATAGGTCTCTTCGGTTGATCAAGGTGGCCATTAATGTCATGGTTCACTGCTCCATCTATATCTAGAGGATAGATTTCCCATTCAACAAGTGTATCTTCATCAAGAGTTAGATTTGAAACTAGACCCTAGGAGGAAGAAAAAAAACAAACCCAAAATATAACAATTAGCTTAACATTGTTGGAAGTTATTTGGCTGCAACTATAAATCAGTCAGGAATAAAAACTAAATCAAAGTACTTGCAACAGTTGCCAATCTGTGTATGAAAAAACCCACTAATCTGGTCTTCAACAAGTTATAAGCTTTGCTTAAGAAAAAAGAATTTCATTTATTCTCTGTGAAAGGTCTGTTCCTCCTCAAAGTTTTCAAGTTTTTCATTGATGCCCAAGGGTTTTTTTTCAAGTTTTTTCCCTGTAACTGAAAATTTCTGTTTTGCTTTAACATGAACACAATTCCAAAACCTGGGGCTTAACAAAAAGCAGAAGCAGCATTAAATATCATAAGTCTGAGATACCATCAAGAGATTTGGTAACAGTGAGTCACTAACACAAGACATAAACCTGCATGATAGCAGAGAAGGCAGTAGTTTACCTCCTACAAGTCTTCTACAGCTAGCATACAGTATCACAGAATCAAGGCACATGCTTTGTGACCCCAATTCAGTGAAATACTTGAAGTTTATAGTCAGCTTCAAGCCCACGGAGTCCTGTTTCACTTCTATGGTACAATGTGTGCACCACACTAGGGTGCTCACACAAAGAATGCAAAAGAAAGGTAAGGTCATGATTTAAGCAGAATGAAAGGAACATTAAGTGACCCTTGCACACACCCTAATTGTGTTACAATAACAGTTTTTAAAGTGGTGTTTCAGTGCAATGCAAGAAGTGGATTTAAAAACTGGTGATGCTGCTACATCCATATAATTGCTAGAATAGACTCTGCATAGAAGCTGTTTTTCCATACAACAATTTCTGTTGCAAACACCCCATGTCAAACAGGAACAAGCAAAACCACATTTTCAGTGGCCTTGGAGAGTTGACACTATGTCATGTGTCTGTTCCAATGTCTAATAAACATTGCACTGACTCCACAAGCCTAGTCACCAGTGTGAGCACTAACTGGTTTTCTCTTCCTTTACCTAGATGCCCACTTTACAGAACAGGAACTTATTTTTCTTATATCAAAATAAAATATCCGTCCAGAGTTAAGTGGCAAAACTTTTCTATACAACCTAGCGTTTACTCTGCCTAGCAATCAATAGAAGTAATGCAACATAACTTCAGCCCAAACTTTAACCTGCCTCCCTAATTACATCTTTGTATACTATGAACACTGCTTTTTCAAATGAGATGAAGGGCCTACTAAGCAGTCTTACTTCTGTCTGCATAAGAATGCATATTCAACAGTCCAGATAGGGATATAAGTTTTGCAAGTAAAAGAAAGGTAAGTGTGTCAGTGAGCATGTGAAAAAATACAGAAAAAACAGAACACACACTCTTCCTTTGTGTCCTTCAACAAGAAGACTTAGATCAGCAGAATGTTTTAAAACCAAAATCCTTTCAAGATTCCTCCCCAAAAGCTAAATGCCTAGTTCCATTTCAAGCTCAAAAAAAGTGATTAAAAAATCCAGCCAAACAAAACCCAGAGAAGCTACCCTATTTACTTTAAAATGTGTGGCTTCACAGGGTAGGAACCTCTTCCCCTAAAGTTATTTTTGAAAGCACAAAGTATTTGAAATCCAAGGTATAATTATTCCCAGTTTTCACAATCAACACAAAGAAGAGGGTGAGGGAGTGACTCTATAAGAAGCAGCAGTGCACAAAAGTCAAAGCTACCTGAGAAAGGCTGCCTCTTGTACATGGAATAATCCTGCTTTTAGAGGATTATTCTCATAGTGCACATCTACTAAAATTCCTTTCACTCTTAGATCTTTAAAAGGCTGAAACTCTGTAGTGTGAACTTCCGCTCAACCACAGCAACACAGAGCACCCCTCTAACCCAACCTCTAACCTTCTACTGTGCTATCTTAATTTAGCACAAAGCACATAGGCTTCCTTATCACCTGGCTTGTTATTAAATAAATAAATAAATAAATGCAATCTTTCTGCTGCTTCAACATGAAGGTTAAACACTGGGATACTAGCTGCCCTCTCTTGCCACTCTGAAAAAGGCAAGGTACCAAAGACAGTATGAACAGAGTTGGCACTGCTACCCTCTGAACTTAAATGCCACAAACACAGAAAAGCCACCAGTTGCTGATGCTTTTAATTCAGAGGCTTTCATACATCCTAAAAGTTCCCACATATATTTAGCTGGTTCTGATTACGATTTAAAGAGCTGCATGCTTTCCAAAAGCTAAGACAGGGGAACTGCTTTTCAATACAGTGAAAGCCTACATCTACCAGCTTAGCAAATGCCGAGTTGTATTTTGCCTTGACTTAAGAGTCTGAGCATAATTGGCAATAGAGCTAGAAATCCTCATCACAAAACACTAACTGGCCAATTAGACTCTTTTAAACCAAGTCTCAGCTTTGATTCTTCTATGCTGCTTAACCATAACTGATATATCCTTCTTCAACAATGTAATAACCAGACATCTATTAATCCGGACAGAAATTAAACACTTGACCTGCTTTATGAAAGAAAACCGCCAAATCAGTTTAGGCCAAATCAAATCTAGTAGTTAGGGGGCTGCAAATACCTTCTTAATTGTAAAGTTTCATAATTACTTCATTATTACTTGTGGCCTAGCAATATCAAAACTTAAAATAGTAGCATGCTGCCGTACTGAACACAGCACAAATAACACAAAACTGGCCTCTACAGCACTCCCCTCTTCAGCAAATACCTTACAGCACAGGGGATCCCATCAAGTCTAAAACCAGAAAAGTTTCCTTTTTGGCTCTGCTCTTCATAGTGTTACATTAGTGGTACCTCCACTGCACTGGGTTTACATGGCAAGGTTTTGGTAGCAGGAGGCTGCAGAGGTGGCTTCTGTGAGCAGCTGCCCCCATGCTGGCCAAAGCCAGCTCCAAAACAGACCCACTGCTGACCAAAGCTGAGCCCATCAGCGCCACTGCCAGCACCTCTACGATAACATATTTAAGAAAGGGTAAAAAAACCAAAACATCCCCCCAAAAATGTAGCAGCTGTTACAGAGGAATGAGGAGAATGGGAAAGAAACAGCCCTGCAGATACCAAGGTCACTGAAGGAGGGGGAGGAGGTGCTCCAGGCTTTGGAACAGAGATTCCCCGGCAACCCGTGGTGACACAGGTTGTTTCCCTGCAGCCCATGGAGGTCCAAGGTGGAGCAAATATCCACCTTGCAGTTTGTGGAGGATGGCACACCAGAGCAGATGCATGTGTCCTGGACAAAGCAGGAGTCCAAGCAGAGCCCACACTGGAGCAGGCCCCTGGCAGGACCTGGGAACCTATGGGGGAACCCACACTGGAGCAGCCTGTTTCTGAAGGACTGCACCCTGTCAAAGGGACCCATGCTAAAGCAGTGCTTGAAGAACTGCAGTCCACAGGAAGGACCCACGTTGAAGAAATTTCATGAAGGATTGTCTCCCGTGGGTGGGACCCACACCGGAGCAGCAGAAGAATGTGAGGAAGAAGCAGCGTGGGACAAAATGCTATCAACTGACCACATCCCCATTCCCCATCCCACTGTGCTGCTTGGGGGAGAAGGTATAGGAGTGCGGGTTCAGCCTGGGAAGAAGGGAGGCATGGGGAAAAGTGTGAAGATTTGTTCTTATTTCTTATTATCCTACTCTGTTTAACTGGAAATAAATAGATTTCCCCAACTTGTGCTCACGACAGTAACTGTTGAGTGATCTCCCTGTCCTTACCTTGAACATAACCCTTCACTGTATTTTCTCCCCTGTCCTGTTGATGGAGGAGGAGCGGTAGAGTGGCTTGGTGGGCATCTGGTGGCCAGCCAAGGTCAGCCCACCACAGGCACTTATGCAGGGATGTGACAGTCCCAAAGAAGCATTTGGAAACTTGCTGATAATTACCTGTGACACCTAACAGTCCAAATCTGAACTGGCAATTTCGCTTGGTAAAGCACTCGTGAGACAGTCTTTCCTAGCCACACTGAAAACACTGCAAGGGTATGCTGCTGGCATATGAAACAGGACATGGAGAGATACACAAAAGTGTGTACATACACACACACACACAACTCCAGGATTCACAAGCCTTGAAGCACGACAAAGATCTAGACTGATTTCCAATCCATTACTGGAGTTTACCCAAACAGCTTTGCACAATTTAAAATGTTAGCTACAGGCTCAACTCAACCTGAAAGTCTTGTGGGCGACACTTCGGCTGACAAAATAAGTGAACCACAAAAAAAAAAAAAAAAATAAAAAAAAAAATATATATATATATATCTATATATCTATATATATATATCTGTCAGTTTTTAATTCCACATTGATTTCGGTGACTGGAAAAACTCAAATGAAAACTAGTGAGTAGTTATATTTTGTGGCAACGTTACAGCTGTGTAATCCTGATCTTTTTGCTCTTTCTAACCTGTGGCAAAGAGGAAAAGCCACCCTAATCCACTAACTCAATTTTACTTACCTTAAAGTCATTATTGTATCTACCAAAGTTGACTCGGCCCATATTCTCTACCAAGACATCCAGATTTGCTCCAGCCTTCCCAGTTATATTTATCATAAGTGATTTCTCCCTCTCAAGGACACCTTGAGGAACCTGTATGAATTACACCAAGAGGAAGAAAACAATAACCATTAAAAACCACTAGAACTCTGTTATTTGTCTCTTCAACTTCCATGAAGTAAAGAAAGAGGATAAAGGAAACAAAAAATGTAAAAGCATATATTTTCTTTTCCTCCTCTTGCATGCAAGCACACTCGCACAGCTGCTATGTCAATATTCACATTTCAATATTTACATTTTAGTACATCAACTGGATGTGCCAGTAGGCAGCATTTGCCTAAATGACACCATCTCTTTCCTTATCTAATTTCAACTAACTCAATCAACTGTTAGAATCTTAGTGGGTTTTTATGCACCTGATTCACAAAAAGCAAGTTCTCAAATTTAGTCTAATGACTGAAAAGATTTTGGCAGTATCAGTGATTAAAAGAAGCTCCATCTTCCAGCTACGCTCACAACAATATTTAGTTTTATTTATTGGCATTCCTACAACATAAGGAAATGAGAGCTTGGCCTGGACACAAAAGTGCTGAGAGTCAGCACAGGTCAAAGATAAATTAAAAAATAGCCTATCAAAGTCTGTGAATTGACATTAATTCTCATTAAGTAGGAACAAAACCCTGCTTAAGGAAAGAAAGGTATAATTCACATCTTGTACAATAAGCTACTTTTTTTTTTTTTTTAAACTTGTGGTCAGAAGCCTGTTTCATAAGGTAAGACACAGGTTCAAGCTCCCACTTCCCCCTCCCACAAAGGAGAGAAAAAAAAAAAAAAAAAAAATCTATGGAAAGACTGTAGAAAGCCACAAAGTACATATACCATTAACGTATTTCATGAACCTGCAAGTAAACCTAGGGTTTTATTCTAGGTTTTTGTGGTTTTGGTTTTTTTTTTTCACTTAAGTCATGAATGTGTATCAACGTTCGAATAGCTGAAAAGTGGAAACAATTACCATTTCCTTAGAAATAACAGGTAGTCATATTTTCTGAAATACAAATATGAACGTTTAGAATGATCAACTGTATACTTCCTTACTTCCTTCACCTGATTAAATAAGATTATCTAATAACATTCATTTGGTAAACTGGTGAAAGGAGAAAAGAAGGCAGACTACATCTGTGACTTTTTGTGAAGGCCATTCATAGCAGAAAGGAATTCCAGCAAACAATGTTTACCCCATCAACAGAGACATAGGCACGATCATGGACTCCGTTTAAAGGTGAAGACAGCTGTGTCGGCTCCGTACAGTTTTTTGGAAGCGTAGTTCTGTACAGCACAAACCCAAAATACTAAGAAAAAGAAAAGAAAGAAAAAAGCCCCAAACAGATTAATGAATAAAGTAATTCCGTGGCTTCAGTTCAGGTAATGAATTGAAAATATCCCACATTCCTGCCTGCACAATCAGGCTGAAATGTTAACTTTCATTCACTTCAGATAGCATCTATCACTCATAACAGCTTCAGATGAGAGTTCACTTTGACCTTTAAGCAATGGGTGTAAATTCCACAAAGTTTCCCTTTTAAAATATTTCATTAGAACATTTTAGTAACTTTAAAAGATAAGGGCCTTGGCTATGAAGATATTTCCGCAATAAAAGCAAAGCAGTTAATGACCAATAGTATTATTTCTTCATTAAAATCAATAAGAAGATAGCGGAAGATCCCTTCATTACTGAGTTCACGTATCAAACTTGAAAGTGCACTAGTCACCCAGTGCCCATAAATTGACATATTCATCAAATCAACATTATCTATTTTTAAAACTACCTAATTTACATCAGGAACATTTCAGAATATTTTTCACTAAGTTCCCCATCAGGAAAGGAAAAAAAAAAGTCATCGTCATTGAATCTGCTCATATCACAAAGTGAAACACAAATTTAAAAAAGTCAGAAAATGCATTCGTCACCTCTTTTGCTCAGTAGACACAAAACCACTTATCTTCTAGACTTTGATTAGAACATAACCCTGGCTTCAGCTAGGATAGAGTAGCTGGTGCAGTGCTGTGTTTTGGATTTCTGATGAGAACAATGTTGATAACACACTGATGTTTTAGTTGTTGCTGAACAGCTAACCCCTTATTCTACAGCATCTACATGACGCCCAGGTCCCACACTTTCCAGTAATAAGGGGCGGATATAGGCAAAAGGGACCGTTGTGGTTTAATCCAGCAGGCAGTCAAACACTACACATTTCTTTGCTCACTCCCCCCGCAGTGGGATGGGGGAGAGAACTGGAAGAAAGGTTAAACTCGTGCATTGAGATAAAAACAGTTTAATAAGACAGAAAAGGAAGAGAAAATAATAATAATGATAAAAACATATACAAAACAAGTGATGCACAATACAATTGCTCACCACCTGCTGACTGATGCCCAGCCAGTCCCCGAGCATCAGCTGACACCCCCAGCCAAATCCCCCGTTTCACTGTTCAGCCTGGCATCATAGGGTATGGAACATACTCTATGGGTCAGCTGTCCTGGCTGTGTCTCCTTCCAGCTTCTGGGCATCCCCAGCCTCCTCACTGGCAGGGCAGTATGAGAAGCCAAAAAGCCCTTGACTCTGTCTAAGCACTGCCCTGCAACAACTAAAACATCAGTGTGTGAATGTTATTTTCACCCTAATTCCAAATGACAACTACTAGGAAGAAAATTATCCCAGTCAAAACCAGAACACCCTGGCAGGAATAAGTGAGAGTAAACTATTTCTACTCTGCTGTAATTATTATATTTGCATTAAATTTGCAACAAGGTGCCCAGAAAAGTGGCAGAGGGCAGGGCAAGGGAGGGAAAGAAAAACAAAATGCTAGTAAGTTTTGCTGGCTGACGTGTTCTTTCAGAAGTTTTCTTAAGCAGACTACTAAGGGTAGGAAGGCCAGATGACAAAAGAAAGACAACTAGAAATTACATCCAGCCACAACATACTACCTGCAGCTTCTCTCATACCTCTGTAGTAGTGACTTGGAAGGAGAAATGTCAGCTTTGAACCCCTACTTGACTAACACCATGTCCCAGGCATCTGCTAATCTGCTTCTTCCTCTTCTCCTTTCCCCAGCTACATCACATTCTCTCAGAGTAGTAAATAGCACCCATGCTCCAGTCTCTGCTAAATTCAGCACAAAAGCGATCAAGGAACCATGCAACCTTAATGGAAAGGCAGAGCCCCTCACAGCAGCAAGGGAAAGATCTCTGACTGTGAAGGAAGATGAAGTCACCAAAATTGACAGGGGAACTGATGCACAGACTGGCAGAGAAGGAAAACAGGAGAGCAGAAGTCAGCAGAAGCCACGGGAAAATGAAGAGAAAGGTATTTTTCCTAACTCAGCCAGTGGGGTGAATGACCTTGACAGTGGGCTGCAGCAACTAACTCCAAGAGGTTGCTCCTAAAGGTTTCTCTCACTGCATTCTCTTGCTTTGCCACGCATGTAGTTAAAAAGAAGGAATACAAATAAGTAGGAGGCCCACTTATATGTCAAATAGCTTGCATTTCCCAGTCTCCAGGCCCTATGACTTGTATGAGAAAGCAGTGTCTCAGCCACTGGGCTTGCTCTAATAGCAGATGGAGAGAGTCAAATAAAAAAACAGAATAAAGAAAATTAATAGTGAAGAAAAAATGCAATAAAAAATGTTTCTTATGAACCTGAAAATCAAGACCTCAGAGAGAAGAGAGATAAAGGTGAAAGCCTGGACAGCACAGATACCTACATTCATGGAAAGAGGAAAACCTCGGGTGTAAAATAGGAGCACTGTAGAATAGGAAAGGCCTCCAGTGCAAAAATCTTGGACACCTTTATAATACTATCACTTCTATGCTGAGATAAGGTGTAAGACACTGGACATAAGAAAAGTAATATAACAGAGGGTCATTCGAACAAACTTTAAAAAATTACTGCCCAGTGCCCACTGAAGGAATCCTCACCTGCTTTAGCTCAACAAATGTTAATGGGTAAGTGCTTTTCACTGGCCCAGCAGATGACAGCCTGTCAAGAACTTCCACCACTGTGCCCACCTGCAGCATAGAAAAAGCAGATATATGAAGGTCAGTAAATTTCAATCCAAATATAACAGCTTGCCTAGCCAGCTAGCTGCATCAGTCCAGAAAGCAAAGAAATCTTAAGCCTTTACACCATCCTTACATACAAGTTATTAATACAATACAGAACAGAGAAATGATGAACACTGGAAGAAACATGCTACATGTGGAGCAACATTGTAAAAAATCCAGATGTTCTAAATTTGCTATGCATTCCTAAAAATAAATTTATTCCCTTTATTAATGGGAATAAACCCAGGCGTTTCTCGCAGAAGTTCTACAAACACACACAACTGCTCTGGACAAATATCACAAAACATCTATGTTATCTAAATTTTGCCACTGGTTTACAGTGAGTTACTCTGGAATCCTTCTGAGCTAAGTAGGGATACAACTTGATTCCATCAAGAACTATCCACGACAAATTTACCCTATTCAGTCTCAAATTATTTTAGAAACCCTGAGGCTGTAATTCAGTGTCACAAGTAGCTGGACTGACTTCAGTGAGACTGGGAGCAAGGTTTAGGCTAGCCGCACGCATCAAGTATCTTGCTGAATAAGGACTTACATGTGTACAATTAAATTGCCTTTTGTTCCCATCTGCAATTTCCTTCTGTGATTATAGTTTTCTAGTCATCTACAGTTCTTTCTCAAATTCCACTGTCTATTTTACGTTAGTCAAGATGGGCACAATATGCCTAGTGTCTTACAAGTTCAAAAAAATTTAATTGCACTCATATTATTTATGCAAAATGTCAGTCTGTTTCACCAGAACTGTTGTGACTGTTCAGTGGTTATTACATATCAGACATTCAAAATATTTCTCAAATGCAGATTTACTTCCAAATGCTTAAGAAAAAAAAACAGTAAAAAAATAATCAGGTATTTAATATAATATAAAACCGGTAAAAGCATTCACAGCAATATAAACTTCTGAGGCTACTTCAGTAACAGAATTATGGAATTTTTGCAAAACATATGTGAAAGCAGTGCTGAAATATTAAGATGTAAATCACTTTGTGCCAAATACCGTATGTGACAGAAGTCAGCATGAATCATTTACACACATGCAATTCCTTCTTCAATATAGTATTGGTTTAGGCTGGGACAGAGCTACATTTCTTCATAGTACCTTGCATGGACTACATTTCAGATTTGTGCTGAAAACAGTGTTGATAACACAGGGATATTTTAGCTACTGCTGAGCAGTGCTCACAGAGTCAAGGCCTTTTCTGCTCCCTACACTGCCCCACCAGCAATTAGTCTGGGTGTGCACAAGAAGTTGGGTGGGGACACAGCTGGGACAGCTGATCCCCCCCAACTGACCAAAGGGATATTCCATACCACATGATGTCATGCTCAGCAATAAAAGCTTGGGGAAAAAGGAGGAAGAGGGGCAAATGTCCAGACTCATGGCATTTGTCTTGCCAAATAACCATTACACAAGATGGAGCTCTGCTTTCCTGCAGATGGCTGAACACCTGCCTGCTGATGGGAAGCAGTGAATGAATTCCTTATTTTGCTTTACTTGTGCATGCAGTTTTTCCTTTACCTCCCCCATTCCACTGGTGGAGAGTGAGCAAGCGGCTGTGTGGTGCTTAGCTGCCTACCAGGACTAAACCACAAGATGAACGTAGCTATAGATCTAAAGAGACTTTCAAAATAAGCTTATGTCAACTCTAGCCAAGAGGAAGAAAGCAAAAGGAGGCCATAATTATACAAAGGGTAATGCCATCACTGCCTGGAGGCTGGGTCACTAATCCATAGCTAAGCACATGCAGCAGGCACCCTGCAGCATTCATCTCTTCAAGGCATCAAAGAGAAAGTTCATAGTTCTACTGAAACTGGACAGTTTTATCTGAGAGCCATGAACCAAGAGACTTATGGAAGAGTCAAAACCTGACTGCTAGGTTCCCAAATGCTGGCAACCTAAGACAGCAGCAGAAGTGGCAGGCGTACTGATAACTGTATATAATTATCACTACCAAACACGAGGTTTCAGTGAACTGGCTTATAAGGCAACCCCGGCCCGAAAAGGTCTGAAGATACTCAAAGGTTGTGGAAAATGATATAGATCTGTTTCATCTTCACTGGTGAATCACTTTTATACCAAAAGTATTTCTGCCCACTTGAGTGGGATGACTTGAAAACACCTGTAAAGGCTTATCACTACCAAATTTTGCAATGCTTCAGCTGCAGTGCGTAACAGATCAGATACATCACTGATGGGAAAGATGGCTGTGAAATTAAAATAACAAAATATAAAATCAAAGCATTATGAACTACAGTAACCAGTACACCAACTATGGTAATCCTTCACCTCAAAACAACGTGTCTCTGCCCAGGAGAATACAACCAAGTTCATGCCTGTTGTCCCTTCCATCCCCACTTAAACCATCCTGTACACTCACTGCAGGATGCCAGTTCTCAATCATATTTCACAGAAGATTGTCCCTAGTCCTTAAATGATGGTGCCACAGACAAACCCCAACTACTCATGTGCATACCACTGTTGTCAGACAGGATATAGCAAAGTTGGGTTCTGCATGCTAGATTCTGCATGCTCTTCCCTCCGCAGGAGACTAATTAAATTTCTCTCATCAGGTACAGATTTTCACAAAACTTGTAAGAAACTTTATCAATAAGACTTTCAAATTTATTGATAATGTCCCATATTTGAAACTGAAACACCTAGAAGTATTTAAAAGGTATGTATAGCCTACCTGCTGCTTCTACTTCAGAGGCATCACTAGATACAAAAATACTCTGTTCATAGCTGACATGCTAGCAGTCCCCAGCTACGTTACTCATACATGAGTTATCCTGGACAACCATGACTCTGTTGTGTTAAGATATATCAATTTCAGTTTAGTAAAACTTCAGGCATATGCTACATATTGTAAAAATTATCTTCTTATATTCAGATTACAAGCATTTTCCCATTTTCCACCACGGGCATGATTCTTAACTCCCAAGCTCTGCTCCTTCCTTCCTGAAAGTTTGCTTTCAAGGTTTTCCTCTTTATTTTGTATGATATCTAGATACTGTCATGACACCCTCATAAACATTTTTTGGAAAAAGCAAACATACAGCATTATGGAAAGATAACCAGTATATCATAGATGTTAATTTACCTTCTGCAAGCGAACCTTCCCATATGCAAATTTGGGTGTTGTTGGAGGGATAAGACCTTCTGGTAACTGCTTATACTAGAAAGGGAAGGAGGGGAAAAAAAACAAGAACACATGAAAGAAATACAAGCATGCTTTAATTGAATTCTCACTTTTTACTTCGTAACTTACAAAAGCAGAACTTTGGTTAAAAGCAAGTAATATCACTGTGCTAAAGGATTAGTTCTGCATCTAGTCTGAGACGGAGGGTTTAAAAAATAAAATCTGACTTGATCACATATGATAAACAATTTTTAATGACTATTCAACTTGTAACCCTAAAAAGCATATCGAACTAACAAGCTGCTGAAGAATCACAGTGCCCTTGGAGCCCTCCTGTGGCTAGAGCTTGTGTTACTGTCTTTTACAACCCTCTTGCAGCTACCTCCCCAGCCCATGGGAGAAGCTCAGCTTAATGTTTCCAAGTCTGTAGGGCGGTATTTCCACCTGACCCTTCATTAGCAGCACTCATATATGGGAATTATTAGCCTCTTGTGCCTTTCCTTTCAGTTTTACTATACTCCACCATCACCTGCTAATCTATTACTGCCTGGGATGGTTTCTTTGAGGACAGGCCTTGAGACCTCCACAGCCTTCTCCACAGCTCCACAAACCCTTGAGGTCTGCTGGGCCTTGAGCTTCCCTCTGGTCCTAGTCTAGACCACTTCCCCAGCAATCACAGGGAAGCATGACAAGGAAACACTCTGACTGCCAGGCTATTTCTGTTTACTTCTGGCCCTGTATCTCTAGGAGAAACAACCAAAGATCAGCATGGAAAAAAGGTAAAGATGTCCACCACCTTCTTGGACACCTTTGAGGAGTGGCAACTCTAGACAGTGGCTTTCTGCCCCATACACTTAGCTGCCTCCTGAGCCTACAACCTTACTTTGTCCTTGCCATCATCCCCTTCTCCCTTTCCTGCCACTAAGTGTTTCCTGTAATGTCCACTCTCTGCATCTGTTTCATTTACCGAACACAGCCTTAACTGCACACTACAGAGAAAAAAATGCAGACTAGATACCCATGTGATCAAGCAATCTAAGTCTATGTTTTAATACACATGCACAAATGACCACCATTGTGAAGGCTAACAATCTGCACATTCAATGACTTCTGAGTGCTTACTTTGGCAGCTCCACGGTTTTCTTTAAAATAAATTTGGTGAGGGACTCAAAGCATTTTTCTTCGTAAAAGTGAAGTAAAGAGATTTTACTTCAATTTCAGCTTGAAAGACATGATTTTCTGGGCTTACACATAGTATATTCAACATAAACTCATTCTCAAAAGCTCAACTCTGCACTAAGGAGGGGTGGGTGGGGAGTATATAGTTGGTCTTTTTTAAGCAAAACAACAGATCACAGCAGTATAATTGCCCTCCTGTCAAATGTCAACTATGGAGTGATGAAAGCCTGATTTATATTCCCAGTAACAAGTTAATTTCCTTCTGTATTTGAAAATAAGAAAGATATTCAGGCTTAAAGAAAAGAAAAACTATATTCACCCAAGACAAGAAGTCAAAGTAATTAGTTTCAGGCTAAACAGCAAAGATTAGAGAATGTTGTCAGCAACTGAAAAAAGCTGTAGACTGAAACCCTTCTTTATTACATTAACTATAGGAAACAGTAAAGGAAGATTGTAAGGTGTTAGCTGTGTAGCACAGCTAACTTGCTGAAGGCAGTCATTAGTTACAAGCAACTTATTTGCCTTTCATCTGTTCCACCCCATACTGCAACTGAGTAGATAAAATGTTACAGGTTTAGAACCCACAGCAGAGACAGGAAAACTTGACTGAGATCCTATGGATATGGAAGGTAGGAGATAAACAAACCACACCAAAAAAAGCTGTACCATGACCCAAAACACCCTAGGTTATACTGAACACGTCAGATCTTATCAAGGCTTTCTCACTGCACTACAAACTACTTACATTTCGGATAGTGATCTTGCCTTGAAGAAAACCACTCAAAACAAGGACATCTGGGAATTTCTCTGGTGACTAAAGCTGTATCAAGACAGGAGGCTTGCCTTGAAAGGCTATCAAAATTATACCACCAACTAAAAGCTTAGGGATAGCAAAGAAATTGAAGAAAATAATCCACAGCAGGCCTTCCACAGGTACAGAGATAAAGGCGTGCTCAACCCTAGAGAAAGCACAATACACTTCTGGGAGATCTACTCCCATTAAAAAAATGTCTTCTAGTGAATAGGAATGTTGCTGGCATGCAACAGAAGAGCACATACAATCCTGAGCCTAGGGATTCCTATGGGATCTGGTTTAAGCCTCATCTGAACAGCCTGCAATGTAAGGCTATTCAAAATCCAGATACAGGTTCCATGTTTCACTTTGATCTCCAGTTTGTAGAGACACTATGCAAAGCAAAGCTGGTCCCACCCATTAGCTACAGTTGCTGGCATCACAAAACCAAGATGTGTTCATTTGGATAAGCACACTCCTTCTCACCAAGGCCCAAAACCGCAACACGAAGCTTGCGATACAGCCAGCCAAAGCACTAAGCTGCAGTGTGTATCAGGCTGATATCGAGCCACGAGCCAGAGCTGACTAAACAGCTGATCGATGCTGCAAGGGAAAAGCTCTGCCTACTCCTCCTCCATCTCTACTCCCAGCCAAAACCTGCCTGCCTGCCTCCCTCTGCTCCCCTTGTGCCAGCACTGCCTCTCAGCTGACCAAGCGAGCTGATTCAGCTTACTAACCTTCAGCTGAAAGAAAACAAACACAGTAAAAAAGCAGAGCTGAATCATTTCAGTGTCAGATCTGCACCTGTATCCCCTCTCTGAAAGGAAGGAGTGAGCCCTTGGGACCAAAAGGATAGCCAGAGGTGCAATATCTTTCCCCTTTTGTAACAACAAGCAGTTAGGCTGGCCTTAACGCCTTGTTCGACTTCATTTCCTTTACCTGCAGAAAAAGGTAAATTCAGAAGTAACTTATGCCAACACAAGAAGGAGAGAGTTTGCAGCACACCAGGGATGTTCCAAAGAACCATTCTAAACTTGTCCTCGGGACACTCACCATTCCAATTACTTCCCTCAAGGAAAAATATTTTTCTGTCAGATCCCCCGCTTCACTCAGTGGAGCATCATAGTCATAACTAGTGGGCTGTGGCATATAGGGCATATTAGCACCTAAGGGATGGCAAAAAACAACAACAGTACAACAGTTGGGTTTTTTCCAAAGGTATCAACTTCCAGAATTCTTTCCAATCACAGCCAGACTTCGCTAATTTTAGATTCAACGTATGCCTTGGTATTTGGCATAGAGAAACTATTCCTGATGGAAGACAATGCCCTGAGCTCATATCATTCTGTTATACAGTCTTCAGAAATATTCTGAAGAGAAACAAATGTATCCATGTTTCAACTGTTTCATAGTACCGAGTGAAGCAGAAGTACCCTTTGAAAAGATAAATACCATACCCATTTAGTACAACATAGGGGCAATAGACAGAACAGCTAGCCAGTCATCTTCTGTCACGTGAAAGCAGGCATAGCTTAATTCTTTCACAGGATACATTACTACCTAATTCATAAAGAGCTCCCCTACATCATTATATCATCTAATTAATTTCTTACCATTCCAATAGGCAAAGTTAGTTCCACCTACAAACATGTACCTAAAAAGGAAAAAAAAGCCATCCACTTAAATCAGGTTTTGCTGAATCAGGGGAAAAAAAAATAAATAAAAATAACACTTACAGGTTAACGTTAGCACCACGTGCCAGGATTTCATTAAGTGTTTTAGCTATAGCTTGTGCAGGCACAACAGAATGATGGTGCCCCCAGTGATCCAACCATCCAGTATAAAACTCAGAATTAACCTGAAAGGAGGAAGGGCAAAAGAGGAAGGGAAAACATGAAGAGGGAACAAGAACAGAACACGACATGATTTAAGGTTACTAACTGCAAGAGGAAAGGAAAAAAGGCACCTTGACTCATTTGAGCCATTTTTAAACTACTATAAATACAGCAAAGTATACACTAAGTCAGTCCTTTTCAGCAGATTTCTGATCAAAGGAATTAAAGGGTTGTTTCAACAGTTTTATAGGGATACTGAAAATAATTGCTTAAGTACCAAAGAGCATGAATTTCCTTGGAACTTGTCAACACATACATGTTTCACATGCTTGGGATTCAAATAAATGGTGGAACCAACACATTCACTGCAGAATAGCATATGTAGACTAGATGTAATGAAAAACAAACCTTTCAAATACTCTAATTGCATTCTAAAAAATTTCTAAGCACAGAGGTAATCTTGTACCCTACATCGGCCTTCTCCCTTTGTCAAAATAGCTTCCAGTGATCTCACATCCCATTATAGCTTCTGTAAAACCTCTAGGGTAGCTGAAAACAGGAAGCAACTTCGAACCTGCCCTTTTAATTTTGCTTTTAACTTCCACCTACACATGAACCTCACTAACTCATCTAATCATACTTGCTGTTTCCACTGCTTTGTAAACATTTGTCTTCACAAGGAAAAATACTGAAACAAAATCAATACCTTCTGAGACTGAAACAGTATTTGCAGAACAGCAGTTAATGTGGATTTGACATACACAGAAGCACCTCTGTGCAGTTTTTCTGACTTGCAAATTATGCCTTCGTAAACAAGTCCCTAAAATTGTCCAACACCCTGTTGTTAACTCTTCTCTTATTAACCATTGCAAGATTACAAATGATACAAGAAATTTAAGTGAAAAGACATACCAAAGGGCCCGTAGGCTCACTGCCTCTTTGAGCTAAGAAAGCTGCTGTGACATTGCCACCTATAAGCAGACAGAAATAAGATTGAGTTGCCACATCCGTGACTTTTCCGGTCCTTCATTTTACTGAAATAGGTATCTTATCTCCCTTCCAACACTTAACAAAAATGCAGACAAGAAAGTTACTTCAGAAAACACAGTTTTCTTTGATTCCATTGTTCAAATTGCAGAACTTATTTGAAATCTATATATATATATATATATATATGTATGCATGCATGTCTTTGCTTTTGAGATACATCTTCTGAAAACCTGACTCTTCTCAGGAATGACAGCTTGGCACCAAAAAGTTTGAGATTTTTCAGAACTGCTACTTGGTCATTGGACAGTACAGGTCTTGGGATTCGGTACCAAGACTACGGGGAAGGCAGAAGCCAGGGAATCTCAGAGAAGCTTCACTTCTTATCACTCCTAATGGCTTAAGCCACAGGGCTGGAAATAACTACATTCAAGAGTAGCTCACCATCTCATAAATGGTACACATGACAGAGTTCACAATTTCAATCTACTTTTAAGGAAATAGATTCCTGCTAAGAACATGTATTTGACTGTAGAGAAAATAACGTACAAAAAAATAT
Organism: Microhierax caerulescens; assembly: GCA_035590215.1. Taxonomy (NCBI): domain Eukaryota; kingdom Metazoa; phylum Chordata; class Aves; order Falconiformes; family Falconidae; genus Microhierax; species Microhierax caerulescens. The sequence continues at coordinate 98,252,403 of JAVJGJ010000047.1, forward strand.
GGAAATATTTCTTGGAGTTTGTTTTTTGTGCCTTAAGCCTATTATGCCAAGTCCATGCAGTGTATGAACATCATTAACTCTCCTCTTCTATCAAAACAGCACTTTCTGTACACATTACAGTTGCTTAGCCATTCTTCAGGCCTGTATCACTGCAAACTGTGGCAGTGTGCACACTTCTAACTATGATCTTCAGCGGTAATTTTTTTTTTTCCAGTAAACCACTGGCTTAAAAAGAAATGAACTATGAGAGCTGGATTCTGGGACAGACAAGAGGACACTAAAAAAAAACCCAAAAAACCATCAAAACCCAAACCCAAAAAACTCAACATCAAAAAATATATTAAAAAACCAAAATCAATGGAATCAATGGCAACTATTACTGAGAATTTTTTGGAGATAAGCACTATGAGCAGTGCAAATTCACCATTTCATGATGTGACGAAGTAATTACCATTCTCTAACTGGGTACTTGTGGGTAATTCTTATACATTTAGGAGTACATCAAATATACCTAAGTGCCTACTACAGTATTTAAATGAAGCTGTCAGGTTTGTCAAGCGTCAAAGTCAGCTTGTCATGCCACAAACACACAACAGAATTATTTGGTAACAAACAATGGTCTCTAACCTGGGGCAAAGTCCACTGTTGCGTAAAGACCCTGAAGAGCTCCACATTTCAAGTGAAATTGGCTTGCACCATCAGTTGTGAACAGCACCACCTCATCCCCAAGATGCTGGCGAAAGAGCTTCAGAAGGGAACGCAGATAGTCATAGTCACAAGCGAAGTAGCTTCCATACTCATTCTCTACCTGCAGAAGTCAGTAAAGCAGTAGCCAGCTTCAGTCTGCATCCGATACCAAAAATGGAAAGCCCAAATCCAACCCTCACCTTCCTTTGACAGCAATGCTGAAAATGTCATTTTAACTCCAGATCTGAGGGGTAAGAGAAAACACTTTTAGGCATTCATTCCTCTCACCTGTACCTTACAGTGGAACAACCATTGTGTGGAGGCAAGTAATTTTCCTACAAAATCACCTCTACGTAAAAATCCCTACCCTAGCTACTTCCCAACAGTGATAAAAACACAGAAGCTTCTATAAATAAATGGAGAGCTATGACCCATATCTCAAGCAGAACAATAAAACTATAGAACAGGTCGTGACATGATCGAAACAGCAGCAAAATTGGAGTGCCAGGATAGAGACCTACAAGGTGCTCACGTGGGCAGCGAAGCCCTGCAACAGATTCAAAGGGCTGAGAGGAAGACAACTCTGTTACCTCCAAGAGGTACACATCTTGCCCATTTCCCAAGGGGATGATGGACTTTCAAGCTCTAGATCCAATGCCAAACACATCTGAAGGTCATTTCTGAAAATCCTGTTATAAGTATCTTATTTCAGTCAAAGAATTTCTGCCCAGTGCTTTTGCTTGATAGACATAATACATCATTCAAAAAAAATAATCTTGGGCATATTATAAGAAGTCTCCTATCCCATCCTGTGCCAACCAGCAGTTTTAAAAAAATTAAAACAAAGCTTTTGTTATGGTCAAATACTAAGAATATGGAACAATCACCACTGCACATCTAGAAGGCATTTAAGAGAGCAGGTACTCACCATGAACACACAAAGTTGCATACTGAAACATTCACAGCTTAATTTAGGTGTTAAGAACTAAAAATGTCTAAATTTTGATGCCATTTTCATCACAAGTTTTAGGCTTTTGCTTTTGCTTCTATTTCAAGTATCCTTATTCCCCTGTTTCCTGTCAGAAGGTTTCAGGCAGTTCTAGTTTTGTATTTATGTGAGAACTGGCATGAAACTCAGATCTAAAAAGTTCCACAAGTTTCCTCTATCGCTTACTATAGTCGTGGGAAACAACTTTGATAGAGAAGATAAGTGCTCTCTGAATTCTGGAAACAGTGCATTCTGTTCTTCAGGATAAGGGATTTCATCAGAAACTTTCAGCTACCTGAAACTGTTAAGGAACATCTGTGACATTACCACCCAACACCCATGGAGTGTCTGCAAGAGCAATATAAGCTCAGGTCTGTTTCATTTTCAGGAAGTTACCTGCACCATGATGACTGGACCCCCATTTTGATAGAGGTGAGGCCTCATCTTTGGCAAAAGGACACCCATCCATTTCTCTACCGCTGCCAGGTAATCTGAGATACACAAAGTATAAATCTTTCACAACTGTTTCTGGGTTTTTTCCTTTTTTTTTTTTTTGTTTTAAATTATGTATGGGTAGCTTTTACCTGCTGCTCCAAATACATGAAGTATAAGAGAACAGCATTTAATGAAATGATGTGCTCTTATATTTGTTCAAAAATCTGGTCAGCTTCCAGTACAGTTTACTAAAAAATAAAATATTTAAGTACTGATGAACTTTGAAAATCAGAGACACTTGAATATGTCTCACATGTTGTCCTAATACATTTCAACAGGAAAATAAATGTGAACGTTGCTATGTGTACTGTTTTTTTAAACAGACAATTTATCTCACAATAAGCAGAACTGAAGTCAGATATGATATATAACTTTGTTCCCTAATATGCACTCCAATAACCACGTTATTCTCCTGTCTCATCTCACCCCTCCATGTCTGGTCCATGACCAGGTAGCACATAAGAATGCTACAACTAGTTCTGGAATTACATGCGCACTGACCAGTCAAGAGGGACCACAATGAGTGGCCGGTTGGCTGTTGCAAAACCAAAAAACTCAAAGCTGAGCGCTACCTGTCTTTTCCCTCAATGGTGACAATGACTTCTCTCTTGGCACCAGTTTTCATGAAATTTGTCAATACTCTGGAGACTTTCTACCTACTTTGCTCATTCTGTATACTTCTTGAATGCACACTTTTAATTAAAAGTACTGAAAACTCTACTCACAAGGTAAGTTAAACTGAAATATGAATTATCTAGTTATGGCTTCAAACCACAAGTTGCCATGCTGCTAAAATGCATTTTTGCTAGTCTTTTTTGATGCCTCTACCTGGATCAGAAGACCTGAGAACAATAGATTTCTTCTCCAACAGCCACGCAGGAAGGCCTCCCTGGGAAAAGAAAGGGAATCATTTCAAGTGATCATTTCCAGGAAACGTGAGAAAAATTTAGCCTTTTATCAAAACATACACTGAGACCTTAAGACTGGTTTTCTACAAGTAAAAATTCCCAATGAAAAAATAAATACCAAATAAGCTTATGCTATAAGAAGTCATTTAGGATGCATGGATTTTAATGTTAAACCAAGAGTCTTGTCCAAGGATATACCAAGTATGTGTGTCTACTTTAAGATGGAAATACTTGCATTCCCTAGAAATAACTGTTACAAAAGGGTGTACCATGTCCCATTCTGCACAGATGTAAGGCCCAGCTCTCAGGATGACCAGCAAACCAGTGTCTTTAGCAAGTTGCAGGAAATACTCCAGATCTTTGTCACCAGAAAAGTCGTACACGCCCGGCTGGGGTTCGTGGTAGTTCCATGGCACATACCTATGAAGAGAGAAGATCACCTTCCATTAGGAAACTGGGACTAAACCAGAACTCCAAATAACATCTGTTTGTACTACACGACCCAGAGATTTGTAATGCCGAACTGGTCTTCAGATCAGTAAAAAAGCAGGATAACTCCAGAGCCTTTCTTCTGTGAGGTACTTCCTATGGCAGGAGGTGTTAAAATTAATACTGGAATAAAGCTTAGTACTTTGCAGATATGTCTGCAGGAGCTGCAAGAACAGGTGGTGTTAGTGCCATTCTGAACCCACGATGTCTGTTCCAAAATTCAAATAGTTAACAGTTTTGATGTTAGCAAGTCAGCTGCCAGTTGTATAGTGGTGGGAGGTTTGTGAAAAGATGAATACTGTAAACCACTCATAAAAGAGGTGGTCAGGAATGAATTTGCCCAAAACAGCACGTGGTTCTTCGCAAATGGATCATCCAGCTTGCACAAGAAATGCCAACCAGGCTGACAGGTCCACAGCGCCACTGCCACTAACAAAGAACTTAAAAATGTCCAAGCCTCAAATGATATTGCATCTAGGTCCTGAAAGTTTTTATTGACCAGGAGCAATGCAGGTCCTGGAAAACCAGCATGGGAAGAACTGTGAAGTTAGAAGATGCTAAGGTGCTCAAGGGCCTGAACAAAGGAAAACTTCATTTCAACCAAGTAACAAAGCTGCCAAACAAGCAGATAACCATTTGAGACAACACCTCTTGCCCCACTTCCAGGACTTAGGAAACCACAGTTTCAACACAGAACATCTCACAAAAGATACAAATAATTCACTTGGTTGCAAGACAACAAAGAAACATGTTATCTACCAACTGCCATGCTTAGGTGTGGTAGCTTAAGGCCCCTGTGTGACAACCCTGAGAGTTCTGGCTTGGTATAGTACTAAGTGGCAGTCGTAGCACAGACAGACAAAATTAGGGATGAGTACAGCCTGAGCAAGGATTCAAAAGAAAGGCAAAACTCATTCTCCATGCATTTACTTTTTTGCACATGGGTTTGTAATCCCTCTAAGAGAACTGTCGCCACTGTTCCAGAGAGAACAAATTTGAGAAAAAAAAACCCACAGTAAAACCAAAACTGTGGTTAGTCGAGCAAAGATCCTCTCAGGCAACACTATTCTTACCGTCTGCATTTGTTTACATGCTCCAGAGTTAATTTCGTAATAACTACCCAAGAGGGAAAGAAAGTGCAGAAAACACTGCTTTTAATAAGCAAGAAAAACAGGAACCTTCACACGAGCACACTACTGAAATGGCCACATTCACATGTATACATGTCTGAGATTCAAATACAAAAATTACAATCTTTCAGCAACATTAGCTAATATTATAGCCTCACAAAGGCCAAAATCTTAAGCGTCTATTTGAAAATATAAAGCTTAAAATTCGTATGCCAAGATGGAATCAAAGGAACACACTTGGGCACCAAAATGCAAATTTCCCCTTTATGTAGTTTATTTCTTTCTCAACCTGCTCTAATGTTTCCAATGCATACAACTGACTCATTTGTAAATCAAACTAAAGGTGAATTTAATGAATACATGAAATGTGCATTTAATGAATATACAAACAATGTGAAAATACATTCAACGTTCATTTGGTTTTGTGCATTTGTCTAAATTTCAAGCAGAGCAGTAGAGTGATTGCTAACATCTAAGATGAAAGCAGATAAAGTAGGAAAATATTTTAAATGAATGAATGACCAACCTACCTCAAATAAACTAATACCAGAGTATCATATTGTGCTTGCTTTCCTTGTTCCATATACCATTATCCAAATTATCAGTGCAGAATAATTTTAGTTTGCTCTAAGCCGTAACAACTACATTGTTTCCAAAACTATTGCTTAGACATAGAGAATTACTTCAAGTTTTATATGTATGTGAGTATGGATTTGTCAAGGACAAATAAACCTAACCCCATTTGTTCACAGGAAAATTTGCTTAAAGGATTAAAGAAAAGGAAAAAAGTTTATGTCTCCTGACTTAGCAGGGGGTTTGGTACTTTGCTCATAGGGACGTTGTACAGCAAAAAAAAAAGAAAAAAAAATAATAGAAGCTAGTTGGTGCAACATTAACACAGAATAAAAATTAACCATAAAAGAACAACCCACAATTTGCTGGGAAAGCAGAGGGATATTTTGAGGATTATCCCAAGTGTCTTTGGTAGGTGTAACTATATCCCAAGCTTTTACTGGTATTTGGGTGATGTGATACACAGCATGCTTTGCAAATGGGGAGCAGTTGCAAGTCTGTCAGTGAACATGATGAAGATTCTAAGTGCTCTTTACTAATGAGCAATATGGTCTGACATCAACAAGGAATGAAAAGTTATCACTTTTTAATTCTCTCTTACATAAGAAAAGTCAAAATACAAAATGAGAAAGAAGACATACAGAAGTGGTAATAATAGGAAAAGGGTCTGCAGGTTCCACTGAAAAGTACCATTGGACATCGAATCACCAACATGACACTGCAATAAGAGACACAGCTCCTTCTGGGAGGAATTACCAGGCATGTTGATGTAGCAACTCATTCACTGAAAAATGTTTCTAGCAGAGAGCTGCACCTGTTTGAGCTAAATAAAGATGAGTAGATACTAACTTCATAACTGTTTCTCACTGTCTAAAATACTACTACAGAAAAACAGAAACAGCTTATGCTCCTTTCTCCTTAGACAGCCAAAAAAGTTACAAATAATTGATAAGTAAATTACAGGTTAACATGGGAACATACTTCTAGCTGTAATTTAACTACACCTTGTAACCTGTTAGTTACAAAAATATAATCATTGCAGAGTTTTACAAACTTGTTCTAGAAACAAGTCTGAAGGTCTAAATATACTTAATAGTGTCTGAGGTGAGGACAATAGGGTTTAACCAGCTCCCTTACACTCAGGATGGAAGAAGATAAAAAAATTCTTCCAGAAACAGTTTTAATCTATGTCCCATGCTTCCCCATAAAGCCAGGAAAAAAAAAGCAGGTTTCTGTGGAGAAGGGAAGAAACTGAAGAAAAAAAAAAAAAAAAAAAATCACATGAAATACTTTCTTACAGAATTAATCATGATATAATTTTTTTACTAATACACTTTAATCCCCCAATATATTTTCTACAGCTAGCAATGGCCTTAAATTAAATAATTTGAGGCCATTAATTAAATAATTTTACTTCAAAATTGTTATTATTAGCAAGCATAATTTCTATATACCATTATATAAATTTGTAGTCAGTTGTTAATTCTGTACTGCTTTAGCTACAGAATAGTTAATTTATAAAGGAATGCCACATTTCTTTTTTAAACCTGAAATGTGGTATTTCTTCTGTATTTGAGTAATAGCATTTACTCTCCGTTTACACGCAATTTCCAAGGTTCATCCTATACCCTTCCTTTTCCTTGAAAGTCACAGCTTTCCTATTTCACTGATGTCAACTGGCAAAAAAATCCCACTTTAACAACCTTAATACACAGCATAGCTCTCTGTAATACCAGGTGAGGTTTTTTTAGTAGTGTAAAATTAAATAGCTTGTACTAATTTAATAAATTATAATAGAGTAACATTTTATACACACTAGTTAAATCACACATTTATGAGTCCTTAGAAAATGTAAACTGTGGGGTTTTTTCAATTAATAGATAATCTAAACAGCAGCTCTTTCTCAGCGGTTTCTACAGGTTTATCTGCTCATTAGTCAACAAATACAGTAAACCAAATAAAACGCCAACATTCTTTAACTTTCTATGAGTTTGTAAGGTAACTGCCAACTCTTACAGGGAGCTTCTCCACTGATCTGTAAATATTTAGCCCCATCTAGTGGTTAGTTGTTTATCTTCTCCATCCCAAAAAACCCAAACCAAACCACTGATTTTCAGTCCTTTCCAGATGTCTTTGACAGCATTCATTTATCCTTGGCAGACAGTACAGAAACTGAAAACAAGGACAGTTACCCCTGTATGACCAGCGCCTCTGTGTGCTACTTGCTGAGGTCAGAAGTGAAGCTCCTCGGTGGTACTCCATCATCTTCTGGCATGTCACACCAACCACATCAGATTTCAACCTACTATTTGGAAGGTTTAAGCCTTGATATTTTAAGCTTTAATGCAAGATCAAGCTTCCTGTCACCTGTTTTCTCATATTCTGTTACGGCTTAAGATGTTTTTCAGGTGCAGAGGGTTATATACATATAGTGACTTCACCTGTTCAAGAGTTCCAGATGAGGTGCTGACTCAGTCATTAGTTGAATGATGCACCCAGGCATAGCAAGTCTTTTGGAAATGAGGATGCAGAGAACAGGAAGAAGAGCAGGTCTGGCTTGCTTTGACCACAAGGTATTTATGAGGACAATCCTATAATAAAAGGATCCTGTTTCCCTTGAAGTGGTAAACCTCATTGAGAGCACCTCGAAAAGAACAAGGAAGGCTCCCATATTTCAAATTATAGCAAGACCCTTCCCTGTCTCATGGGAAAAACCCCAAGCAGCAAAACCACAGTCTTCAGAGATGGCTCCGAGGTTGGGAGTCCAACTACCACATTCTGCCAGAAGGTCTGGCAGTGCTGCTGCCCATTCCAGAAGGACTTCACACAACTGGTATCTCAGTCCCTTGCTAATGTTACTGATCTAGGAAAGAGTAGGCAGAAGACGACAAAACAAAAACACAACTACTCATCTAGAGCAATTTCCATTTTTACCAAAATCACAGCGGACTTGTTGGGGTAACATGAAAATTTATTGCTTCATCTCAAATAATCAAGAGCAGTGAGGCTTGATTATCTGCAAACTTTGAAGAAAAGCAAGAGGGGTTGTGGTGGGTGGGTTGGTGGTTGGGGTTTTTTTTTGCCATCAAGAGAGAAAGAGAGAGATCAGTGTCAAATGGAAAGATGCATGTATTTGATCCTTGTTGAAAATGCAAGGGCTCAGGGATACTTGCTGCTTATAAGATACACATTTTGGAGCTACCTCTCACCATGGTAGAAAAAAAATCCAAAGGTAAGCAGTGATGGGGGAGAAAGTTAAAGAATGCCAGTCTGCTCTACAAAAAGAAAAGGACGTTGTAAAAAACTGTTTTCTGTCATTGGTGATTCAGCAACACCACCTAAGCCCACAGGCCACATAACCACAGGGCAACACTTGCTAGCACCACCGTACCTTCTGTGCCAAAAAAGAAACAAGTCAGCCCTCCCAAGACTGACAGAGACCAGTTGAACCTGCAGCCCAAGACAATCACCACTCCTTCCTGCACAGTGGTAGTACACTACTGTAAAACAGGAAAGCACAGAGTAGGAGATCTCAATAAGCGGGGTGGGGGGAAGCCCTAGTTATTGGGAGGTTACAAAGGAAGAAGGACAAAGCAACAGGGAAAAAAAAAAAAAAAGAACCCAGCCCTGAGACAATTTCACCATTAAACAACAATCATAGGGTGAATGGGAAAGAAAACACTCCTATCCCAAAAGACCAGTGATGCAACAGATACATGAACAGGCAATTAAAGGAAAAAGGAAGAAACAAGTTGAAAAAGCTGGAAATGAACAGAGGGCACCAAAAATATATGGGTGTTGGGAGGAGAAGGAAAATAAATCAAGAGACATAAGGGAAGTATGAGACACTATGGATCATAGGTGTCACAGAGCCACTGTCAGGACCCAGGCTGATCTTCAAGCCAGACACCAAAAGGTAGAATTTTCAGGGCCATTTGAGATTAGTTTTTGCTGCAATAAAAGTAATTACATGGGCAATTCCAGCAACTCTGTCCTGAGCAAGTGTGTTACCTAACCCCATTGTTCTTATGGGATGTGAGGGAAGACAGAACTTGCTTGATTAGAAAACAACAAAAAACACCCCAAAAGACACACACCAAACAAAAAGTCACTGCATCATCACAACACAAAAGAGAACCTAAATTTGGGGGGTGGGTGGGTGGGTAAGGCAACTCCTTTTCTTTCCCTGCCATCTGTTCTTCACAGTCTAACCCTCACTAATCACATCCAAAAGTACACACGGCAACTGTGCAATCTGCAGGTCAAACAAAACACTGATTTCAAGGGAGAACGAGAAATAGTGCAACACTCCTGCTGAGCAAAGTGCCCCGGCCTACAGAACCAACACTGCCTGGCAGTCTATAGCACACAGGCAGGCTGTTTTGAAGAGAAGCTCTAAGCCTTGTAATGCTTTAGGAAAGAAAAACAAACATGCTTGGGAATTAGAATCATTGCTTGAAAAGACTATGCCTCACACTACCACTCACCACTCTTCCCTTGTCAAGGAAGTTTGGCAAAAGTAAGAGCAAGATGCATTTATTTTTTTTTAATCTGTGCCTCACCTGTTGTAATTACATATAAAACCAGGTAGGAAAGATAAGAAAAATGGACTAAAGGTTCAGTATAAACAACTGAAAGCTGTTTAAAGTTTTGTGGGTGGGGTTTTTTTTGTTTGGTTTTTGTGTTTGTTTGTTGTTTTTTTTTTTTTTTTTTTTTAAAGAGAAGTACATCTAGTTCCCAACCATTTTTCTATATTCAAACATTCCTGGTGAAATAACATTATTGCAGCCTTTGCCAATATCCCCAAGACTTTAGGGTGATACAACTTAGGCTGTATTAAGAGGTCGTTGTCCCCTCTCACCTCCTCTGCCTTTTGATCAGAGATTACGATGCGCTTGGCAGAAACAAAGCACATATGTATTAGGTTTGTGTGGCCAGATTTTGGTAGCAGGGGGGCTACAGGGGTGGCTTCTGTGAGAAACTGCCAGAAGCTTCCCCCATGTCCGACAGAGCCAATGCCAGATGGCTCCAAGACAGACCTGCTGCTGGCCAAGACCATCGGCAATTATGGTAGTGCCTCTGGGATAACATATTTAAGAAAGGGGGGGAACACCTGTGCAATTGCAACTGGAGAGGAGTGAGACTATGTGAGAGCAACAGCTCTGTAGACACCCAGGTCAGTGCAGAAGGAGGGGAGGAACTGCTCCAGGCACCAGAGCAGATCTCCACCTGCAGCCCGTGGAGGACCCCACGCCAGAGCAGGGGGATGCCTAAAGGGGGCTGTGACTGTGTGGGCAGCCGGCGCTGGAGCAGCTCCTGGCAGGACCCATGGAGAGAGGAGCCCAGGCTGGAGCAGGTTTGCTGGCCGGGCTTGTGACCCTGGGGGGGACCCACGCTGGAGCAGCCTGTGCCTGAGGGGCTGCACCCCATGGGAGGGACCCATGCTGCAGCAGCTGGCTAAGAGCAGTAGCCAGTGGGAAAGATACATATTGGAGAAGTTGTGGGGGGCTGTCTCCCGTGGGAGGGACCCCATGCTGGAGTATGGGAAGAGCGTGAGGAGCCCTCTCCCTGAAGGAAGGAGTGGCAGAGACAGTGTGTGATAAACTGACCACAGTTCCCCATCCCCCTGCACCACTTAGGGGGAGGAGGTAGGGAATTCAGGAATAAAGCTGTGCCTGGGAAGAAGGGAGGTGTAAGGGGGAAGGTGTTTTAAAATCAGATTTTATTTTCTTATTATCCTACTCTGATCCAATTGGTAATAAATTAAATTAATTTTTCCCCATGTCAAGTCTGTTTTGCCTGTGACAGTAACTGGTAAATGATTTCCCTGTCCTTATCTCGACCCACGAGCCCTTTATTGTATTTTCCCTCCCTCGTCCAGTTGAGGAGGGGAAGTGATACAGCAGCTTTAGTGGGCACCTGGTGTCCTGCCACGGTCAACCCAACACAATATACAACTGTTTTTCAGTTGCCAAAGTTTACAGTCCAACAACTTATTTCAGGTCACATCTGCATCCTGGGTTGTGAAGCAAGAGGTGTTGCCTATCGGCAGGGAAGTGGACTGTTAGCTATAGCCTGCCCAGTTGTCCATCTATGCTGTTAAGAGGTCACCCTATACACACTTCACTTCTCCAGAGCTTTCTCACCTATTACTTAAAAATTAATAAGCCAAGTCACAATGGTAGCATTCCACTTAACTACTTCCCATACATCTCCCAGGACTACAAATCACTTTGAAAGTCAACAGCTACTTACGTTTGAATGGCATCAAGTCCTGCCATCTTCATCTTCAACAGACGGTCTTTCCAGTAATACTGGGGCACCCGTGAGTAGTGAATGCTACCTGAGATGTAACGGAAAGGTCTCCCATCCTTGACAAAGCAGTTGCAGTCATAATCAATCCCAAAACTCCTTTGGGGTATACTCTGTGTACAAAAAAAAAAAAAAAAAAAACCAAAAAACAACAAAACCCAATATAATCTCTGTCTGCCTTGAAAGACAGAGCAGAGAACTGTTCTACAGAGAACAGTCTACACAAGTCTGTGGGTTGTCACAATAGAAGGTACAATGACATTAAAATAACTGATGGTGAAGTGCTCTCCATTAGCTATACATATACCCTGCCTGAGCCCAACACCGAAGGACTACAAAACATCCACCAACCACACAACAATAACGGGATTCACTACTACACCAAAATATGCCACATGCATTCTGCACTTTCAACAAGTACATAGTACCATCTCTCTACAGTGACACATTTTGCAGCTGCTTACACCAGTACAAATGGTGAGGAATTCATACGGGGGAGACTGGGTGAATGCCAACACTTTGCACCCAATGCTTCAACTTACTAAACTGCTGGAAAACACGATCCTAATTTCAACTCTTAATGCCATGCTCAAGTCTGGAAGCAAAAGCCAGCTGAGAGCTTTTAAGGAACAAACAGCACATTCTAAATACCCCTGAGCACAAATCCATACATGTTTGAAAGCTTAGTTTCTAGTAAGTATAAAACTTTGATAGACCAGTCTGGCAAACTGCATACATTTATTAATTGCATACATTAAGTCACTAAAAATTAGTCATTTTTTGAGAAAGTCCGACTTGCAATACTTCTACAGCAAAGCACACCCAAACCAGTGGACTTGAAAAAGAAGCAGGCAAATTAGGAATAAGAGTTCACACTTCCTAGCCATAAGAAAAATACCTTAACTTCAAGAGCATGGGATTACTCCTCAAGTGAGCCTATGATCTTAGCAAGATTTAAACTACTATGACCAACAGCAGTACTTCCTTTGCTTGTTAACAAAAAAAAAAAAAAAAAAAAGGAAAAGCAGAAGACCTTTTAAGTGCCTGGCCCTATGTCTTTAAGCACTTTTAACTTTAATTTTTTTATTATTTTTTAAACAAGAGCTTTAACATTTCATATCTTCCATCTCTCATTTCTTTGGCATCCCTGTCACCAGTACTACTGCTGTCCTCCACACATCACTGAATAGTTGGTTGTTTGTCTTCATGCTCTCTAACTTGGCATTTGCATTTTATCAGATTCATTAGTGAGCACATAAAAAAAATCCCTTCAATGAAAGATCAGTACGGATCTAGGAAGTAACATCACACGACAGCAAATGTAATCAGTTAGTTCTTCATACCTACCAGAAAATAAGTCAGAAGTCAGCCAAACAAACCTCAGCATTTACTGGACATTGTAATAGTCCAAATGAAACACATCTTCGAATAGTGTAAATTAAAAGCCCTTGAAAGACAACTGGCCTTGTACTTGAAAAGATAGGCCTTGGTTTGTCCCTTATTGAGAATGGGGCTTAACAATTAGCAAACTGATTACATGAAACAAAAGTAATGACATTAGAAAGGCAAGAGAGATACAGACCACCATACAACCCCAGGTAACGCACACACATACATACCTCCTACATGAGAGCCATCCAACTTTGGAGGAAATCTGCCCAAAGATTAAGTAGGGATTAACAGACCACACAGTTTTGAAGACTATTCCCATGTAACCACTTCTGTTAACTAGTGAAAAATTTTGTTACAGTATTGTGTACAACTACAGGAAAAATAAAAGGAAAGGAATGGAAAAACTGAAATACAGCAGGCATGTACAACCATAAAGTTGCAAGCACTGAGACTCCTGGCCAACAACTGGACACAACTGCCAACCAAGAGCATACTCTTAGTGAAACAAGACAGCAAAAAAGGAGCCTGTGCAATGTGTCAGAGGCCAAAAGAACAAGAGTATAAACTACTAGATAGAGTACAAAGAAAAAACTCTCCTGAAAAATTGAGGATGAAATTGTTGAGTCAACATGCCTATCCCTAGACTGTCATTAAATGAAGCAACTGAGTGAGGTAACACTCCACAAACATTGGAAGACTACAAACTCCAAGGAGAAGACAGACTACATGAAGTTGCAACTGTGATAAAGGCATTTCTTCACAGAAAACCTAAAAGAAAGTTGTGGAAAATGTCTTCGATGCACACAGCAATCCAAAACATTCTGCCAACAGTGAACAAGTGAAACTGTCTCTATGGTGGACATGTAACAGCAGATGTGAGAAGATGCAGCCCTGAGCTGGCACGGAAACAAGAACTAAGGGACTGTCAAGTATTGCATAGCAGAAGCTTTTTAAGCCCTGATCCCACAAACACAGACCCATTCTTAACATTACTTAACAAAGAGTTCCATCAAAGCTGAAATAAATCTTGACTCAAAAGTATGGACATGTCAGGTCTGCACAAAATCAGGACCTTACAGAGCTGAGAAACACAAACCAACTGCTATGGAACAAAAGTAACTCAAAGGTTGGAATTCTCCCTGGGAAACAGTGGTGTTGTATCAGGCTGTTAAACCTCAAGTAAATTACCACTGCAGAGGATGCACAGGTATGTACCATCTGCTTATTTCCCTTTCAATTCAAATATATGTGACTTTTTTGCTGATCTTTAATTTATAACCTGCATCTTGATTCTTGGGCATGCTGCACCAAGATGGAATTACACTGCGTGTATCTCCAAAGGAAACCATTCACCCAAAGGAACACCAAGCAGATGTTTCACATTCTTCAGATTTTTCTACTCCAGGGCACTGTGACAAGTCACACTTGTTCAGCACTTCAAAATAATCATGACCAAATGAAACTCAGAACTCAGGTGCAGCAAAGGCACATTGAAAGACCGTTATCCCTGGAAACAAAGAAGGAGAGCCAAAATAAATTGCTGTTGTTTCCCTCTGAAAGAGCATTTTAGCCCCTGCCTTTAAACTAACCACATCAAAAGGCCTATGGAAAAGACACAATCCATTTAAGGCAGGTAACTGTTGAGAGATGATGGAAGTTCAATCAACTGTTTACATAGCTCTACCCTGGGGATACAGACACCTCTGGCAGAGAAACACCACTTTCTTAGAACTTTATTGTTTTAACAATAAAAAGCAAATATTAATTATGGAAATGGTCATCATTGAACTGGTTACCATTTAGAAGCCACACTTCTAAAGCTGTGACCATAACTGTAAATCACCTTCCTTACACATACACTTTCTGATACAGTATTATTACGGGGGTGAGGAGAAGGAGGAAGCTTCCAGAGTACTTAGTCTGATTCATTTCATTCACTTCCCGCTGTAAACAGACTTCCCTTCATGATCAGTTAGTCAACATTCCTTTTATTGCCAGTGCATGACTCTACTCATTGCTTGCAGACCTGGGCTTGCAACAAACCCAAAACAATTCTTACCAATTGTGTCTGGCTCTATCACTATCATATACTCATGGCTGTGAATATACAGCAGGAATGAATTCCCTGCATCTCCCCAGAAGATGGGGTAGTAGCAGGTCTGCTAGTTTGGTAAGCAGGTTCAGCAGACACTAACTGCACACATCCCAAAGGATGCCAGTTAATTCATACCACATTGTATTAATACCCAGGTGAAAACTCAGACCCTTAGATGCAATGGTATAGTGTCGCATCTTACATGCTCAGAATATACTCACAAAAAAAGGGAAGAACTACAGAATTTGTCCTTTCTTAAATCAAGTAAGAATTTATTTTTACAACCTTAATGCTCTTTCAACATATTGTAACATGCATGTATCTCAACATAGGAAAAAAACATAGCTTCAGCACACAAAACTATTTAACAGTGGCTAGAATCTCTCATTCTCCTCATTACAAGGCAGGTTTTTTTCTTGTTTGGAAGGCAGAGAAATACACATACAAATCCTCAATGAACCCCTCCACCTAGCATCTTTTATATAGACCATTCAAACATAGAACACCCCTTTCTCTACCCCAAAACCTAAGTATCAAAATTCATTTTCTCTTGCTCCTTTAAAAAAATCCTCTTAGTATCCTTCCTCTGCCCTTGCAGTGGTCCTTTTCACTGCATCACTCCTCATCTCTTCAGCCTACATTTCTTCCCCCTAGTAGGCATCAGGCAAATTTAACAGTGGCCTTACCTATCCCACTTTCCACCATGCCTCACTTAACAGTGTAATCCTAAGATTTTTCCAAAACTAGTCAGATTTATTGTCAGTAGCTATCTGCTGATAAATAAAATTAGCGTATTAAAACTATTCAGCATGAACTGCTATAATAAATATTGGTACAAAATAAAAGGTCATTAGAGGCATCTTTCTTGATAAGCAAATAAAGTTTTATTAAATCCCAACATTTAAAGCATTTGTTATACCACAATTTACATATTTTCAAATCCACTCTATACTGATTATATAATGTAAGAAATACAGCTTTCACAAAGTGATGATACTATTCTATTCTGATATTATTCTGACAGTGATTAACTCCCCCCTGCAAAGAACCAGCCTTTTATAGGAAGAAATATATATTCATTTAGTTAAGTTATCCAGATCAAATAGATTACACATACACACACACACAAAAAAATTTACAAAAAAAAATTTTAGAAAATTATAAAGTAAGTAGCACAGCAACCATTTTTTTTTTCATCTGCAGTACCAAACACAGGTCTGTATCAGGCAAATTCAAGTCAAACTGGAAAAAGTATAGAAAAAGTCTTGAAGGACAATTAGGGATTGCTGTCTGACAGAGATTTTAGAAAAGGTATGTTAATTCCTCTGTTTATCAAAAAGAAAGTCAATCTAGGATACTTTCCATTCATACTTAAAAAAAACAGTGAAATAGGAATAGGCTTTGAAGTGTTTTGGCACAGCAGGAAAATATTTCAAGTCACAACTAATTATCAAGCAAACAAGCTTTCAGAGGGAAAGACTTAAAGAAAAACAATTACCAAGAACTAAATTGCACTGAGAGAACTCAATAAATTTATGAAATGATATGACCACTTCTAAAAGTATGTATACATGCTCCTGAAAGGATACACAGAGGTCTTCCAAAACAGGCACATACAACATAACGAAGTTATCTATGCACCCCTGGGATGGAAGGACCAGTTCAGCTAGGCTTTGCACAATTTGGACAGAATGAAGAGAAATAAAAAGTGCAGGGGGAAAAAAAAAAAAAAGAAAAAAAAAGAAAAAATTAATACTAGCAACTCACTGGGAAACTAACACTAGCTAAAATTAGTCCCACAAAAGCCTCCTGATATGGAAATTAACTTAACAATTATAGTCTTAACACAGTAATAACCCTCATCATAACAAAGGAAAAGTTATCCTCCTGGATCCCTGGCTTAGAGGGAACCCTCTGCACTACTAAACCCAGAGTACAGCTTTTAAATGAAGGCATGGTGGTAAGTAAACAGAGGGCAATGGGCTATCAAAATTCTCTCTACAGCAGACAATTTGACACTACACTACACCAGGGACAGGAAAGAACCACAGAAGGACCCCAAGCAAGTGGTGGCCAGTGTTTAAAACATGTGGAAACTTTAGAATACTTAAATGAGATTTTTTTTTTTTTTGCACAAGCATAAAAAAAAGTATACCAAATTATAGGTGCAGGGAAACAGAAATTCTCTAGTCTGGCCAGTCAGGAGTTCAGTTTTCAAGACTGAAAGAGGACTGACTCCTCCAGCTCTTCCACCAACCTTCCAGTGCATGACATTTACAGTATTTCTCAACATTCCTGTGAGTAAAAACGCAAAAGGGATGTTTGTACAGAGGAACATGATACAAAGCCAGCTTAGGAGTTCAAAACTCTGCCTGGGGCAGGGGCTGAAGGGACTGGATGAAATGAAACTTCAAAACTTCACTTGGAGAAAAACTCAACTTTACAAAGCCTATGGTACTCTTCAAATACACCTCCACACACCTCCTACAAAAGTAGGAGTTGCACACTAAATATAAGTGTGTCTTGTTCAGCATCACACAGGAAGGCAGGAAAAGACTGAACACCACAGTTCTGGCCCGGCATCCTCAGTCTCCCGTTTAAGCACTGATCTCTTTGGCCCCATGCTATGTGGGTTTGCCTGAGAGGAACCAGTAGGTGAGAAGAAAGGCAGAGCAAAGGAAACCCTGTGGCTACAGCTGCAGACTTCAGAGTCAGAATTCCCTGACAAATGTATTGTTCAAGGAGTTTCATACAGCAACACTGAGTGGAAGAGGAGGAAAGAGGAAGACATACAAAGGTAACTGTTTCATCAGCCTGGACAATATACACACATTAATTTGCATCCTGGCTTTCTTATATAAGCACAAAGATACAGAAGCAAGAATGTTTTTATTAATATCTTTTAACTTCTCGAATTTTCCAGAACGATATTAATTTGTGTTAAGTCCTTCTAGCAAAGACAGAGAGAAATTCTCCATCCTTCGTTATCCTGTAGTTATTCTGCTATGTGCCTATCAGATGACCAGGACATTGATATACAAATGCTATTAAGAAGAGTCACCTGCTGCAGAATTGGCGTGGCTTTTTCCTAAAAAGCACACCATTTATTTGAAATATTAACACTTTAAACAATTCCAAGCATTAACCTATCTGCATAATTTTCAAATAATATCTCCTTACTTTTGTAAGGGAAAAATCACAGAAGAGAAATTAAGCATTAAAAAAATTACAGAATTAAGAGAAAATACACTATTTTAGCTTTGGATTTTGTGCTTTACATCAGGAGGTATTGTATGCTCAGACATTAAGCTCAGAGCAACAGAAGTTATGTTAATGATGCATCTTCTTTCTCATTTGCTTTGATTACAGCTATTTTCAGTAAGTAATTACTAGATGCCCAGTTATTCTCAGGGAAAATGCTTTCAGAGAGACAGATACTTTCACTCTTTGATATCTGTCTCCCCAGCTTTTTAACCCGAAAACTGAATTTCAGGAACAGATGCCTGGCAACTTACTGTACTGGTAAGCAGCACAGACTGGAAGCCCTAGTGCATGCTGCAGACAGCTGGCAGGATAGAAACTATCTCCTTCCCATACCACTTGTAGCATAAGGCTTCTACAGTTTACATATACTCAGTGGACGCTCTGTAGTCCCTTTTGCAAAACACACGAGTGATTGCACTGCAAGAGATCAGAACTTGACCTGTCTGAAATTGTATAAGGCAGCTGCCTGATGGATAATAAACAGCAGAATATGAAGTAAATGCAGGACACATATAATTACTAAACATGCACAGGCCATATTATCTCCATGGCATCAGTGTTATCTTTAAATGCAGAACCTCAATAATAATGAAGCCAAAGAATTAATTTCTTAAGTATTTTAACATGCCCCTGATTTGTTTCATAGGCCCAAGATCGGTTAGTGTTTTCTGCTCAAACTTAACCAGAACCTGCTGAAGTCCACTCCAACACATCTTCTCCAACTTCCCTGAAAATGGATTTGCTTTCAAAGCAGTACAGCCAATATACTGACCAAAAAGGATGGCAGAAATCTTTCAAATGGATAACTCCTCAAGGAGAACGCAGAATTATCTCTGTTATTTCAGCTCTGCTGCCCAGCCTCATGGGTATCCCAAAGTACATTGTCCCCGGGCTCACATAGACAAAGGTGTTCTGCCCGACTTTGTACAAACCAACAAAGAACGGATTCAGAAGATAAGCTCCAGCATTTAGTGGGAAGATCTGCCCTCCGTGAGTATGCCCAGAGAGAATTAAATTTATGTCTGGTCTCTCTTGAAGGGCCCACTTTGCTGCAACTGGCTGATGAGCTAACAGCACTATTGCATGCTCACTGCTACAGCCTCTGAGAGCTTTTTTTAAATCCATGCCATGTCCTGAGTAGCATAATACATCTGCTTCAATATCATCAACGCCAGCCAGGCAGAACCAGTCATCAGTGCTCTTTGGTGAAACAATCTTCACATTCTCATTATGGAGTGGACGAATGTTAAATGATTTTAACAGCTCAAACCAGTTGCTAACATCTGATGTGTAGTACTCATGGTTTCCTGTGACAAAGTAAGTCCCAAGAGGGGAGTTAAGTTCTCCAAGAGGCTCAACAGCAGGTCGTATGATCTCTGCCTCAGAGTCAGTCAGGTCCCCGACAATCACCGTGATATCTGGTTTTAAAGCCTTAACCATTCTCACAATCATGGCAAGCTTGGTCTTCCCAACCGTAGGCCCAAGATGGATATCTGAAAGCAACACCACTTTCAGATTATTCATTGTTGAGGGCAGCTTGTGAACTGGAACCTCCACTGAATTCACAGTAGGAGGCTGGGAAGCATTTAACAGCCCGACAACAGTCAGCACAACAGTCAGCATGACTGCCAAAACTGGTTTCATTGCTGTTCTGTTCTTGTTGCTAGTGCCTGCCTTAGCACCTCTCCCAGCCAAGAACCTGTAAGCCTGCTCTACAGAGCCTAGAGTGAAGAGGAAGAAGATAAGAATGATATAAGCCCCCAGGCAAGTGTAGGCAGCTAAAGAAAAGAAATAGGGCTCTTCCGCAACAAGAAAAAGCAATGTAAAGAAGCTTGAATGAGCCAAAGCTAGAAACATGAACACAGCTATTTTCCATGGCATGAAACAGAAGGAGCTGGAAGCTGAAGACCTGGAGAATGTGGTGACTGTGCTTCTCCAAACATGAAGAGATCCTATTAACATGAGTGCATTAGCAAAAAGTGCCATCTGCAGCCTTAGAAGCCAACGCCGTGTCCCAAGATCGAGTTTTTCCGCCAGATAACTGCGCGACAGCATCATGGAGAAGAAAATCACTCCTGCAGCCACTGCAGCCTTTGCTTCAAGGGGCAGTTGCTTGAAGGAGATCATCTTTGCTTCCTGACAGTTTCCTTCTGTTCTGCAGAAGCCTCCAGTAGGCAATAATGTGGTTATGAAGGGATGCCTTGGGTCAACAAAGCCTGCAACCAGGAACCAGTATCAGCCGTTTTAAAATATTACACACATTCCCTTTTTCCCAGACTGCAGCAAAGGACTGTTACTTTGCACATACTACCCAAGACACAGAGTCGTGCAGAATCACTATCATAAAGAGAGGAGATTTCCTGGCATGGAATAAATCAGACAACTGAAAACACTGCATACTGGTAGCCCCCTTCCAAGCTCACTGCTTGCCTTCCTCAGTGATTCCCCCTCCACCCCACTACTAACACATGCTACAGCAGCAGGGAAATCCCCACTGGAATGGGAGCTACCAGATACCACTGTGGTCCCAGAAACTGCAGATGATGTACAGGCAGATATCCTTGCCTCCAGTTGTGAGTAAAACTTCCCCAAAGCCTCAAAATCAATAGCCAGTGAAACTTGCATTTTGCTACTCGCCTCCTGCTCACTTCTACTACATCTACAGTTCCCAAGACTCAACACCTGTTTCAGCATATCCAGGTCTAACAGGATGCAATTAAGTTGAAAAGGGATTTAAGAAAATCACACACTGTGCTCATTTAGAAGTAAAGGGAGCACTAAGTCACATGTAGTTCTGTTCCCAGACTGAAAATAAAAAAAGTAAGCATCAGTTCTGTTTGAATTGTACCAGAATTCCCCATTTAGCTCTGTATTTTGCTTAGAGTTCATAGTGTTTCTGTTAATGCCTATTTTGCACATTTCTATTTAAAATAAACCTACTGTTTTATTTTGACCAAAGATGAAAAAGGTTTGGATGGTCTTTCACAACACACAACAGAGACCAAGTCTGAGGTAACAAACTACCTTATTTAAAGCCATGCAGCAGCATACACTTACTTTCAAAACACTTCTTGTCTCTCAGTCCACACTTAACTAGAGAAAAAGTAAGCAACCATTACAGCCAAAAATACCTCAGAACTAGGGCACAAAAGCAACCTTACAGGGCTCTGCAGTGAGCCTGAGCCAAGAAGCCTACAAACTCAAGTTTCCCAGGATGCTTTATCTGCAGCATATATTTTCCCAAGCTAATTTAAAAGAACATTAGCACCTCTGTGATGATAGGACCCCATTATATTTTGAGGGCTAGACCAAGTTTTGAAAAGGTTCCTTCCCACCCACTGCTTGGTCAGGGAACTGTGGGTTCACAGAGCAATCGTGCCTGCCAGCCTCTGTTCCTCAAGCCCTCTCAGCTGTTGCAAAACTGTTCTTAAAAAACAGTGCTATTTTACATACGTCTCTACAGAAAATAAAGCCAGGAAGATAAGAGAGTAAGAAATGCCCTACTGGTTCAAGTCCACAGTTCCTCTAGACACCAGACCATATTCTCTCTGAACAACAGCAATAAAAAAAAATGCTGTTTAAAGAAGTGACACAACCCTGGCCACTGTCTGTGGTCTGCTCCCCTCGCAGTCCTCCAGCTGGCAAAGCTGCTACATTGGGGATGCCAGAAGGTAAATCCTTGCCCAGTCATTTTCGGATGTTGTTTATCAACCTAACATATTTTAATTAGGCTAATACTTTTTAAAAATCTGTTAAATACAGTCTGCTTCTACAACCCCTCATAGAAATGACTTCTGGAGATTCACTACATAAAGTATTTCATGTGTTTTAAACTACTAAACCCACCAAGTGTCCCTCTTCTAATACTGCCAACTTCGGTGAGAGTATGGGCTCTCTGCTCCTCTCACCCACCACCTTCAGAACTTAGTAAGGTGCAGCCATAACGCCGCCACCGCGCAGAGACCATACCTACGGTGGTGACCCAACCTTCCCTTTGATAAAGGTCTCCCATGAGGCTGCACTGCTTTTTGCACAGCTTTAACCACCTCTGCACCATTCAGCTGCAACAGCGATCAAGAGAACGCTAACACTGCCTCAAACCCAAGCCGCAGCCGACAAGGCGCGGCTCCACAACTGTGAAGACCAAGGATTTGTGACGTCACACCGGACAAGCAGCAAGAGTCGCTGCTGAACCTGGGCAGAACAGGAAAAACTCCTCTCCCTCCTCTAACACACCACAGGAAGGGCAAAGCTTTTCCCCTGGGATCTGCTAATGGAGTGACGGCATCAGGAAACTGCAGCTCGACTCGCCCCCCGCCGCCGCCACGGGTGGCTTTGCGAGGCCTGGCAGTGTTTCTCAGAGCGGAGCCTGAAGGGCGGAGGGCGCAGAGCCGGCAGCCGGCCTCAGCCCGCACCTCCACAGGCAGCGAGCCCTCGGCCACCCCCGACGGCAGCGGCCCCCTCAGCGCGGGCGGGAGCGGGCGGCCCGCTGAGGGGAGGGAGCCGCCCCCCGCCGCCCCCGGCCCCGCACGGCGCCCCCGAGCCGCCGCCGCATTAAAAACGCACCGAAGTGACTCGCCGCGCCCCTCAGGGCTCGGGGCCGCCCCCCGCAACCCCCCGGAACCGCCGCCGCCGCACGGGTGCCCTCAGAGCGGGGAAAGGGACTCACCGCCGCCCGGAGGAGCCCCGCCAAGCCGGCCAGCGGCAGCAGGAGCCGCAGCATGACGGACGGTAGCGGTCAGGCAGGAAGCGGCGGTGCGAGCGCTCCCGGACCCGCCGTCTCACGACACGGCGTCAGCTGACTGCCCCGCCGGGCCGGGCCGGGCCCGCCCCCCCCGCTACCTTGGAGACCCCGCGCGCAGCGCGCGCACC
>JAVJGJ010000047.1:98275707-98300965 GCA_035590215.1 Microhierax caerulescens
GCTTCCCGCCCCCAGCCGCGCACCCCAGCCCCGCCCCTCCCGGCCCCGGCCCCGGCCCCTCCCCCGGCCGTTCCCACGCATCCTGACACCGGATTCGAGGAAGAAGAGGCCCACAGCTCCGTCTCCGCCGGCCCCCCTCGGGAAGCTGTAGAGAGCAGTGCGGTCGCCCCTCAGCTCCGCTCCAAAGCAGGCTGGCCCAGGCCCTCCGCCGCTCCTCACAGGACATCCCTCGCGGCTCCCTCGCCAGCCTGGCTGCCCTTCCCTAGGCACATTCAAGGACCTTCACATCCTTCCGTTGCGGGGCCCAGAACTGCACCCAGCGCTCTCGGTGAAGCCGCACCAACGCCGAACGCGGCGGGAAAACCAACCCCCTTGTCCGGCTGGTTGTCCCTTGTTCTGTGCGCCCCAGGGTGCGGTTCACCCTCCTGTCTGCCAGGGGGCGCTGCTGGCTCACACTGAGCCTGCTGCTGCCTGCCAGCCCCCACAGACCCCCTCCTGCAGGGGCGCTCCCAGTTGGAACTTGCACCCAGCATTGCTCCATCCCAGCTGCCAACTCAGCATTTGCACTTGTTAAATTTCACGCCAGTGACGATTGCCCAATGCTCCAGTCTATCTAGATCCCTCTGCAAGGTGTCCTGTCCCTCAAGAGAGTCAACAGCACCTCCCGGTTCGGTAGCATAAGCAAACCTGCTAATGGTGCGCTCAGCTCTGGCATCCAGATCGTTGATAATATTCAGCAGAGCTGGCCCTAGGATTGAGTCCTGAGGACCGCCACTGGCGGCTTGTCTCTAGCCAGATGTAGCCCCAATTCACTGCAATCTTCTAAGCCCTGTCCTTCAGCCAGCTCTCTACCCAGCATACCATGAACCTGCTAATCCCATGGCTGGACAACATGTCCGGGAGGATGCTGTAAGGGAGAGTATCACAAGCTTTACTAAAATCCAGAAAAACAACAACCACCACCTTCCCTTCATCCACTAGGCAGGTGAAATGTCAAAACTTACAAACTTACTGAAATGTCAAAACCATTTAAGAGAGAAATAAATAAAAAAAATCTGAGATAAGAATCCACATTAGTATATTTCTGATGTCTATATTAGTATATAGTTATAGTATAAAATTAGTGTATTTCTCCCCACTCTTCCTGACTTGTTTAACACAGTGAGACAGAGACATAATATAGAAGTTTTCTTTTAACACAGACACTAAGGATTAAAAAGTAAGAATAGGCATTTGACAGTTAAATTAGGGAACATTTGCAAAGGACTTGCCTGTGATCCTTTAACGTGACTCAGCTGACTAGCTGGATGCTGCTGACTACCAATGTGAAATCAGTTTCTGCTGTCACAGCTGTCATTCAGCATTACCACGTCACCGATCGCATCTGCAAAAACACTGATAATACCGTGTGTGCTGACATCATTTACTGAATAAAACATTAATCCTCCTTACTGGAAATTAGGTTTGGTCCTGTAAAACATTTCAATAAATAACGTTATTAAAACATACGTCTAACTAGGATGGTCCGATTGAGTTTAAAATGGTGAAGCCTAAATACATTCTCTTGAGTGAATGAAGGACTGGAACAACTGTGCAAAATTAATTTTGAAAAACTTGTGGCTAGACAGTTCTTTGAGAATTTGAGAAAATGAGAATGCATCATATCCAGAAAACCATATTCTAGCCCAAAAAGAACACCTAATCCATCTATCATGGTTTAACCCCAGCCAGCAACTAAGTACCACACAGCTGCTTCCTCACCCCCCACCCCTGGTGGGATGGGGAGGAGAACTGGAAAAAGATAAAAGTCGTGGGTTGAGATAAGAACAGTTTAATAATTGAAATAAAGTAAAAATAATAATAATAGCAACAACAACAATAACAATTATAATGAAGAGGAGAGGGAGAGAGAGGAGTAAAACCTAAGGGAAAAAAACAAGTGATGCACAATGCAATTGTTCACCCCCCGCTGACCAATGCCCAGCCAGTCCCCCAGCAGTGATCGGTGGCTCCCAGGTGGCTCCCCCCAGTTTATATACTGAGCGTGACATTCTGTGGTATGGAATATCCCTTTGGCTAGTTCGGGTCAGCTGTCCTGGCCACGCTCCCTCCCGGCTTCTTGCACACCTGCTCGCTGGCAGAGCTTGGGAAACTGAAAAGTGCTTGATTTAGAGTCAGCACTACTCAGCCACAACTAAACCATCAGCGTGTTGTCAACATTACTCTCATACTAAATCCAAAATGCAGCACTGTACCAGCTACTAAAGAGAAAATTAAGTCTGTCCCAGCCGAAACCAGGACACCATCTAAACTGAAAGTTCTGTCATTCACACATTTCAGCATCATTAAAAAGGTCAAATATGTCTTTCTCAAAATACCAAGTCAGAGAGACAGGGCTTCGTGACCAAGGCAGTCTGGCTCCCTGCAGGAGCATCTAACCTTGTGTCTGCCATGGTGAGAGCAGGGAGGGAGTTAGACCTGTGTCATTGCAGGTGGCTTCAGGTTGTTCATGCCTTGCTTTCTGGAGACCCAGCATGTTATGCCTGGGATCAGATTCACAGGAGTGCTGCCTGCACTTCCACCTGCAACTGGGTCCGTTGGGAGCAAGTTATGAGAACATGAGGTACCCTCAAAAGAAATAAAAAAGAGAAATCAAACCGGGCGGGTCTTACACATCTCAAAATTTACATCTGAATTTACAAACACTCTTGATCATTGTAATGACTTTACACGCACTGAAAATGGGAATAAGAGCGTCCTTTTGTTTGCTCTGTACGGAAAGCCCCCGGAAACCCTGTGTTTAGTCTACATAAGTAAGTAACCTGGCTGAAAGTGCATTATTGGTGGAATAAGAAATGCTGAAAAGATCTACAGAACCATACTTTTGATTTGCAAAGTGTTTGCAAGTGCCTAGTATGGGATGATACTATGCAGGGTCGTCTTTGCTGGAAGATATCAGAGACTACTCAACGGATAGCAACTCTTGCTTGTCAGGAATAGCGCTGGTGCTTTGCCTTCCCTCAGCGTGCAGAAACAAGGAACAGCCGAGGTGACTTGTCATGTCCAGTGTTATATTCCTAGGACTGGCCTCAAGTGTTTTGATCTATAGAAAGTTCCTGTGTAACATGATTCCTGATCACTGAGTGCAAATAGCCTCCTCACAGAAGACTGAATCGCAGCCACAGCCTCTCCTAAAAGGACCTACGGCAGGGTTGTTGAACCTGTAAACCAGCCTGTTGTAGAGAAGCAGGTTAATGCTTAAACACCTAGGGAGAGGAAAATAGGTATATTAAAAGACAAATTTAGCAAGCACAATGCCGTTCTCACTGTGAAAAAAGGAAGCTTCTCGATCAGCCTCAGCAGAGGGTGTAACCCCAAGTTTTGCTCTATTTCTGCAAAACCTTGCCAGCATCTGATCAGCCCATCAAGCTGAGTACATCTCTGCCATTAGTACATGCACTAAATGAGTAGCTCAAAAAAACATTGCCAAGTTATGCTTAAAATTAAAAAGAAGACCTATAAGAAATGCTGATGATTTTAATTTTAGCACACGCTTTAAACCAAAAAAAACCAACCCAACCAAAACAATGTTACACTTGCAAGTTCTCTTGGTGAGCATGAAAGTGATATATTTGTAAGGAAAACAGACAGAAATGCTCTAGTTTCGTAATGATATGAGCTGGAGGGAAATCACCAGTTATCCCACAACACGTGCTGGTATTGCAAGAACAGACTGCACCATCTCCAGTTTGGTTCAAAGCACATTAACTGTGAATGGCACTGAGCAAGGATGCAAATAGGGAACCAGCTGGGCAGGAATTTTTCAAGAGGATTTGTAAGGTTCACACCATTCTCCTGCTTCTGTTCCCACTGTCAGGGGCAAAAATGTTGTTGTCAGTGAGACTCAATGAATAGCACGTGGCAGAAAAGTAACAAACAGGATGAGCAGCTGCCCATGTTCTGATCTGGAGATTTATCTGTCCAGGGACTTTTAGGACCATGGAACTGGCTATGTGAAGTGGGTAGGTTAAGTTATAAATTCGCCTCTAGGGAGAATTAAACTAAGTCTAATTAAAGTCACTTAAATCCAGAATGTGAGGGCTCAGATTTGTGGAGGAGGGACTAAAGGATGTGAAGATCCGTTGCATTAGGGACTTTGCCCATGGGCATGCCTCTACCCCGCTACAGTTATTGTATACAGTTATTGTAGCTCTCCCAGCACTGAATCACCTTGCATTACACCAAGGGCCAAACTAGCTTGAGTTAGGGGCAATTACCATGGATCTGCTGGCAGGCAGCTATCTGCCATCCTGGAGTAACTTGTGCCAGGATCCAGAGGCTACGTGTGTGCTTTCACACCTATGCTTTCCTTAGATGGTGCCCTGGGGTCTAGCTGACAGCTGCTCCCCCACCTCTCTTTTTCTAGCCAGAGGTTCAGGAGGTGCGAGGGGCCACATGCCGTACAGAGGTATCATTGCATGCAAACCGATGCCTATTTCAGGAAGAGTTTCAGGATGACAAGTAATGATTAAAGCTATAAAGACACATTCATGAGGATGTTGTGGTTGAGTGTGGAGCACCTTGGGCTCCTTGGCCTTGGAAGGGGATGCCACACTGTCGATGCTGGAGCATGATGCCAAGTGACAGCTGAGCCCAACCCAAAGCCTAGCCTGAATCACTGTTTTCTTCATAATTGGAACTGAGCCTGAACTGCAGTTTGGAAATTTTCTTGACGTGTGAGTTGAATGAGCATCGGTCACAGCTGAACACCATCCAGCATTTAAGCAAAACCCCATGGTGCTTGGACTTCCTGCAGAGAGGGGAACTTAAATCACTGTAATTTGCATGCCAGCTTGCCAGGAAGAATACATAAGATGTGCGAGTTCATATATTTATTATCCACTTCTCACTGCCTTCCTCTTCAAAACCTTTCCTGCCAGCCTCCTCTCGATAGTTGTTGCCTAAGACGTGCCACCAGCAGGGACTTCATGTAACTGCCTGCAGTCCTGCCCTGGGTCTCCCCAGCTTCTGCGGCAGGAATAGCTTGGTCTTTCCTCTTGAAGGTGGCACACTTTCATTTTGCTGTTGCTTGCAAAGCATCTGGTGTTGCAGGGCATCACACAGACCCTGCGGTCCCGGCCCCCACTTGCTTGCAGCCTTGGTGGGCAGCCATGGGGAGCTGTGTCTGTGGGCCAGCTCAGAGCAGGCAGGACTACACCTGGCTCTCCACTTCTGTCCCAGCCTCCCCAGGGGACGCTGGTGGCTCCCCAGACAGACCTACTTCTTGTCTGGGAATATTTTTTTTCCCCAGTGAAAGTGTTTTCCAGCAGGACACAGCCATACTGGGAGCAGCTTCTGATTTGCCCTGTGCTAGATGATGCACATGAGCAGAAAAATGGTCTTCCCTTTACTATTGAAAGATCTTGCCAGGAAAAAAAAACCCCAAAGAAATAATAAAAAAAAAGAGAAGATTGCCATCTGTGTTTGAACCACCTAAACCATGTAAACCACAGAGAAAACAGCTTGTGACAGGTCTAATTAGGCTGGGATCCTGGGAGCACACACCCACCTCAACCTACAAAAAGCCCAAAGCCTAATTGTGGGTGCAAAGAGCAAACACTGGGTACGACACCTGGGCTGACCTCCTGCAGCAACTGTCCTGGTGAGTCTCCTCCTCTGTTATTCATGTCTGTCTTTCCCACATGCAGCCTCCACAGAAAGGAAACCAAATTAAAAAATGACTTTTTTTCTCAATTAAAAAAAAAAAAAAAAAAAGCTCACTCGCCATTGACCTCACCCAGTAACAATGATCTTTTCGATTGCAATTTAAGGTAGGTCTGATGGCTGAAAGAAAATAACATAAAAAGCCCCCTGGGGATGCGCAGCTCTGCACCCTTTGAGCAGATGCTGCAATGACATTTTGGAAACAGGTACTGGGGAGAAATCTGTAGATCGCTGCCTGCCTGCTGCTGGCCACAGCCACCTCTGGGTTGTATATGGCAAGTCTCAGCCTCGATAGCCAAATTTTGCGCTGCTGTGATGGGGATGAGGCTCTGCTGGTTTGAGATTTCAACTCGCTGAGGAGTCTCTGAGGTCAGGAGTCACAGCAGGTGGAGCGCAGCAGGTCTGACATTGCTGTTGTAGCTGAGGATGAGTCACACGCTTAGTGCAGCAATTCCTGAAACCATGTTTTTCCCCCTGAAATCAGCAAAAAGGGATCAAATTAATTTTGATTAATAAGCACCCTCTCCGCATCTCCTGGGACATTCTGTTGCTTGTCAACTTTTAGTGTACTATGAAGTTCACCATAGAAAAACAAGTACTGGCTAGAACATCTGAAAGCTCGTTGTATCTGAGCCTACATGATTGTTATTATTAATATAACCCGTAATAAGTGCAGTGGTAATGACAAAGCAAAACAAGGTGGCCACTGGTTAGCACGCTGCCTCTTCTGTGCTGTCAGTGAGGCCACGACACTTTGCTCCTCAGACAGCAGGAATCCAGCCTGGCTTTTGGCTGTCCCTGTTTTTAGGGTGATATGCACGAGCCTACCTGTGAGGAGGGGGCTGGGGTGGGTGCACCCTCGCTGCCTGCACCTGGCAGGGCTGGTCACCCCTCCAAGACCCTGCTGCACCCACAACTGCTGCCTGGGCTGGAGCCAGATGGCGATGGAGAGAGGGACGAGGACAAGGAAAGCCCCTTGCGAGACTGTTGCTACCAGAGAGTTTGCTGTATTGAACTGTGGCTGGGAGAGGAGCATTTTCTGCTTGTTTCAGCAGACCCATCCAACAACATTTGTGTATGCATGGCTATAACTGGTCTTAATTTCTACATGTTAGGACTGACGTGTGGTTTGTCTGATTTATAAGCACTATATAGGGGGTTTCTTTCTGTCTGCTTGCATACTTTTACGAGTGTAAATTCTGTGCCATGCTGTAGCATTAGTATGCTTTGGCCATATACTTTCCTTGTCTGCTTTGAAAGGAAGTCAAATAATAAAAATATATTTTGACTTTTCTGCATCAGAAATTCAACTACTATGCACAGGGTACACGGGGCATCATTAAAAGCTAGATACTGAGGTTTTGTCTGTGCTTGAAACTCCAGACACCAGCATAATTCTGCATGTAGTTCTGTACCTTGATGGAAAATTTAAAAACTAAGAACACATATTTATGACTGGGTTTATTTCTTCAATCTATTTTTAAGCAAAAACTCTGTGTTTAGTCTCACATTCTTTTATTGCAAAGATCTCATGCTGCCTACCTTGCTCCTAAGTAACTCACATTCAGTAAAGTTGCTTCATAAAGATAAAAAATGGAAGGATTAACCCCTAATCTGTGCTTTCTGAACACAATCATTTCTAAATAGATGAAAACAACTGCATTAATTTTTTTTTACCAGATTCTGAAGCCCTGCAAATATTTGCTGCAAGTGTTCACTTCACACCAAGAACAGGCAAAGGGATCAAAAGCAGTTCGGGCCAGAGGGTGCCACAAACAGACGTGGCTGCAAACACACTTGCCAGCCCTAAAAGTAGCTGCTTACAGTAAAGTGGCTTTGCTGATGAACAGGGCTAACTCAGCACCGACACCCAGAGGAAAGACCTGTGCTAGCTGAAGGAAGGTCCCAGGTAGAGCCGACAGGACCCACCTCACGTTGTCCCCAGGCTTCATCCCCAGGCTCTAGCACAGGCAGGCTGGTGCAGAACATGTTGAATACTTAGGAGCACCTGACCTGTGTCCAGCGCACCAGGCTCAGCTACCTTTTGTGATGGTAGACTGACTTGAAAAGCAGTCTGCAGCAGGAAAAACCCGTACTTTCTTGTTTACTGGGGCATAATGAACTGCTTTTCAGGCCAACAGCAATGAGAATTGCACTTAAACTCACAGATAAGATGTCGTAGCCAGAGATTATCAGTTACTACAGAGGATGCAAATATTTTGACGCTGCAAACTACTACTAAAGGCAGGTACGTTTCCTGGTTAGTTGCTAGACAATTTAAGAGATACATTTCATTTATTCTCATGGATCTTTCGGAAGATATGGTGCTTTCACATTACTTTCTTTTTTAATGTACGCACTGGGGATTCTACATCTTATTAAAAATGAGATCACGATGACTCTAGTATGTCAAAGGACTCCATCAGCACGGTGCCGTAGAGAAGCCAAAAACCTAACACAGGCTAAATTTTTAAAATGGAAACAGCTACATAATTCAAACCAACAACATCAATTTCTGCATAGTTTGTTTGTCTCCCAGCCAGACTGGTTTCAAAGGGTTGAGGTGTTTTATTAAAAGAAGCATAATAAGAAGAAAACAGTTCTACTTTAAAGCTGTTTCAAATCAGTTGGTTTTCCCCCATCTTTCCTCCTCAGGTAACAGAGCTGCCTCCAAGACTGAGTAAAAATCTGGCTGAAGATGGCCGTTGCAATCATAGTGAGTATACAGCTACGCTGTTGTGTACACCTCTGTTTTCCTTTCCCCTCTGTTTGCCTCCTTCAGTTTTCTGCCTCTCTTGAACCAATGATGCCATCCCACCATAGCAGTAACACGGAGCCTTCTTCCCCACCTCTTTTCAAAGTGGGGATTTTGCATTTTACTGGGTATTTGCAGCTGCCAAGCCAACAGTGTTTTGAATGATCTGACAGAAATCATGCTCTCACCACCTGCCATTTTAATAACTGAAGCTTGCTGGAGGTGGTGAGCTGCTGTTTCGTAAAGAGTTTGTTGTTCAGCAGGTCTTTGCTGTGCCACACACCTAAAGCTATCTGAAACATGCTGTGTTGCTGGCAGCCTTTGTTCTTTCCCATCTAAAACTGAATATATTGAATTGAATGAATTGAATATTCAACTGTATCTGGTGGAGAAGGGCAAATTTATTTTTACTGAGCCACCTCTCAACACACATTTACTTGATGTCCCATTGCAGGTCACCCACCCTAGCAAGACCAGCCTGGATTACTACAGGAATGACAGCACAGTGCTGTCCCTGTATGAAAACCCCATGAATAACACAGATTTCATGTGCAACAAGAGGCAGGTCAGGCAGTTTGCTCGAGCCTTCCTGCCGGTGTTTTTCTGGCTCATCTTCTTGGTGGGCACAGTGGGAAATGCCTTGGTCATGCTCGTCTATTGCAAATACCGCTTTAGGAGGAGCATGATGGATCGGTACCTGGTGCACCTGGCCATTGCAGACCTGCTTCTCCTTTTCACCCTCCCTTTCTGGGCCAAGGCTGCCTCTGATGGCTGGATCTTCAAGAACTTCATGTGCAAACTTGTCAACAGTATGTATAAGATCAACTTCTATGGCTGCATCTTGTTTCTAACCTGCATCAGCTTTGATAGGTACATCACTATTGTCCAGGCAACAAAAGCTAAAACTTCTAAGCGACGGCGGCTCCTGCATAGCAAACTCATGTGCTTGGCTGTTTGGCTGATGTCCGTGAGCCTGTGCATCCCAGAAATCATGTACAGCCAAAGCATGCGGGTAGGTGACCTAACAGTTTGCAAAATTACGTACCCACCAAATGTCAGCATGACCTTCAGAGCTACTGTCCTGGCCTTGAAAGTCACAATTGGATTCTTCCTCCCGCTCCTAGTCATGGTTATTTGTTACGCCCTTATTATCAACACTCTCCTGCAAACCAAAAGATCCCAAAAGCAGAAGTCACTGAAGATTATCATCGTGATCATCACCGCTTTCCTCCTCTCTCAGTTCCCATACAATATTGTTTTGCTGGTCAAAAGCATCAGCACTTATGCCAGGGTGGTGTACAGCTGCCAGGCTGCCAACCAGCTGGACATTGGGCTGCAGCTCACCCAGAGCACCGCCTTCCTTCACAGCTGCCTCAACCCCTTCCTCTACGTTTTTGCTGGCGAGCGATTCAGGACAGCACTGGGCAGGATGATGCAGAGCAGCAGCTGCTGGCGGCGGAGCAGGGGCCAAGAGCAATGCTCCTCTGCCTGCGACAGCCAGGAGCACAGCTCAAACTGGTCCTTTGCCATGCTGGGCGGGCGGCGTGTGAGGAGCTCCCTGACCCTCAGCACCCACTTGACCTCCTCTGCTATGCACCCTCCTTGCCAAGGCATTTTGTAAGGTAGTTCCCCAACTTCTCCCCTCCGGAGGAGCACCAAACTCTTTGGAAACAATCTGTATAACCCAAAGACTGTCCGAGAGAAATGGGAAGGGCTGGGGGCTCCTTACATGCCCTGTCCTCACTGTGTGGGACCCAGCTGGGGCTTGCTGGCTGAAAGGAAGGGAAACCTTCCACACAGGGCAGCAAATGGAGCAGTACTTGCTGTAAGGCACTGAAGACAAAAGCTATCTTTGTGGCAGCTGTAAATACCCAGCCCATCTGCAGCTCAGACCACAGCCTGAAACAACAAGCCTTGCAGGGAGGCAATAAAACTAGCTACGGCAGCAACAGAGGCAGATGAAGCAGGATGAACCACCCATCCCGTCCATAACACGCAGCAGGAGGGGGTTCAGCCTTCATTTGTGTTCCAGCCATGGTCTCCGACAGAGGTGGCCAGGCTTGGAAGCCCTGCCTGCTCCCACGCCAGATGCCCCCCACCCCATAAGAGAACAGCCTTTAGCTCCTGCACTGGTTTACAGCAGTAGGCAAATGCTGCTCTCTGTGCCCGTGCAGATGCAACTCCAGTTTGCTGCACAGGTGGTTCTTCTTGCAAAGCAAAGCCAATCGTTCATGTTCATAAAGTGGTCATTGCAGAATTAGATCTATCTTTCTCCTGTGTTTTAGCTGTATACAATTTATTTGCTATGGCTCCTATTTGATGCTAGAAACAAATCACACCTCACAATAAAAATCTGAGGGTGTCAGAGACACTGAGTTGTCTGTCCCGGGGCTATTTGCCGTATGGTGCAAAGCTGTAATAAACCAGAATGCAAAAACCAAACCCATGATTCAACAGACTGCTGGTTGTATGCTGATTTCTTTGCTAACGGTGAGAAAATATATTTAGCTTGGGGACAGTAAGACAGAGAGTAATTAAGCATCAGGCCTAATGTGAATGAAATTTGAAGTGAGAATTTCAGGTTGATGGAGGCAGCAGTTCCCAAAAGCAGTGTGCTCTAATGCATCCCACAACTTCTAGAGGGCTTTCAGCGAGCCGGTGCCGGTGCCCAAGGCTGCAGGGCATCGCAGGGGGCCATGGCATCACCTGACCTGCCCAGCCGCAGCCTGCACCTCCCAGTCTTCAATCGCAAGGCTTTGTTTTAAATAATCACGTTTAGCCTGTTCTTTCTGCCTTCTGGTAATTATTCCTTGTAGGAAGAAAGTGTTTTCTTCGTGCATTAATCATTAAAGCATGCCAATAAACACAAGCTTTCGGCAAGGTTTGGCACTGCTTCTCTAGCCAATACAGTACATCTGAGCAGATGGTGTTCTATTTTCATATACTTTGATTAATGAATTTTTAATATATTTTTTTTTACCTTTTCCTTAGGGAAGAAAATGGTGAAAGATGTATTTTTTTCACTGTATCTGTCAGAAGGGTTTGGGGGAGCTTTTGCAATTTGTGTTGAGCTCAATGCAAACGGATGCTGAAATTCGGTTAAATAAAGGCACTGCCAGATACACTGAGGGGATGGACTGGTTGTTTCTTGCCCGCACGTCCTTTCCAGGTTTGGCTCTGTACACACAACCTGTTTCCAATGACAGGATTTACCCCTCCCAAAAAAGGCCGAAGGAAGACATTGCTAACAGGGTTTATTTCACATGTCTAAGCCCTGGCTGTGGGAGCCACGGCTGAGGACCCCACCAGCGCCAGAGCGGGTTTAGGCTCCTGACGCAAGGGGTGGGGTGCAGTTTTGGGAGGAAGGGCACGTTTCTGAGGGCAGAAGGAGGGAGCACGCCAGGGGCAGGCGCTTCCCCACAGGAACTGAGCTTCACCACCCCTTCCCAGGGCTGGGGCAAGGGTGCTCCTACCCAGAGGGTCCTCCTGGCCCCAAAGGAGCCCTTGAATCATGCGAACAAGCATGCAAACTTCAGCTGCTGCTGACCCATGGGCCTGCCCGGAGGCCTCGAGCTCCCCTTCCCTGCACAGCGTCCTGCCGGCTCCAGGAACTTGAGCTTTGGGGTCTCCTCAGAGAAGGTAAAAGCTTCTTTGCCCCACGAAATGCGGTGGGAAATTTTCTTGCTTGGTTAGCAAATGAAACTGTTGAGGGTGGTGAAACGGCGATGAACTTTCAGCAGTTTGGGGTGGTGGGGTTGTCCTCCGGTCACACACATCCCGCTCTGAGTCAGGCTGCTCGCCGCAGGGAGCCGGGGGACCAGCCCCCCGGGGCAGGTTTGCCCTCGCTGGGGCTGTCCCACTGGGGCTGCCGGCAGTCCAGCAGCTGCTGCTGGCTTCCCAGGTTGCTGGCACTTCCCAAACTTGGTATTGCCTCCCCACCCCACGGCCCCTCACATCTCCCGTGGGATGCTGCCTGAGCCTTGCTCCAGCAGGATGCTCACCAAGCAGTTGCTGGAAGCCCTGGGAGAGGCCTGAGATCTTCTACAGCTCCCCTACCCTCTCTTTAAGGCCATTTGTTCCCAGATGTTCCCAGTTTTGTGTCACTGTCTCCTCTGCTGTCCCTTTTCTTTGAAGGAGCAGCTTAGCTTGCCTCTTCCCCCCAGAGACCCTTCATTTTGGCTCCTAATCCCCATCTCAGACTTCCGAGAGCCAGAAGTGTGCCAGGACCTGAGATTTTACCCAGGCAGGAACCAGACCAGACATGCTTGCTGGCCTAACACGCTCAAACTGCGCAAAGGCTGGGAGCCCCACCACAGCGGGGACAGTAGCTTCAGGTTGTCATTGATTTGCTATGGTGAAGGGCTCAGAGGTAGCCACAACCACAGTGCAGGCAGTCACGTAGCCTAGCACTAGCCTGCTGGTGGTACAAGGAGAGGAAGTTGGGAGAGCCGATGAGAAACTTTTACTCTCTGCAGGCAAACCTGCCTTCCTGCTGCCTGCTCCTGCCTGAGAGACGTGCTTTATAGAAGTGCCTCTTCCAGAGAGCAGAAAAGCAACAGAAAGCTGTGAAAGAACCACACTTAGAGCTGCGAGCATCACTGAAGTGACAGCAGGCAAAGTAGACCAGGTGTTTATGTTCTGAAACCAGAACCATCGCTCTGAGTTTGGTATGGGCAAACCCATCATTTCCAAGTATGGTCTGGATTGATTATCCATCATTTAACTGACCAGAGCCTTTAGTCCCAGTTCCCCCAAGTGCTGCCTGATTTTTTCAAACCTTCCTGGGCCATATACATTTTTAAACCTTATATTTGGACTTCAAAGCATCCCTGTGACATTTCAAGGACTAATGGAGAGGATACCACTGTTTCATGGCAGCTTCACGTGGCATCCACAGTAGAATGTCATACTGGCTGTGCCAAGGCCAATTCTTGGGGCACAGGCCAAGAAACAGGTGGGTTAAGATCCTACATAAGGCAGCGCCAGGGCTGGGAAAGCCTTGCCCCTAGCACCAAGGAAGGAAGGAGGTATTGCCCAGTATGACAAAAGGTGGATTACTGGAGTAGTACACAAAGGCTTTCAACAGCTACAGCCTCTCCTGCAGAGCTGTTGTACAGCGAGGTACAGTCGCTTACATGTGCATCAGGAGTCTTTGCCGGTCCTTTGTACTCCAGATTAGGCTTTGCTGGAGACTGTCCTAGAAAGAAGCCCCTGAGCATGGTGTGGTGGCTGGTGCTCCTGCTGGAGCACAGGGACAGGAAGCATCGCAGCCTCCACCTCAGCAGGAAACTCCTGTGAGGAAACAGAAATAACTGAAGAAAGCAGCAATGACTGGTCATGACAGGGCTTGCTGTCCTCCTGACCCCATTCAGATGGCCCCAGTAGCTCAGAGGAGCCCACCTGCTTACCACATGCCCTGGGGCTGGGACTACACACGCAAACACAGAAGCGACATGTGAACAGTGCCTGCGCCTCACACATCTTGCCCTCCCACAGCCATGCAACATAATGCAGGCAAACAGACCCGGCCAGGACCCGAGGGAAGCCAGATGGGAGCCCTAAGCTGGAGAAGAGTGCTGCTCAGGGTCATGGACAACAGTGAGTGTGTAATCGCTGTCCTTGAGGGTGCTTTGTTTTTACCTTGGAGGGGAAGCAAAGGCAGATGAAGGTGTTTCTCAGCCATGGGGCTGTGCCCTTGCTGAGGCAGGCTCAGCTGCTCCAAGCCACCAGCACATGGTGATACTTCCTCTAGCTTGGGGACTGGCTCACTTAATACTTACTTAATGATCTCTGCTGTTGCTCTGTTGTACTGTACAGACATAGCCTTTCTCCACCAGCATGACAAACTATTTTCTATTTTCCTTATCTTGTAAAATTTTTTTCTGCTTAGAAGTAGATCAATCATCTGACTTACATTCCAGAGAAAGCTATCTCCACAAGGCAAAGGGACACACATTCTCAATGATAGAGAATTTTATTTTTTTAATTCCTGAGGTTAAAAAAGGGAAAAGAAAAAAAAAAAAAAGCATCAAGAAACATTCCAGTACACAACCGTCTACATCTCTGTAACTGTACAGACGCTGGTATACATAAATCTCTTTTTCCCCTATCTGGAGCATGAAGTTTGATGTGAACTGGGTTCACAGTTCTTTGGCAGTTAAGACCAAAAGATGTTTCTTAACAAGTTACAATCTCAGTGACTGAGCATAATTAAAACTATAGTGCAATTTCAATTTTAAGAAAGGAGCGAAGTCAGGTTTTTGTAGCTTTGCTATTTTGTAACATGGTACACTCTCGTGCAATACACCTCTGATTTTTCATAAAGCAACATTGAATATGCTGAGTAAAGGAACACTGTCATTTTCTTAAAGCAACTACGTTCCTTCCTTCACATAAACTTCTGCATAACTAAAAGGATTACATTCCATTGTTCCAGCACCCAGGAAAAACACCCAGTTGCTTATGCTGACCACAA
Source organism: Microhierax caerulescens (assembly GCA_035590215.1). Classification (NCBI taxonomy): domain Eukaryota; kingdom Metazoa; phylum Chordata; class Aves; order Falconiformes; family Falconidae; genus Microhierax; species Microhierax caerulescens. The sequence continues at coordinate 98,290,662 of JAVJGJ010000047.1, forward strand.
TGTATATACTCTCTTTGTCCCTTGAGTGTGACATCCCCTGCAATTAATTTCATGATCAATTTAAAATATTTCTTTTCTCTTAACTGCATTCCTGAAGATAATACAAGGCCAAATTCAACCAGTCACCTGAGCACCTGTAAATAAACAGATTTATCAATGTCCCTGGCACAGCTCACATGAACAAGTGCTTTATGAATGGAGGTATAAGGTGCTTGAATGAAATAATCGCTTTCACAAACCTGTACTTGCCCTAAGTCCTTTATTGGGTTTCCATGGCTCCAGTAATAAACTGTCCGGGATGTTGTTTACTGTCTTCTCTGCATGGCCTCTGAGGTGGAAAAGATTCCCCATTCTAGCTGACACGATGGGATTCCTGTTCTTGAATAGCTGCTTTAAACAGCTGTGCACCTGTCCACTTGTTGTAGCTTATTCACCTTTTGAAACTTTTTCTCCTTCTTAAATGCTCTCCTCGGTTAGAAGCAAACCTTTTCTTTTCATCTTTAAACTACAGGTTCTGGGTCCCACTCTTAGCCCTCTTTCAAAAAGCAAAATAAGCCATAAAATTCTCATAGGGCAGGAAAATGTGAAGAAAAGGTACCAGAAAGACTCAAATGCTAAATAAAAATAATTCAGTGGTTTTATTCCCCTCCTCCCAAGCGTACGCTTCAGTCAGCCTCAGGACTGTCTACATAAAAGACATGCAGGGAAACATTTGGCTTATTAGATGGAGGCAATTACTTTAAGGGTTACATAAACAGTGGCTAAAAAAATGTTTGCCACAGGATGAAAAACATGTTAAGAACGGGGATGCAAAGAGGAAATCAAGAGGTAAGTCTGTCAAATAATTTTGAATGGAGATATTTCAAATACGTTTGAGGAGAGATGTATTTTCGCCTAGGATACTTGACAATGTCCCTTTGCCTTACACTTGGCATTTTAAGAAAGATATCCTAGTAAGATTAGTATTCTAACTAAAACAACAGAAAAATGCATTTAAAAACCATACCTAAAAGCTTAAAGGAAAACTGCAGCAGCCTTCAGTAACAGCTCAGTGAAATTGCATAGCATGTGGTAACAGTACTCCATTTTTAAGCAATAAATAATCTCTTCTTGCCTAATTAAATACAAAACATAGCTTCAACGCTGAAATATGCCATATTTCATGAAGTGATTTGTGTGCCATTTATTGCCTGTTTATCACCCACTTCAGTCTCTTGTCCATCTCAATTTTCATGCACACAGCCAGGTAAGGGTTTAATTGCATTTCAGCCTGTTCCCTCAGGAGGGAGGGTAAACCAGCTTGCACCTTCCACTGACCCCTCTGCCTGGCAGAGGCTGCGGAGCACACCACCACCATGAGAAGAGGTGTCTGAAGGGAAGTGAAAGCTATTGATGAGCCAGACACCTAAAATCTAGGTGCTCCATGAAAAGTAATCATTGCTTTACAATCTTTTTCAAGCTCACTGTATTTTATACATTGTTAACAACTGTAATGAATGATTAGCAACCTCTAGCTTTATCTGCAGTGTTCTTTTGTTTTGTATGATCAGAAATTTCCCCCTACCTCAGCTGCTGCCACGTAAATGTTCAACACTTGTCTTGTGATGTCCATGTTCCAAACAACCAGCTTTTCCATGTAGGAGATCCCTTATGGGTAATGGATTTGACCAGCAACACATAGACACCAGCTGGACGCTCCTGACTTCATTCCCTAGCTGAACTGATCCTTCCAATTTCCTGCCCTTGTTTTTACATTTACAAATTTGCCCCTTTCCTCTCTCCTAAATCACTTGCTTCAGCTTGTGCTTGCCCTTTTTCCTTCTTTCCTCTCATGTTTTATTTTCTGTCTCCCACCACAGCCCCCGTATACCAGCTACAGCTGCCACCGAGAATCTACAGAGTTCCTGGCAGGCTGTGCTGTTCTACCAACTGCTGAACAAAAACCTTCCAGGTCTGAGGTTTCCTTGGGAGAACAGTAACATTAAGAAATCACACACCTAAAATGGTGAGAAGGGCTGGCTGGGAGAAAGAGCTTTTCTCCTTTCTCCTACTAAGTGTTTTGCCTTTCCATCAGAAGACAGGATTTTAAACCAGAAAAATCTGCTTTCAGATACTTTGACAAGTTGAAATTCTATATAGAAAGCAGATGGTTTGTATGGAAATTCTGTATGAATGAGAACCCAGTCTTTCCTTAAAAGGTAGTGTTTACAGCCAGCTCTGTCCCCAAACCCAAGATGGAAAGTTAGCAGCTGGCTAGGGCAACTGCAAGAGTTAGGAAAGGGACAGAATACACTAACACCGGGTGGAGAGCTCATCAAGGCTGGATATGCATTTGGGTTTGGATGGACAGTTTGAAAGCAATTCAAACTTTATTGCTATCTTCCACATGATCTGGAGAGACTGTTGACCTCCTTAGAAACTGTGCTTTCCTGTGAATGATGATGACTAAGGTGCTAAAGCAGGAAAAAGGAATGCTCCTCTTCCTAATATCACACAGTGAGCAGTACTTTATTCCACAAATGATACTCCTGATTCTGCCACTGGTACTCACCATAACAGCTGGTTTCACTGGACCAGCCTGCAGAGTACAGTGAGCAAAAGTGAAAGGAGTTGCTATTTCATGTTGTATTATTTTGTCAATGGTATTCAGTACCACAGCATTTGTAAAAGCCAGTTAAGACTTACCAAATCTTAGCCCAAAATGTAAAAACCCCTGTATTTGTTGTTTATAAAACCTGGAAAAGATAAAAAATTCTAGATGGATTACAATATATGCCTGTGAAGATTGAAGTATTGCATAATTGTTGTTCTGACTGTAAAAGCAGTACAGCAGAACAGAAATGGTTATGCTTACTCAAGTGAAGAAGTCAACAAAAATATGCATTTTTCTTTACATTTCCTTTTGAAGGATATTTTTTGGAAGAAAAATAATCTAATTTTCAGTAGAGAATTTCAGTTTGCATTTAGACAACCCCATACTTATTTTTCTCCCCACTGAAAAGGATGTGGTTATTATTCACCTGTTAAATCAAACAACATGGCTTTTCAGCAATCTGTACACAGTACAGAACCATTAGTGTTCCTAAAAAGGCTTCCATTTTTTAGTGTATACATGTTCTCTAAGTGCATTGTAAGTATTGCATAGTTTCAAAGTCTTCAAACACAGTGGTAATCATAATGCTTACATGTACAGAAGTAATAGCATTTCTTAAAAATGTAATTTAAAATAACACAGTATAGTCAAGGCTATGGAAAATCACTTCCATCATAGATGACAGGTCGCTCGACAGCCAAATGATAAAACACTCTTTTTGAGATAAACCTGTCAAGAAAAAAAGAGAGCAAGATTATCACGTTAGCTGAAGCCAACTAGACAAGAAGCCTTGAAATTCAGTCTTTCAGTTTATACTCAAGCAAAAAATTGTCATTAAAAAGAAGTATGCCTGTGCAAAGGCTGTCAGGTTTGTTGTTAATAAGATGACAATTCTGACTAAACTGTCTTGGAAAGAGTCACAGATTACTTGCTTACTTCTGTTTACCTTCCCAGAGGTTGAAACAGAAGAGTGGAATTCTCCTATGAAGGAAGAAAAAAACTCAACAAGAAGCAAAGGTCAGGCTGAAGATCTTCTGGCCAGCCAGGACCAATTTCTCATACTTCCTTCTGAATGTCAGAATAATGGTGCATTCGATCAGTTCCACAGTCTGTAAAAGCATGCCCATTTCACCTTTTGCACCCAGCTAGGACCTACCTAGAGAATGTGTTGTCAAATATCAGCGTGTAGATTCCAGAGTTTCTGACTTTCACCTGTCCTCTGACAGTTTCCTTATGAGAATTGCAGCGGGTCATAGGAATAAGAACCTGAAATTCAATAAAAATCAAAATGAAACTATTTGCCCCACAAATTGTCATTTGTCTTGAGAAACATACTTAACTTGAGCGATCTTGAAACTCCCAAAGTGCGTGTGTGCCTGCAAAACCATTTATTTTCACTGATTAGCATTAAAAATTCACCCAAACAAAAATCTCACAGTGATACAACTGTTCTCCTTTTATAACCTCTTTACAGAATTAAGCTATGGCTATAAATCTGTGCTTTAGAGATAGAATCAAATCCTGATCTTTTTAGTGTTAATCTAAGCAAGTTTACTAACATCTGCAATGCTACATTAAATCTAAACAAATAAATCCAAGAGCAGGATTTAGCTAAAGGTGTCTTTTAATATATGCTTTTATACTCCCTGTATTATAAAAAAAGCTCTCTCAGCAACTCTTAATTGTTTATCTAACCTTACAGCAAAAGTGAGTGTAACCACCTATCTTGCAGTGAAACCCTAGCAGAGACAGCGGTCACAACAGCAGCTGATATAGGTCAAGGATGACTCTATAAAATCCAAAGTTTTATCAAATAGATATAACACGGCAAAAGCAGCATTTACTTTTCATTCAGCTTTCAGATTCAGAAAATAGAAGATTCTACATGGAATTAGTAAATGTGGAGTGAATTAACCCATGCTGTATAAATGCCTTACTCTCCCAGTGAAATCACAGCCTTAGAGTTCCCCCTACCGCTGAGTTAAACACTACTTTGTCTTCATTAAAACACTGCAATTAGCTGAGTAACATAGATTTACTTAATCCATAATCCTCACAAAATATGGACAGTGCATATAAAAACTGGTACCTTGGGCAATGGCAAAGCAATTTTGCATGCCATCAAGGCATTTAAATATATGCTTCGCTGTAAGAAATGCAGCTAATCCAATCAATTTATCTGTCTTCTTGTGACCTCTGCTCAAGAGCATGGCAAGGTCAGCCCTAAAGCACCCCACAAATGAAGTAATATTGAGGAGGGAAAAAAGAAGAATTTTGCAGTCTTGGACTTTTATTTTTGCTTAATAATAGTGGGTGAATTTCAGGTGTGACCAACAGAAGATACAGTGGTCTTCAACTCAACTTTTGCAGGCAACATTAAGTAATTAAACGCATAGCTCTGCCTTCAGCAGAAGTGTAGCTTAATTGGAGAAGCAAGTCCTTAATACAATAGCAACTGGCACTCTTGTTGAGACCTCCTAGCCACACTTGCTGATTCCTCCAGGTGGCTGACTGTAGTGTACACTACAGTCTCTAAGGTACTAAGGAAACAAAGGCCTTACTTTGCACTGATCCAGTGGTGTGTCTTCTGATTCTTGGTAGACAACGCTGAAAGATATACTTTTAGGATCTGATGAAAAGATCCAGCTAATTGTCAGTCCCATCTCTGTAACAGTGATGGGAATGATACTGTAGGTGCTGGATTTAATGAACAGCTCTCTGTTACTTTCCCCAAAATTTAAGATCTCTTCCACTGTAAGGGGTAATTTGATCCTGTGAGAGAAAAATACAATTACTTGAAGACATCCAATCTAATTAGTCAAGACAGAAACATAATCACTGCTTTTTATTTTCCATCTATTTGAGGCAGACACCACAGCAACTTTGGGACAGGTCCACAAGATACAGGAAAATTCAGCCTTGGATGAAGGCAAGAACTACAGAAAAGATGACTGATGTCAAGTACTCTCACTGCTCTGGTAAATGTGTATATTATTCACTTATTTATTTCATTTTGACTAGAAAGATGTAGTGCTTGAATAGAAGTTTAGAGTTACTAGATAAAAATAGTCTACTGCCCTCTACTGTTTTTTTGAAACAAAAATTTACACAAAGAATAGTCACCTGATTTATTCACCTTACTATATATCATTCGTACAGGAAATAGGGATCAGGCGTACAGATGCGATAAAGGGATGGAATGTGAACAGCAGCTCTGTCTAGATCCTCTGAAGCACCTAGTGCTACAGCTTGGTCTGTTTTACCCAAGCAAGCTGCACAAAAGCTGATTCGAAGTACTTCCAATTAAAAAGGAAGTTCTTAGCACCATGATCCTGAGTCCTGCAGCACTATATTATCCTACCTTGTGCCAATATCTATTTCAGACTGCAAACAGCGAGGCCCTTAAACAGGAGAATGTTGCCTGCTTCCTTCAAGAGAAACCTCTTAATTTCCAAGAAGCACGGAACTCACCTACATTACCCTAATTAAAACTAATCTAACGTATCATTCTTTTAGACAAATAAATTGTTACCAAATCAGTGAGCTCATGGTAAATCACAGCACTGTGATTTGTTTGTCTGTCAGCAGCTATCAAAACCCAGCACATTTACCAGAAGATATCACACAGTCACCATGATGATTTACTGTTCTTGAGTAAGGAGGAGTTCAGTTTCCAGCCACGACTACACAGGGATCACGGCTGATTTATCATGGTAACCATTGTTACCTCCTCTCTGGCCAGAGAGGAAGCTTCATATTAAGTTTTGCTTACTTTATTACTTTTTCTGTTTAACTGATCTTTGATTTTAATAAACTAATGATCACTTTTTGTTTTGCCCTACAACTCAGCTATGATTTTAGTTACTGCTTCATTTACCTGGTTCTCCAAACAGCAGCAACAAGGTTGAAACAAGGACTAATTTATCTCCCTGCAATCAGAAGTTTAAAACATTCCCCATAAATAAGCCAACACTTCTAAGCTAGGATTAAGGGGAGAGTGAGATAAGGGGAACTTCTCTAAGTCATGGGCATTTTCATATGTTAGATTCCCTCCTTGGCTGTGTAAGTGACATGCTGTATCACTACTGCATATGAACTATTGATTTCAGAGCAGGATACATGGAAAGAATTGTGTGCACAGTTCACAGAAGCTGAGCAGAGACTCAGCTGAACATCTTATGCTATGGCATTCATCGACCAGAGCAGGCAAGACAGTTTCTGTGAGGCCACCAATAAATAATAGATATATACTCCAAAAGGCCATGAATTCCATCCCTGTGACAGAGGTCCAACTAGCACCACACTCCTTGACTTGCCCTTGCAGTTTCTTCCAGAGACTATTAGAACTACACAGCCTTCTCTCTAAGCCCTCTTCCTGTTCACAGCGTCTCCTGCAATAAGAATAAGAAGGAAGGTTTTTTGATGTGATGCGGACCCATATTTTTCTTTCTTATTCCCCACCTGCACTAAAGTTTTTCAGGACTGAAGACAAGAGGACCTGGCTCATTGCTGCTGCTCTGTGTAGTTGAGCTATACTCTCTACTCCTCCTCAGACCAAATTCTACTGTGGGACACAAGTGATCAGCTCTTCCAGGAGTCTGTAAGGCTTGTGCTCAAATAGCTGATACCTGAGCTCAGGCTTTATTCTTTCAGCCTGGGAGTAATAAAACTATTCCACTTACATGACTTCTCCTGACTTCAACAAGCATATCTCAGCATCTTGAGCAACTTGCCACTCTTCCGACTCATCAAATGTTGAAGAATTACACGTGCTGTTTCTAGGACAAGGAAAAAGAGGAAAGTCATGATTAACTAGTAGTATGGGGTCAAATACCACCTGCATGCTGATGCCTCCCTAAAATAGAAACGTTTTGATAGTCATCATGATAAATTCTAGAATTCTGATTTTCACCTTCTAGTGACAAAACTGTCTGGGTGAAGCTGCAGCCCCATTCTGCTAACCACTGTGCACAAATGTAAAACTGTTCCTATCCCAGTTTCATGAGCTAAGAGGAATATATACATCCACAACTTTTCTCTACAGTTTTAAGATAAATCTCCTACTGCCAGGAGATGCTGCCAGGTTTTAAAGATTCCCTGGCAGGTGGAATTCTTTAAGGAGGTCAGACACAAGCAAAACAGTCTGGACTTGTTCCTGAAACAAAGCTTGCGCAGGGATATCACGTTTGCCCTGGATTTAATCTGTGAGGTGTTTTACAATGAGATTATCCAATTCCTTACCATGACAATGATGCACAAAACATATTTTATCACTATAGAATCACTACCATGTGTCTTCTTTTCATACAAGCAATACTGGATGATTCAAACACAAATACACCAAAGAAGCTGCTACAAGATGACAAAGAAGGATGCCTCATCCCCACCATGATGTGTCCAGGAGAGCAGAGGAAGCAGATATAAGAACTTGCCAACCACTCCTCACCTCAGAAAGGGTGCTTGCTCTGGGTGAACACTGGAATAGCACCAGCTATTCATTACAGGGCTGGGACACAGACAGAAGAATGAATCTGACAGTCAGTGAATAAATGCTGATAGTTTCCAAGTATATTAGGGCTCCCCTAACTGATACTTTGCTTCTCTGCATCTCAGTAGATTAGGCCATCATTCCCAAAAAAATGCCAAGGATTCTTATATACAGGGAACCAACTGGTCAGTTCCTTCCAAAAAACACTGGAATCTAATAAAATGTAATATTACTTATATGTGCTTCGGAACCATCAAGTGTAGTCATGTAGCAAGGGCATTAATTGCCACACATTCCATAGACCAATTCTCAAAACCAATGCACAATTTGTTATTTTCTTTGAAATCCTACAGGACCTTGCTCTACAAGCAGCACTGCTGAGTAGAAGAGCAAGAGAAAATGTCTCCAGGTAACAGCACCTTCAGCTGGTCATTAGCAGCATCTGAATATACTGTGTCAGCACATGCAACCACATGTGAATTTAGTGGAGTGACACTACTGGTTGGAAATGGGAAGAATTTACTGTTACAACTGCAAATTAAACTGCACCTGCAGTCTACACGTTTCCTGAACTCATAAAGCACTGTTACCTGTGGAATGCATGTTCTCTTATTCCTGTAGCCTTTTGGGTAATGTTTGACTTTTTCAGAGTCATACCAGTACTGTTAATACTCTAAGGAGACAGCTGTGACCTGCAGGGAAGACTCAGACCTGTGAGTAAGTGCCGAAACCTGAGCTATAACCAAACATTATGTGCCAACTGAAATGTAGGAATGACATACTACATGTTGGTTCACACAGGTTAATATAACATCTATGCAAATACTTAGCAAGTGATAACACACAATTTCATTGCTATCTTTATACAACTAGATAAGAAAACTGATTCTGAAAAAAACCCTAGAAAACTAAACTATAGCTCATAAACCTATACGTATATTTTGCTTGCACAGTGGGAACAGCAACAGATTTTATGCTGTGATGCACAGAATTGTCCCATTCCACCATGGTAAGTACACAGCTTTAACTTCACAGCCTTGAATTCATACAGACCAAGAGAACTACAGGACCACAGGCTTCCTGGAAGTGTCAACTCCATGATTTATCATGCAATGCCATCAGAGTTCCTCATTTAATTCACTAATGTCACCTTTCTTTTGGGACCCTGAAACGTAACTTAAATCCCAGGGCCAATATATTTTCCACGTTCTCCACTAACACGTGATTTTCCTTATTCCTGCTGCTGCAACCTAAAAGATGGTTAGGTGGTTAGCTTGCCACTTGGCTGCTCAAACCAATAAATTCATGCACCTACTCACTATAGGTAGGGTAAGGGAACACTAAGTCTCCTACTTTGTCTTTTAAACTCAAGCGCATTACAATCACAAAGCAAATCCTGTTCCTTGACATGATATCCCACAGAGTCCAACAGTCTAAAGTGAGGTCTGGTGGCCTTATGTGGAAAATACGAGAAACACAGTCTCATGGAGTGCTTGTGTCTCTCACAAGAGAATTTATTCTTGCATGACCTATCCACACTAGGTGGCAGCATTAAGGATGTTGCTGTAGCTTGCCAGGTCCCCACCTTATGAATATGCACGCTCTGGTCTATCTATTAAAACAGCCTAGACTGTTTCTCTTCTTTTTCTTTTAAACGTGAAATAAAGTGCGGCTGAAAAGCAGGAAGAACTGAAGCATGGAAAAGACACCACAGCAAGAAGAGAACAGCTCTGGTTCAGCAAATCCTTGAGACGTTGTCAGAGACTGGCAGAGTATTTTGAAGAAGCATTACATGCTTGTCCTGGTTTTGTGCTCTTCCTCAGGCATCTGCTTTTGGTCACTATCCCTCAGTTGGATGGTCTGGTCCAGTGTTCCTGTTCTTATATATGGAAAGAATTTCTTACAAATGATAGTAAAAATACTGTGACGAACATCATGAATGGCTTTGGGAGTTAAAAATAAGAAGTCCCTTCCAAATTTGAAACCTGAAGAAAGTTGGTTCTACTCTGCCCTCAACAATTTTCTGTTTTCATAAACACCTGAGGTCTGGCAGCTCAGAGCTGGGTGTCTAAGGCATCAGCTTCATGTGGCTGAGCAGTGAAATCCTGCAAGCCATTCACCTGTCAGCAATGCAAGGATTCTGGAGAGAACTTCAATTGTCTAGATCAGGGGTCCTCAAACTTTTAAACCAGGGGGCCAGTGCACGGATTAAGTGGCAGGCAC
>JAVJGJ010000047.1:98301065-98325088 GCA_035590215.1 Microhierax caerulescens
GTTTGCTGAAATTACTATTTTATCAGCCCCTGATAAGACTTCCATCTATGGAACCACATTTCCTCTAAATGACGTATTCTGTTAAAACTGAGTTAGAGTTACACAGAACAGCTAAAACAATCTAGCCCCATATTGCTGCACTGTTATCACTCAAACTTCTACCAGTGTTTTCAGTTAAAAGGTTTCTCAACACAGTGGATCAGTTCACATCACTGAATGAGTTAAACTATCAATACTGTAATGGATAGCAGGAAACCATGCAGTCCCCTCTCTGCAACTGCAAAAGGCTATGCCAATACTAGGTGTTGCACTGATTTCATCACACTTTCTATTTCACATGGTAAACCTGTAAAAAAAATAACCAGTAATGGCTACACTTGGCAGGTCCTTTCCTTTAAGCACAACTGCAGTTAAGTCAACTGTCAATTGGACAATTTGGTTTGGGTTTTTAGAACACCATATGTAACCTGTATTCATGGCCTTTTAAAACTCATTTATACTGTTCTTAGATTACCTTTGTCTTTTATACTGGTACTCAAATTGCCAGAAGCTAATGAGGTCCCCTAAGTTAAAGTCTGAAGGTCTTCTCATACTGCATTTTACTTTGAAGTACTACACATCTAACTGCAGACAGCAACTTTGATCATCTTGCATAACTCTTACATCTCTCCCACTTCATATAAAGCCAACATTTAGCCAGCTTTCTGTTTTGGTCTCTTCAGCATTAGTTAAGTAGTTTCAGCGTCTCTGAAATGATTACACACGAAAAGATCTAAGAATACTGTTATTCTTTTGAAATCTCTCCAAAAAGGCTATTCCTGCTTTATTGCTAGCTTGTCATTATTGGTTGGTACCATTTCCTTCAAAAATAAGTAACATTAAAACCTATTGATCTGAGAAGTTCCACTTGAGGGAGCTCACATTAAATTCAGACAAATGATGAAATATATTGGATTATCCCATCACCTCAGTTCAAAAATTCCCTAGGTTACAGAACACGGCTAGGCTAAGAAATTGGAAAATTTCTTAGAATTGGACATTGGAAAATTCCTCAGAATTAATAAATAAATGCAAAGGCCCATATTAAACACTTTTCCTTCAAGTCACAGCAAGTAATAGGAATCAATACACATCACACCTATACCTTCCATTATTTTTTTGCCATTCTCCTGTATTGAAGTAAGAGAGCAGATCACAGCTTTTACAAGTTAGCTCTAATTACAATTACTCCCAGTGATGCAAATCCAATCAATTAGTGTCATGTGAGGCTGGTTTAAAGATATTATTACTACTTGTTCAAGCCCCAGTATTGAAAAATTGACTAGCAGCTGTCCATTTTGGGATATTTTGAAACTCACTCCCTCTCCAGACACTTTCCCTGCTCAAGCACTCCAGAACAAGCTTTCCCTTTAAACATCCCTAGACAGACATTCAGTGTCAGTACACAATGATTACAGGTCAGTGTTGTGTCTTGTAGGCCAAATGCAGTAACATAAAGACATTTCCACACACAAGCTCTCTGTGGCTGCTTCTTCCCTTCACAAAAACGGAACAGAAAAAAGCACTACAAGGTACTTCAGTTTGCTTAGAATTACACCAATACCCAAGGTAAGTTTTTACAGGTGTTTTCTATAGATCATTTAAACACCAATGCTGTTTCTGAGTTTTAGTAATTACTGTGACAGGGGCAACACAATACCTTTTTTTCCCCTAGACAAGAACTCACCAATTTCATTATCACTTGCATTTGGCTTTCCTGTACTACCAGACATAGCCAAAAATTAACACTGCGTATCCTGTTTCTGTTAAAGAGTTCCTATAACCCCCTCAACAGCCTGGCAACTGAAACAAAAAAAAAACTTGGTCAGCTCAGCCTGTTACATATGTTTCATTAGCTACATCCAATATAAAACCAAACAGCCAACTTAAAAGAAATGAAAAGTCAAAACACAACAGAAAAAGACTATACATGCTGATCAAGCCAACCTCAGAGCATGATCTAAAGGTTTCCTAGCTCAGGCTCCAGAGATTTCAAGTGGACCAATTTCCAAGGTCAGAGGACCTTCAATATCCAACCTGGCATAAACAAAAGTCCAACACAGGAGAGGAGATTATGTCTGTGTAAAGGTTATTTGGCCCCAGATTTTTACAAAAACACTGCTAACCTTGAAAATTAAGCAGGTTGTCACTTTGCTGAGCTATGAACTATGCTGTCACACAAAACCCTGCCTGCTCAGTGACTCTAAGGTTTTGAAGGCTCTGAAGCATGTTAGGCATGATAACATAAACATATTTGAAGTTGACAAAATGTGGTTAACTTTTTTCTACATGACACATCAAGAACAAAGACCTACCATATACAAATGGAAGGATGCGTTAGTTCAGGGGTCCTCAAACTTTTTAACCAGGGGGCCAGTGCACGGATTAAGTGGCAGGCAGTCATCTGCGTCTGCTGGTTTCCCCCCCAACCCCTGGCAGGGGGGGGGCGGGGGGGTTCTGTAAATACCGGGGGCCGGATTGAGGACCCTGGGGGGCTGTATCCAGCCTGCAGGCCGTAGTTTGAGGAACCCTGGTCTAGAGCTAGAACTTTACTGAATTGTGTGAAAGCCAGAAACCTGAAACAGAGTGGAGGCTTTACAGAGCCCCTAACAGCTAGCCCAGCAAGCACCTCTGCAAATGGCTCTAATGCCAAGAAACAACGGAAGGCATTATGCTGAAGTGCACCAATGCTTTCCTGGGCCTGCTGTTACCAGCAGGTCAGACCCATCCCACAGACCCTAACTTACCAGCCTTCCTCTCCAGCCCAACAAAGAGAAAAAAAGAATGAGGATGGTGAAGGATCAGAAGAAAGGATGCACAGATAGCACTTGGCACGGGTGAGAAGAAAGACATGATTTAGGATGGAGCACGGGGGATAAACAGCTCACTGAGTTTTTAACAATGTGCAAGACAGTATCTTGCATTAAGGATTGTGTATGGGTGGGAAAGGAGATGGCAGGGTTATGAGCAAACCCTGACACTTGTAGGGATGGGAAAACATCACCCAGGGAGCTGATAAAAAAAAACAAAAACAAAAACAAAAAAAAAAAGGATGGACATGAAGATCCACCACTATGTCCTGTGGGTAACCTTCATATAGGAGGTCTCTATAGGAAATCCCAACCATTTCTCAAAAAAGATGTATGATTTAACTATGCTACATCCTGTATGAAAAAAAAACCAAAACAACCAAAACTGAAAAACAAAAGGACTCCCCTGCATTAAAATTTGTTACAGATAACCTTTATCTGTTAAGAGCAGAGGCAATTGGTGCATATAGAGAAAGCAAGCTAGGGAAACAATCATGACAAAGGGATATTTCTCTGCTCCAAGGGACAACCATGCAAAATTTGTTGAGATTTTTTTTAGTATCGTGATAACGGAAGAGGTTTGGTAAAGGCTCTGAGATGAAGACAGCTTGCAGTTGTCAGTCAAATGCTGCATTTGCAAGGAGTTCCGTTAACAGGTTTCAAAGTGACCACTTCGGGATTACCAGGGAGCTTTCAAGTTCCCTCCCCAGCAGGAGGCAGCGAACAGATGACTAGCGGAGCCAACACTAGACATACCGGCAAGCCACTGCCCCAAAGGTGGCACAAAGGCTGCACACAGCCTCTATGTATGTCACCAAGGCTACAGCCAGCTCTATGGGAAACCCTAGCTTTTTTCAGTTGTGAGGTATTTGCTCCCAAAACCAAGCTGTTTTTTTTCTTAGGTAGCTTTGAGTTTTCTCCTTGCACAGTTCTTCAGAGGCTATTGCAGGAAAATTGATGCAGAATTATAGAAGAGGCAGTTTCTGGCTTGGGTTTACACCACTATCCACCAGGAGCCTCATGCCTTTTCAGCAGAGCTGCTGCCTAGCTCCCAGTGCCCAGCCTGTGCCTCTGCAGAGGCTGCTCCATCCCAGAGCCTCCCAGAGCCCAGATCCCTGCAGCCAGAGTGGTTTCTGCACACAGGGGGCTTCACAACTACGCAATTAAACATTCTTCAGACTGACCCGCTCAGGAATAACAGCTAGTCTCCCAGCCCTCTCCCTCAGACAAACTCACACAGCCCACTTCTATGTTTACCATTATTTCTAGGTTATCAGTCATGCTATAGCGTGTCTCCTGCGGGCAAACCGAGGAAGGCCACCCAGTCTTACAGAGCTGCATGTACACAGACACGCACGGCAGCAGCCCTCACCATTCCGATGCCGGAGAGGGCTTCTTTGAGCAGTCCATCCAAAAATATTTTATGGAAACACAGTTTATGAAGCAAAGGAGGAAACAGGTCAAATTACAGTCAGGCTAGCAAGCTGAAATAAAGTATCTCTGAGTATCTTTCGATCCCAATCGCATGGTAAAGGGTTGAATACTGCTGATAACTGCAGTTGTCTTCGCTAGAGTTTATTACAAGTTACACAGAAGTGATCCCAGGGTTCCTTGTGTATGAATAAGGGCAAATGGATGTCGGGAGGTACTGGTCTCCATGGGAAGGCCATCCCTGCCTATCAGTCTGAGAAAGGACCATGAGTCATGGTGACTGAGGAAGCAGCAGTTGCAATGAGATCACTGTGAATGAGGCTAACACAGTAGCACAGACGAGCCCTCCATAAGTGCATGATTAAGACATTTCAAAAGCAATTCTGGTTTTAAAGAATTTAAATGGGCCTTGCTGGCAGAAAGGGCCAATTGCTGGCCCCCTGCAACACAGTGGGAACTTAAACTTTTCTCAGGGCAGATATTTACACCAGTTTATCGTCCCTATAACCTATTTCACATCTGAAAATAACCTCTACAAGCAGGTGTCTCTTGCAACCTATTGTTCCCCTGTTTGACAGGAACAGTTTGTGAATATTTAACACCTTGCCGCAAGTTTGTTTCTCGAAGACAGAGAAATTGTTACCACATGCAACGAAGCACAAGGGAGAACTCAATTTTAAAGAGCATTACAGGGCCTTGCATTTCTCATGCAAGTAGTCTTCTGTCAGTAAATGATGCTGTAGGGTTAAGTCAAATTTGGTGTTTGAATTTTTAATACACCTTTACAGGTACCAAATTCAAGCACTCAGAGATACAACCATACTGCTCTGCAAGACAGAGTCCCAGAAGCACTCCAGCTACTGTACCACAGGCTGCTGCAAAGATCTAACTGCACAGGCTAGTTTCTCTGAATACTGCCTCCCCCTCTTGTAGAATCCGTCCCTGAGTAAAACTACTACTTTTCTACACTAATCATCGCTCTTGAAAATGAGTCTCCAAAGGCTATCAAGAGCGGTAAGGCTTACCAGGGAAGTGAGCACAGCTGATAAACACAGCTAGGAAACACGTCTGGGGAGCCACCTGAAATGTTACATACATTGCATGCAGTACATTGCTTTATGGGATGTGCAGGTACTGGGCTCCTCCTATGAGGGAATACCCCAGGAAAGGTTAAATAAAAGCTAAGGCTCATGCCAAATTGTGGTGACGGCCAGGCATGTAGTTTAGTTATAAGGAGTGCACAAAAGATGTCCCTAATTACAGCAGGAACAACAGCAGAGTACCACTTCATTAAGCAGCATCGTCCTGGCACCTCCACTTCCCTGCATCCTCTCAGAGCCTCCTCACAACTGTTTCTTGTACACCTAGGTTGTAATTCAACTCCCACCCATGTCTTTGCTGAAAGTGCAAACAGCCCCCTCTGCAAAGAGTAGGCCCCCTCTGGCTCCCTTGTAAATGTATAGAGGCTCTCCCAGCTTCTTCCCTTGACTATGAAAGAAAATTTAGCACAAATACTAACTTTAACTAGGGATAGGATTGCCTTAAAGGTACCAAGCTCACCTGGGGATGTTCACCAACACAATACCTTTGTAGCAACCTCTAGCTCGCCTCAGATGGGCAAGAAATCTGATGGAAAACTCACTAGAATAATCTTGCCCCAGAAAAAAAATAGAAAACCTAGAAGGAATTGGAAAATCCAGTACTATCACAAAATATACAGGAGTCATTAAAAAAGGTAAGTGATAAATACAGATTAAGTTTTAATTCTACAAAGAATTCTTGAAACACCAATTTGATTCTGACATTTCAGACAAATGGCCACATGTAGGTGAATTTGAACTGGATCTTGAGAGCACAGCTTGTGCATACTATTGTATCTGTATTAGTATCACTCAAGAACCAAAACAAAGGAGTAACTTCAAATCATGTTGCTTTGGTCAACAACAACCACAAAAGCTGTGATGCAGCAGCACAGGCTTCAGCACTGATAAATAAAGCGAACTGCTGCTTTCACATTTCCTTTGAAAGATAAGATGACTGCATTCCCTCAAGATGTGACACCGTCTAGTAAGTGACTATCTTCTTGACTTTAGGTGACTAGACAGACAGTTTGTAAAAAAAATAATCACCAAACAAAAAAGAAGCTTTAACATTTAGAAATATTCAAACTTGAAAGATTTTGTTAGCATCATATCCTCCACCCTGATATGCAAAATTTGAGAAAGGGTGAGGTTTTGTTCACACTGTTGAAGATACTAATTTTGCATTCTATTTTGTTATTAATTCTTTTCTGATGTCTTGTTATTGCAGTAGCTCTTTGGTTTATACTTGCTAGTTTTTGAAAAAGGCTTTTAGACAAATGTTTTGGGTATTTGGACCTCAGAAGGTATACATTAATTCTCTCCTTTCCATTTATGCTCCAGCATCTGTTTTTCCAATTGATACATGCTTGCAAACCTCTCACTTCTTCCAACAAATATATCTATGAGATAATTTCACCTTTTCTGATTACAATCTCAAAAGCCTTTTATAATGAAGTTGGTTTATTTCTAAAGCAAGGCACAATACATGATGTTGATGAGCATTACTTACCATTTTTCTGTTTATAGCCTGTATTTATTGTGATGGCAAATTATCTTGTTTACAATTATATGCTAAAATTACTTTTTTATAGAGATTTATTTAAAAAAGATTGATTTGTATTGAATTTTCTGTTTAGAACCCTGAGACAACAGAAACAAACAACTGGCAAGATCATTATTACTGCTTTTTACACCCTGCTTTTCAGGTGCAGCTACTAAAGCAGGACAGTTGATTAGCACAAAAGAAATTAGACCATGGAGACCAAATGGGGAAAACTCCTGTCACCTGATACTACCAAGCTCCTGGGGTGCCCAGTTCCCAGAGCGGTGGAAATGATAAGCGGCCACCTTCTAGTCACAAGTATCTATCTCTGCTGGGGCAAATCAGAACAGCACGTTCTGATTCTCCATTACTTGCTTGCATTTCTATTTAATCAATTCAAGAGTTAATTGTAATAGAACCTGACCTTAGGGCAAATCCTGCTTTAACACACTGGACACTGCAGGGGTATCTTCAGCTCACTTTTCTACCCATGATGTTGTTCCTATCCAATTTAAGCTTCTATTAAAGCTTTTTAGAACCTAGACTCAGTCCATAGAAACTGTAACACTTCACTGCAAATAAACTCATCCTGCTCACTGTCCTCCTGACCAGGGAATCTTTTTCCTCCTCCCTCCCTCACCCTCTCCCTCACAAAATGCTTTCCCACTATCTCACTTCAAGTAGAAAGATTACTACTGTTCTTTCCTTTGAAGAAAGCTGGAATAACTCCAGGAACAGTCTGGCAAGGTGTAACAACTCTGAAGTTTGAGATGACATACAATATGGATTCTAACTTAGGTGTGTGAGTAACAAGCAGGATGCTTTAAGGGCTTCTGGCTAGAAAAGTATCAGTTAACATAATAAGATGCATCATGAATAAATGAGAATCTTTTAAAAAGAAACTGCTGGACTTTCTCTTAAAATGCACCATCTGCTGGGGGGGGCGGGGGGGGAAGTAAAAAGGTTACCAGTCTGTATTTTAGTGGACTGGAGAGGCTGATCTCCATAAGATAAGGTTCTCCCCCTATGTTTTTAACTTCCATACCAGGTTGTACACACTTACAGACTATTTTCAGTAGCAAAGATTGAAATTAACTGCCAGAGGTGGTCAGCTGACCCAGAAACTGTTCAGCCTTATAATACAGGATCAGTCTTCAAGAACAACTTTGAGCTGTAACTTCAGCTTGTATGGAACACAACTGAGATTTAAAAGTTTTCAGCTTTAGCAACTCTTTCTCAGCTCCTTATTGCTTTCTAGCATTACAAAAAAAAAAAAAAAAAAGGACTAGAAATCTTCATACCTGATTTTGCCTTAAAAATGAGTGTACAGTCCTACAAGGTTAACTTATTTCTATGAATGTAGGACTTCCTTAATTTTTCTTCTTTTTTTCTTTCTTTTTTTTTTTTCTCAGAGGGGTTGGTAATCAGTCAGGCACTTAAGACTTATTTCTCCTGCTGTCAAACCAAGAAGGAACTTAAATGGCTATATCCAGACATGAGAAAGAAGGAAAAGAAAGAAAACTTAAGAACTTTTAAGATCACAAGAACATAACATGAACATAAATTGCTAGACCACCAGTTGAAAGGTCATTTTCAAGGACTTCCATTAATTCTTTGCTATCTGTTTGATGGTGTCAGTCATCTCATCTCTTTCCTAAAACATGATCCATAAATTCCAACTTTAGGAGCTCAGCTAACTGAGACATGTAAAGCATGTGACACGTTAACTTAGAAAGATCTCTTCTGCAGCATTCTGTTCTCCACCAATATGCAGATTTGCTCATGTCAGCATGTGGGGGAGACAAGAATATCAGAAGACAATGTCTGCTATTTGTATATAAGAAAATTCTTTACAGCTGGAGTTCAACGATTGTCCTAGCTTGGCTTCCATATGAAATCTACTTTCACCAAAACCAGATTAGGGTATTACCACCTGAATTTGAAAATTCCTGTGAAGACCATTAATGTAATAGAAAAAAAGTTATTTAAAATTTTAAATATTTCAGTCTGTCCAGAGAGTGAATGTTATGTCTTATTATAGCAAAAAACCTATTACAGATTAAAAGTGGGCATTAAAAAATCTTCCTTTAAAAGAGTCAGTAAAACGCTCCTAAAGGCTAATTTCCAGTAAGCTTGGGCAGCAGAAAGATCTGTACTATTTTCGTAAGGCTACTAATGTAATGTTATGTTGTCAAACTGCATAACTGAGTACCTGACAATCACTTTGTTTCACCTTAGAGGGAAACGCCCTTCCTTTACAAGAGGCAAGAACCGTCAGCTAACTGCTGTTGCAGAGTATGTAAAATAAAACAGCGTTTTAATTTTTGTTTCAGTATACTTTGCCTAGATGTTGTTGAACCTAACTTACTTTTGCTGGTTATCTTCATCCTGTGCTTGGCCTCCATCTGAATTAAAAATGAGCTATTTTATAAAGAGCCAGTAATGTTTCAAAGGAGCATGCAGTTTTATAGTACTTCTCTGGTGGCTAACACTGCACTAGCTCTGCTTCTTGCCCCATGGAAACTACTTTTTGGATAACATTTAATCTGCTCTATGTTATAACTCACACAGAGTGAGGCCTTTCAGCCAATCTGAATGATTCAGAGGTGAATTCCGCTATCTTATGCTGAGTAATATCTTGTATCAGGATTAGTCTCACCGAAACATGTTCTTTGTAGCTTAAGAGAGATGGCATTTAACTTTAGGCTAAATCTTTGAAAACCCCATTAACCTGTCTTATAAAAGATTTTATTTACAAGTTCCACGCCTGCAAATCGGGTTGTTACTGTTACAGCTATTACTTCCTATGTTCTGGTGACAGCCCTGACAGAAAACAGACCCTTACCATGGGGGGCTGACACTGCGATACTGCATCAGCTTTTGAGAGGGGGTGTGATGGAGGGGGACTGACGGAGAAGCGGTCACTCCTTTCTCTGACAGTAATACAAATGTTTGAAACAGATTAACTGAAATCAAATGGGGCAGAGACATTAATGAAAACCCTCCATGCTTCCAGTAAGTCACCTAAGAAGGGGAATGGAAGAAGTGCCACCACTTGATGATGTGACTAACATCTGAACAATGAGCTAAGGCTGAACTGAACCAAAAGTTCTGAAGCGCTTGCTCTCTGACACTCAAACCCTGCTTACTGAGACAGGTCCAACCCAAGCCAAACAACTCTGACACTTAAAGCCTGCAACCTGAGCCTAAAGGCTGAATTTGGCAAAATTAATTCTGTTTCTCTCATGGGTTTTCCCAGAAATCCTAGATCCAAATCCTAACCTACTGATGTATTTGAAAGCTTAATTGATATCCTGTTTTCAGAAGCCTCTTTGTAATTGTCTTGCTTATGCTTTTGAGTCCCCATCACTATAAATCTGGTAATAGATGATGTGTATAAATACACCAGCTGTTGTGTTTGGGTCCTGACTGTAAATAAAATCCTCTCTAGAAAATAAATATAGTTGCTTTTGTCTGTCATCAATGCTTTATTACAAATGTTATCTGTTACCACGTGGGATTTTGTCTGGATGCATTAGGATTTACATTTTAATTTGCTGAGTAAAAAAATCCCAATGTGTCTCCTTACAGGCTGCCTTTATAAAGCAGGCAACATGGCAACTACAGATGCTGTTAACTTTTATTATAACTTCTCCATCAATGATCCCAACGAAAATGGAAGTGAGAATCTTCACAGATTTACAAAAGTCTTCCTGCCCTGTATGTATTCAGCTGTTTTCATCCTTGGGCTAGCAGGAAATGCACTGGTCTTTGTCATACTAGTTTTCTACGAGAAACTGAAGGTGCTGACAGACATATTTTTGCTGAACTTGGCTATAGCCGACTGGGTCTTCCTTTGGACACTGCCATTCTGGGCATATTCTGCTGTTCAGGAGTGGACTTTTGGCACTGTGGCATGTCGTGTTATACGGGGCTTGTATACTCTGAACTTGTACACTTCAATGTTAACTCTAACGTCTATCACCTTTGACCGGCTTATTGCTATTACTTTTGCCACAAAAGCACATGTGTGTCAAACCAAACGAATGACATGGGGCAAACTGATCTGTGTCTTGATCTGGGTGATCTCACTAGCATTTGCTGCACCACAGTTTATTTTTAGTGAGGTGTTTAGTATTGATAAGGCAATATGTCAGGAAGAATACCCAAACTATCGCACGGAACTGGTTCTTGAAGTGATCCAAGTGACCCTTGGCTATTTTATTCCCATGCTAGCCATGGTCATCTGCTACTCATTAATCATTAGAACCTTACTGCATGCCAGGAGTTTTCAAAAGAACAAATCTCTAAAAAAAATATTTTCTGTAGTTACCATATTTATTCTCACTCAGTCACCCTATACTTTCTTAAGACTGTTAAAGATCATAGACTGGAGCTTTAACTTGAACAGCAACTTTGAATATGCAATCATCATAACAGAAGCTCTTGCTTATTTCCATGGCTGTCTTAACCCTGTTCTGTATTTCTTCATGGGGGTGAAATTCAGGAGGAACTTACGGAAAATTATTAAAAACTCGAGATGTGTTAAACGGCAAGTTACAGCTAAACAGTGGCAAACCACGGAAGAGGAAGGCTCTAAAACTTTTACTGCCTCAAATAATGCAGATGCAACCAGCATGTACCCACTATAGAACTGCCTAGAGAATCTAGCAAGGGGTTTTTTTGTTGGTTTTTTTTTTGTAAATACTGAGATAAGTAGCCAGCATGAAAGAGGAAATACAATCCCATTAGTAAGTATATTGTGATAAGCTTTAGGCCAACCTATCTTAATCATGATACTTCAGTGTTTTCTGCTTTTCCTGGTCAGAGCTGATCCTAAGACTGCTAACTGTGCAGAAAATATTCAAAAGGTATAAACCCAATGAGATAAAACTGTGCTCTTCATAAAATAAACCTAACTTGGACTTCATGAAGGTCTGCAGACATTCACCAAACCTCTGGCCTGATGGTTTTCCATGAAAGGTGTTTGTTAACAGAAACCGGAGAATGCCTGGATTAAAAACATACACATTTCAATCTTCATGATGGGTTTCATGTGTGATTGGTTTTTTTTGTGGGATTTTTTGTATTTTTCCATTTGGGAGAAGGTCTCCACACACACTTCATTAGTGTTCATCTAAAATTTCTGTAATAAACCAGCATTTTCATCTGCCTTCCATCTAATATCAGGTTCATGGTCTGAATCTCCCCTACACATCTTTGTACCTTGCTTCTGATGACAGAGTCCATATTGCCAGATAACTAGACACCTGTAAACACAGGGATATCATACTGCATGTAGGCTCTAACACTGAGCAGTGTTTCCTTAGATGCATCTCTTGCCCTAATTTCCACATAATCCTTGCACCATGACATCTTTCCAGCTTGTTTTTCCTGGCATTCCCTTGGCACGCTGGTTCCCTTGATGTGAAACTCTGGATTCATTAGTTGTTCTCCTTCCTTGTTCCTGCAGTCCCTCCTTTCCACCTCTGATCTTATCACTTCCCAGTGGGAGGCAAAAAAGGTGCACGGGGGCAGTGCAGAATGGTGCAGAAAGTACGCAAAAGCAGAGAGTAGCAGAACAGGGGTGAAGACTGGAATAGGGAAAAGAAAGATGGGAGGCTGAAGAGGAGCAGAGGGAGGGCTTTGTGTGGCTGTGGGCTGCCTATGATGAAGGCAGGGTTGGGTCTGTCCCAAAGGCTGAAAGCATTACAGCTTTGAAATATGAGTTCTAGCCTGTTTCAAACCATTCTTGCAATAACCACACTCACTCTGAATGTGCCTTTTCTCCCCATTAACATTAACAGTTGCTTAGGCAATTCTTCCCTTACTACACAATTCCTCTTGTTTCTCCTATAGTTTCTCCTAAAAATGAAACTAGGAAGGAAAGTGCTGTGCTTTCACATCTATGTGGCAAGTGAAGCTGCTGTCCCACATGCAGCTGCAAGGTGGGCTTTGCCAGCAGAGGGTGGCAAGAGGTCCTCCTGTCCCCACTCCTCTCCATGGCTGATTCTGCGCTGGGCAGCAAAGGCTTGGAACCACATGCATTTCCCCCTTTTGGCTGCACTGGCATCCTGCCTGGCCACGTGTGTTGTAATTAGGTCAGGAAAGAATGTTATGTATCATTACAGAAAAAAAGAAAGAAAAAAAAAGGGCAAACCAAAGCAACCACAACGCAGACAGGCTGAGACATTCTTTCTACCAAAAGCAGTACCAAGGTGTGAATAAACTCTTTAGACTCTGTTTCCGTAACAGGGTAGTGGCATTTTTATTTTTTTTAACACTTGTGCCATCTGTGATTGTGATTCTGCTGCTGCAACATTTATTGCAGGCATGTAATTCCTACAGTATGTTAAAAAGGAACCAGTGCACTGGTTTACCTTTGGGATTTCGACCCAGTGCTACACAAACACCCTGACCTTTGTTTTAGAATACAATCTGCAAATGTGAACATTTTAGAAATAAGAGTTCAAAAATACAACTCTTCAAAAGAAAACCCACAAGCCTTGAAGAAGCAGGATGCACCGCAGTTGCACAGCTTATCTGAGCTTCTCACATTAAGATATCAGGTTGCTCCAAACTCACATAACAGACCTGATAGCATGAAGCAACTGCTGCCTAATTCTAAGCTTTAGGAAAGGGCTGCTCCAAGGTCAGCCAGAGTTATGCTGGTACAGCATTTATCTTACCTTGCCACACACCTGCGCAGCTCATGACCAAGATGAGTTTTATTTGGTTCTCAACTGACCTGTACTGATAAAGGCGGTTTCTCAAAATCTGCTGTTACGAAGTAATGCCATTGTAATCATTTCATGTCACTTCAAGGGAAGAACTACAGGGGCAGCGTTAAGTGAAGAAAACAAGCAAAAAGTAGAATAACAGTACAGTAGACACCAAATGGGGGACAAATAGAAAAGAAAATGTCCTTTAAGATAATTCACTGCTTTGAGCACCAACTTGCATTTCCAGTCTAGCAAGGACTCACAGCCAAAATAAGGTAAAGTCATTGTAAAAATCTCAGCCAGACACAGCCCGCATAAGGCTCTAAGAAACTATGTCAACAGAGCATGTCTATCACAGATATCCTTTCTACTTGGACCAGCCACCCTCCCTTCTCTTCCCTCTCTTAGATGCTCATTTCCCTCCCTTTTAGACCTTCACCAATCAGTTCAAATTTCTGGCAAAAGACCAAATAACTTGGACTGTTTTCAGCAGAATCCAAATAAAATCTGGCCTGAAAACTTATGTATTTGTATACATTCTTCAGACACGCACGTAGCAAGCAAAATCTTACATCCTTTGGATTTTCCCCAGGCACAGCATCAAAGCAAATTCCACCCCATATATTCAATTCAATGCAAAGAGAACATTATTGGGATGCCAATGGATTATTATTTACATGTCAGGACTACCTCAAGTCTCCACATAGGAATCAGGCCACATTTAGCTGGAAACTCAAAAAATAAAAGATCAAAGGTCTATATGAAGTCAAGGCAGGCCACCAAGAAATCTGCAGCAGTGAAACCAGTAGCTCAGAAAGTCCTGAACTGCAGATCCTTGGAGTATGGGAGAAAACATGAGGAAATCATCAGTACATCTGCTATGGGCTACTGTCAAAGACAGGACAGAGGGTTAGCAGAACATTTGCTCACACTCAATAAAGCGGCTGTGGCATGTTTACCCTCAAACACCACGGTATCAAATGCTGCATTATCTGCTTGTGTGTTAAGCTACACTCAGGCTTCAGGTACACATACACTCCTCACTACAGAAACAAGTGAGAAACTTCTGTGATGTCCTAATCAACACTGCATTCTGCTTTTTTTTTCCTTCAACATGTGTCACAAAGTGCCACACCATCATCTGACTCATGTATCAGTTTCTAGATCTCTACCATAACACAAAACTACACAATCAACATGAGATGCTCAAGACAACCACTGTAAGAAAGCCATTCTCCTCTCCAGTGTTCAGGCTAGTGTGACCTTTCAAACATAACAAGTGTCATGGGGAAGGGCAGGTGTGGACTGCATGCTCTGCAAAGCATGTCTCAGGCTTGGAGTATTACTATAGTAGGAATCTCCCCCCTGCTCATAAAACGGATGAACCAAGAGCAACAGAGGATAAAACACTACTTACTTTCCTGCCTATAATCTGTGAACAAGGGGAAACGGAAAGCCTTTAAGAGTTTACACAGTGCAAGTAGGATGTCGCATGGGTGCCCTTCAAGAATAGTATCCCATTGTTAGTGGTAATCCTTCCTTCCAGCTTGAATACTTTGTGGGACAAGATAAATCTAGCCCAATCCCAAGTTGAAAAAAATAGTGACACACACTTAATTCTTTTCTCCTGGTTGTATTCTCCAGAGCTAACTCACCTATGATATCCCCTCTGCAGATAGCATAAATTCAAAGGAGTAAATTACACTTTTTTTACTTCTCAAATGAACAAACAGAAATTCCCCACTGCAAATTGTCCCTTTGCAAAACAAAGGCAATACTAACTTCACAAGAGCATTGTGAAGTTCAGTTCGTTCAAGTCTGCCAAACACACTATAGACATGAATATACTATCAGTGTCAACAGCATACAAAACAGGCAGAATACATAGAACTTATTTACCAAGAAAACAAAATGTATTTGAAAAGGTTTTTTTGCAAATAAACAAGTCTGTACTGTCTGCCTTATACCCACATTGCAAGTCACTGTGGTTTATGCCGGAAACAGGTCTGATAGGGGCATGAGAGTCTAGGTCTGCTTTTTCAGCAGCAGGCTGGTTACTCTGTGGCTATTTTCAGTTTAGCACTTAGGTTTGTCACACTTATTTTTCGGCTCAGAAGCAAAACAAGTACAGAATTTATGTGAACTTGCTCTTTTTTTCTTCTCAAATATGTAAAAGTTTTTCAAAGACAATATATTTTACGGAACAGAATTTTCAGAAAGTATTTGAAAACATCTGAACAACAGTAAACCAATATTTTGCATAAACATGGATATACATTAAACTATAGAACTACAACATAATTTGTAAACCAAGTACTCATCAGATGGCCTTAGGTCCTCTTCATTGCTAATTTATGCAGAAATAGCTGTAAAAAAATGACTGAAAGCTGTATTCAATCTCCTTTTCTTAAGAAAAAATGAACAAACTTGTGCCAGATTTAGCTAAGCGATTCCTGTTCTTTCTTCTCTGTAAACTATTACCTTTAAAGTTGTAAAGAATACTACAGAAACAGACCAGTTATTTCACGCTCCATTCAATGAAGCCTGACATAAAACCTGCACATCTTTCCTTATTTTTCCCATCTCCTTGTTCTCTTGTTGCTCATTGATAAGCAATGGCGAGTCTGAAAAAGAGTATTGCTTAACTCCTATCATAAGTTAAGTGTGAATGACCGGCAATCCAGCATGGACTGCAAGCTGATTTTAATGGTGACAGTGGGACTGATGGCAACACAGAATTAGGACTACTTCATGCTGTGGTAAAGCAGGAGGAGGGAGAGGATGGAGCTGTTTGGATTTACTAGATTTGATGCTGACTGTGCAAATAGGCCAAAACTATTTTGTGCTGGTCTACTGAACACGTGGCTGGGAACAGAAGTGTCTTCTCTTTATGCAGACGTTGGCTATCCCCACTGAATGGAAAAAAAGCCCAAAACCAACACTCCAAGCAATATCCAAGAGTCCCCTGCCCATGTAGCAGTGTTTACTCACAGATCTGTCATGCTTTGATCCAGAGACTCTCCCTCCATCTGACTTTCATTGTGGAGAGAGTCTGATTCCTGTACTCGGCACAGCTCCTCATCAGTGATTATATCAAATACTGCATCATCTGGTGGTTTAGAGGCTTCACTGGCAACTGTGCCATAAAAGGACACGAAAAGAAACATAAACAATATTAGTTGGCTGGCTGGAAAACAAACAAGCAAAACCCTTAAGGGGGAAGACTGGGCCATTCCTCTACCTTAACAGAAGCATTAAGTAACTACTAGAACCAACTGAAAACCTCAGGCTGACTGACAGTCATTTAATATACATGCAAATTTCTGTCAATACCAATTAAATTAAAAGCTGGAAGCAGTCCCACCCTGAAAACTCTCTATGAACATACAGGTCCTTGGAGCAGGAGGTGACTACGTGGTTTCTTGGAGAATAAGAACCCTACTTTCTTCTCCACAGCATACAAACAATACACTAACCAAAAGCTCTCTCAGATGGTGACACAGGCGATTCCAATGAAGCTGGTGATCCTTCCTGGTTGGCACTGGATCCAGAGTCATCTGTGCTGTCCACAATGACTCTAGGCTTATTAAAGCAAGCTCTGCAGCAACGCTCCTTTTTTCCACCAGGTTTTGTCACCATGTAGTTGTTGCAGCAGTAGTAGCAGAAAATGCGACCACACATCCTAGAAATGATTCAACACCAAAGGTGTTAGAATAACCACATACAGGTGGAACATATCTACGTGACAGAGTTTGGGGCTTTGTCATAACGGTCGTCTTGTCTGCAAAAGCCCAAATGCTACATCTGCAGCAAAACTCGTAATACAGACTGTGCTGCTTTCTGAGGTGAAGAAAGTTTTCTTGAGAAATACAGGACAGAAATTCACATTCACACTTTGCTGCCTTAATAAATAGGGAGAACAGAAAACCCCATAAAATACTAAAAAAAATTATATCTACTTTTAAATATAAAGACATAAACCAAATACCCACAAATGTGCAATACAAATAAATAATACATGTATAAAGTACACAGGAAGGAAACGTACTTAATAATATTACATAGGCCAAATCTCATACTCAGAGCAAAAGTCTATTTGATTGGAAGGACTGTAAGAACACATCCATACATCTCTACCCAGTAATCAACCCCTCCCCTTCAGAAAGGGAAGAAAAAACAATATTGGACACATGCAAGTGCATTCATGCCTCCTGTCATCTCTGTTCTGCAGTCTCTCAGTATTAAGCCTGTCAACTATTTTTTAATGAACATGTTAAGATTTTCAGGAAGAAAAGCACCCAGCAGGGATGACTTGTTATTTGTGAAGTCTTAGTGGTTTGGGTTTTTTTTTTTTTATAATAATTTAAGTCATTAGTAGGTGAAAACATGAAGAGGTTTCACAGATTTTAGTACAAATGAGTAATTTGGAAGTTGGTACTGGAAATTACTTCACTGTTCATTAATACCCACTGAATGTTCCCTACATTCATATGCAGTTAAAACAGTCCCAAGACT
Source organism: Microhierax caerulescens (assembly GCA_035590215.1). Lineage (NCBI taxonomy): Eukaryota > Metazoa > Chordata > Aves > Falconiformes > Falconidae > Microhierax > Microhierax caerulescens. Next base: position 98,319,208 of record JAVJGJ010000047.1, read on the forward strand.
ACACACCTTGCATGATGAATCAGGTCACGAACAGTAAAGAGCCAAAAAACCCATACCACCAAGACCCTGAAATGTATCCACTTAAGTATATTTGAAGCCAAAACAAACATACCACCAAGACCCTGAAATGTATCTACTTAAGTACACTTGAATAAATCTAGATCAGGTAACTAATAACTTCAGGCAGGCTAACTGTATAGGAAATAATTTAATATTAACTTTTTTTAAAAAAGATTACTCTGCAATTGGTTATTATCTCTGAACATACCTAGTGTAAGTAACCAAATTTATAAAGTCAAAGCACATTGGCCTTATTCTGGAACACTTCTACCACACTAGCAAAACCACCTTAGTGAATATTGTTCACAGCATGCACAGAGCAGTGCATAATAAATATATTAAAAACACGGTCTTTCAAAGAAACACACTATGTAGGGTGTGATTATCTTTGTTTCCAGAAATGAGAAACTGACAGAATCCCCAAGTCAGAGCTGCATCCGGATCTTTGCCTTAATACATGTCAAGGGACCTTTCTATTAATGTCTCCTACCCCCTTGAGACATCATGCATTCTTTCAGACTCTACAATGTCCTCTATCAATGGTTTTGAGCAAAGAACTGTGAACATTAAGAAGTAATCAATGTAAATGATCACCCTGAATTTCGCTTTTGAACAGTGTAACAGAGTTCAACAAACTGACCTGCAGTGGTGTCGGCGCACCATCCATGAGAACTCTCTCTGGCAATCCAGACAATGATTAACTTCTGTGTCCCCCTGCCATCTTTGCTCTGCGCTAAGCTTCTGCTGGAACTCCAGAGCATCTGATTTTTGCCACAAAGCATCCTTATCTCTGCACAGACATAGTTAAAAAAAAAACAACAAACAACACAGAAATTATTAGTCTTGGTTTACTGGTAACCAACCTCAATTAGAATGTTGATAAAAGCTTCCTGGTAAAAATTGCTTTGCTGTTACTTCTGAGGAGCTTTCAGAAATAAAGATAGATCAAGAAACCTACTGAACCTCTGGCGAAGGGGAAGGGGAGAGAAATACATGCCAGGCAGAGAGCTACATATTTTTGCAAAACAGAAAGCAAATTAAAGAGAAGATAATATTGGGTGTTAGATTTTTAACTGCATTATGGAAATGGAAAATTTCAACTGCTGATGAACTTGACCATTATCTTCAAGTCAGGAATACAAGACTGAACGACCTAGGCAGTATCCCTTAACATCCTAAGCTAGGATTTTAATTTCCACTTGATGTTTATTTTGAAGCCAACCTGATAAGTTCTATCAAACGTTCTTCAAGGAACTGTTTTGTTCTTGTCAGGTCATCCAGTTCAGCAAATAACTTCTGATCGCTGCTATTTTTGTCTGCTGCCACCTTGCTGAGCTTCTCACTGTAATCCAGGACCTTCTCTTTTGCTTCATCAGCTTCTTTTTGGACCCTGGTCAAATACAAAGGCAATTAAGAATGGGGTTTAGCTCATGTGAATTCAAGTCTTCCCCATGGAAGAAAGAGGTCTGTCACCCTGATAAACAGGTAGTTTCAGTCAAATTGTTCTCAAGAATGGACATTTTCTATAGCTAGCAAGAATCTCTCTAGCTTTCTGCATCAAAAAGTGCACACAGATCCATTATCTAGTGTACACAATCAGCAATTTCTTGGATGCCCTGTTTATAGCAAAGCTTATGACAGCTACCACACTGGGAATAAAATTAGTGTCCTTGGAAGCCAAGATCAGCAGCAGCTGCAAAGTGAGCTAAAAAGGGAAAGTCCTATAGCTGCAGGTTGCTCAGCATTTGCAGGCTGCACACAAAAGGGCCATTTAGTACCTACTCCTCCATAGCCTTCACGTTCACAAAAGAGAAACAAACCAGTTTCTCACAACATTCTTGTAACACAGATGCAATTTAAAAGCTAAAGCTTAAGATAATTCAATTCACTGCACAGTCAATGTAAATAAATGTCACCTTGAAGCTTCCAAGAATATAAGTCTTGGCTTGACAATATGGCAATTTCAGTACTGTGAGACCTAGCAATGGATCAAAAATGCTACAGCAACACAACATGAAGGGCTGATCTGGTCTGAAGTCACTCAGCCAATTCAGCTGAATTCAAATATTTTGAGACTTTGATTTCATACTGACAACCTTCAGCACATAGGTAAGAGTCATTCAGTCTTCCCACAGACAGATGATATCAGCACAAAAATGTAAAAATACAAAGGCTTTGGTTAACCCATTAGACCCTGTGTCAGCCCATGCCTCATGAAGATCTATTTTGGACTGCCAGATAATCTACACCACACAAGCCTACCCACATCACAGACCTTTGAAACACTGCCCACATTAGATACTTAAAACTAAGAAACCTGACAAAGACATGCAGGATGTGGTCCCATTCAAATAATTCTTACTGATTCCCTGAAACTTCATGAAGAGGAGAAAAAACCCAAACTGTCAAAAAGCACAAATTTTCCATTCCTTATGAAGAGAGCCAATATTGTTTTTTTAAATTTCGTGACTAACCTATAAGGTAAAAGAGGGTTATAAATTGCCTTTCAGCTTCATAAAGGACAACATGCAACGAATTTTGACCATCAGCTAAATTAACAATACAATAAAACCTAAACCTTGCATTCATGTGTGCTGTGTAATTTACATATTTCTCATCTGAGGTGTTAATCTGATATTCCCTGTCAGTGCCCATGAACTATTTGCCCTATATAAACCCCGTAGCGTATGCTACTTCATAAATCACAGACATTTTCAATATGCTTTGGTTACTGGCCCCTTGTTTGGCTTACAATTAATGGCTTGTGTAAAGAACCCAAACTCCCACCTTTCCAAGAGTTCTCTCAGAGATGTCACCTCCTCTTCCTTCTGCAGCCGAGCAGATTCTGATTCAGACAGCTGTTCTCTTGCTTCATCCAGCTTTCTAGATAAACTCGTGTTTGCAGCCTAGGGAAATAAATACCATATTTCTTTACACATAAAAACAACACTTCACCAAGCATAGGACAATTACCAAGACACCTAAACAATGCTTTAAAAGAATCAGTTAAAGCCAAACCACCAATTAAGATATTACTGTATAAGCGGACACTAATCAGTTGTGTACTAGTGATTGATTACTTCTGTCACACTGAATAAGGGATAGACTCTACAGGAAGACAGTATTAAGCCAGTAATTCTTATTAGCCCATGTCAGCTGAGCTTTTGTTTCCTTATCAAGGAAAATCTCTCAAAGATAATGGCAAAAGAATATGCCCTAAAAGGTTTTTCCCCACCTGTAAGTTTCAAAAGGAAAGAAAAAAATGGAAATGAGGAAAATCTTCTTTATTAAAGCTATATGGAATATGAAGGACAATGGAAACAAAAACTTGTTTCACAGCTAGCCTCTCCAGAGAACTCTGCCAAACTCTGAGCCCTCAGGGAACTAACTAACTGCATCTAAAGGTGTACATATTTCTGCTAGCAGGCAGGGCCAGGTTCAATAACCTTAACTTTCTTTGTTCTGGATTCCTTACGCCTGAGTACAACCCTCCTAATTCAACTGTTTGACAAATGCATTGCAAAAATCTGACTTTTTTCTGGCTGAGTTATTTCTCAGGCAGATTAATTCTCTGATTCAGTGCCCCTTGCAGCCTGTAGACAGTTGGATCCACACGTGTGGCTGTGTGCAGTGGGCATGCAAGGCCTAAGACAGACACCTTTTAAACCTGCACCCCCATTTAAGAAGTGTACACATAACAAGGTCTCACAAAAAAACTGACTAGCTTTCAAAGCAGGACAAATCCTAAGTGCCATTGTGCTTTTCATAATCTCTGTTTCAGTGGCTAACTTTCAGCTGCTGAGTATTTTGTCTGCAGCACCCATATTTATTGAAGGGCATTCTCAGACACACAGCTAGCCACCACAAATGCTGTCTGCCTTCTCAATTATAACACTAATGCCTGCTGACACAAACACCTCTGCCTTTTAATCAGATCAAGCACCTACTTGTAACTCTGCAATCTCTTCCTCTGCAGCACGCTGTTGTCGCTTCTGCTCCTCAAGTTGCTCTCTTACTTTCCCACACTCTTCACTGACAGCCTATCAGAGAGATTGAGCAAGGAGTTAGCATTCCTCTAGCAGCCATCCCTTCATCTACAAAATTCCCAACTGTGAATCACATGTGCTTTTACTGCTATGCATGGGATAAATACAGTACCACTGTCACGCTCATGAAAGACGATGACAGATACCCAGCTCACAGATTCAAGGCAAGTCCCCTCTGTGATTTACTGTTACTTTCTATGGGCTATTACAGTTCTCAACAAAAAGAAAGCCCAACTTGCAAAACACTTTGGCTCAAAAGAGTGAAACAGCCCAAATCATACTGAGGTTTAAGAAGACTTTATGAAAATGAAACATAAATGAATCTACACCATTTGCTCAAACTCGTGGGCTTTCTGGATACCACCACTGGCATAAGCCTCTGATCAACTGCCAGAATTAGACATTATCGCAGAATGGCAGGACAAACACAATAAAATCTTCAGCTTTTAGGTGTGCTGCTTCACACATATAGGGCTGACACATATTTCTGGAAGCAAAACTTTGATCTTCTCGGCTGCTACCTTGACCAGTTGAACGCAGATATATATGAGGGAATTAATGGCAAAAGTATCTGGTCTCAGTTTAAGTTGGCTTTCATCAAAATCAATTTTAAGGAGAAGCAGTGTTACAGGTGTGGGGAATAGGTCTTGCAATGTTCACATTGCAAAAAACAAAAAAATTAAAGCTGTGACCAGAGGGAACAGTTACAGAAGATGCCACTTTCAGTGCCAACACAGGAAATCATCACCCTCTCCATTACTGGCTGGCTTTTCCATATCACATGGCCTTTCCACTGCGCTCAGATGGCCACACTATACATCTCCAAAAATCTGTGAAGAGTTATTTTACCTCCAATAGGCCTAGGTCATGAGTGTAGAGACATTTTTGGATTCCCAGGTTAAGTTGTGTGCTAGTCTCAGAGCCTGACCAACACAAACCTTAAGATTTCATGCAGTAATTGCTTCAGCAGACACTAAAGCAGGGGAAATCCTGTACAGCTCCCTCACCTATGATAATCACAGTAATTTACCTTGAATTTTGTCTGATAATTTAGAATCTCTGAGCTCATTTGAAATTTTATTGCAGACAGCTCTTCTTGGCTGGTCTCTTGGAAACTCTGTGCCTGTTTCTTTACTGTCTCCAGCTGCAATTGCAGATTTGGGACAGCAGCAGCACATATTTGAGCCTCGTCTAATTTCTCTTGCAGGCTCTTGTTCTCCTGTCTGAGATTAGAGGTGTCGAGCTTCAGCTTCTCCTGTTGCTCTGCTGCCTGTTCTTGCAGTTCTTTGAGCCTTTCTGTGGCCTGGGCTAAGCGCTCTTCTGCATCCACCTTTTCAGAGGTCAAGGCACAAATCTGAATGCCAAGTTCAGCCATATCTGTGTTGGTCCTGTGGAGGAGATCTTTGTTTTCTTCGTTTTCCATTCTAGCAGCTTCCAAGTACTGCTTAACCTTGAACAGCTCTTCCTTCAGGTTCAGCAAATTATTTTCCAGCTCAGCTTTCTGATGGGCTGCTGTCTCCTGCTCTTTTTTCAGCATTTCTTCTCTTTCTTTACATTGCACCAATTCTTGCACATGGTTTCTGTTGAGAGACTCAATTTGCTCTGTCAGCTGCTGGACAAGTGCCTTCTGTTCTCCCAAGACAGTTTCTGTGATTGACAGCTCACCTCTCATCTGCTCTTGCTCATTAGTGGTCTGTTGAAGCTTGACTTGCAGGTCAAGGACTTCTGCTTGCAGCCTAGACACCTCACCTCGGTTGACCTCCAACTGCTCTTCA
>JAVJGJ010000047.1:98325188-98360536 GCA_035590215.1 Microhierax caerulescens
GCTCCAACTGCTCTTCACTAATGGTCAGTCTGGAGGCCAGTTCTTTTGCGTCCTTTTCCAGAGAAGCTGCCTGCTCTAGTTGGTGTTTTTCCACTGATTCCTTTTCTGATGTAAGGGATTCAATAAGCTTTGTCTGATGAAGGCATGTCTTTTCAACACTGAGCTTTTCTACCTCAAGAGTCTCTGCTTTCTTCCTATGTCTTTCAGCTTCTGCTCTTAGCTGCTCACATTGGCTCTCCATGCCTTGCAGTTCTACCTCCTTCTCTGTGAGCTGTGACTGGAGACACTCTTTGCTTTCCTTCAAGGCACCTAAGCTTTTTTCCATTTGTAAACTACGCTGTTTGGCACTCTTAAGCTGTCCTTCAAGTGAGGCGTAAGACTCCTTGGTGGTCTCCTCTTTTTGCTTTAGTTCTTCATAGTCTGAGTGCAGAGCCTCTAATCTCTCCTCCAGAATTTGGCTTTGCCTCCTGGCATTCTGCAAATCTTCATCCAGCTGTCTGTTCTCGCCCCGGAGCTTCTTCTCCTTTTCATCAACTGACACCAGAGCATCATCTATCTCACTCTGAAGCTGTTTCTCTGAGGCTCTCAGCCTGGCTACCTCAGCTTCCAAGGAAGCTTTAGAAGCTTCCAAATTCTTCAGCTTCCCTTCCATCTTGTCCTTGGACTGCTGCAAATTCACGTTCTCCGCTTTCAGCTTCCTGCTTTCCTCATCCATTTTGCTCACTGCAGAGTTTTGCTGTTCTGTCTGCTCCTCCAGCTCCTTGACTTTCTGGCTGAGATGCTCTTTCTCAGACAAGAGTTTCTGGTTTTGCTCCTGAAGGCTACGCACAGTCTGACTCACCTTTGTTAAGCGACCCTCCTGTAGTTCAAGTTGCTCTGCTTGCAACTGGGATTCCTGCTTCAGTGCTCCTTCCCTCCTACCATACTCCTCCTCAAGTTTCTCTTTTTCTTTCCTTGCTTCCTCAAGATTTTTTTCCAGTGACCCCACCTGAGCCAGCAACCCCATTACCTGGGTCTGGAGCTCAGCCATCTCCTTTCCTTTCAGGGTCAGGGCCTTCTGAAGTGCATCCATTTCCTTTGCCATGGTTTCCAGGCTCCCAAGCAGCTTTTCACTCTCTTCTTTGGAGTCAGCAGTGAGGCAATTGTATCTGGATTCCAGTTCCTTCTGTGCCTCTTCTTTCAGCTGCAACTCCTCCCTTGCTGCTTTCAGCTGAGACACATGTTCATCATTGAGTCTTTGCATATCTGCCTTTTCCTTTTCTGTCTCCTGAAGTTTCTCTAACAAAGCCCATATCTCTAGGGCAGAGTCACAGTGGGCTGTGGCTTGCTGTCCCTTTTCCTTCAAGGCAGCATCAAATTTTGAAAGGAGGTTGAGTTTCTTCTGTTCTATGGAACTCAGCTTGGCTCTGAGCTCATCAATGCAAAGATCCTTCATAGCAACCAAAGCCCTAGAGGCCTCCAGTTCCTGATTCAACACCTCCAGTTTTGAGGCACAGGTTTCCTTGCTGGTCACAAGCTGTTCCAGCTTTGTTGAATATTCCTTCTGCTGCTCCACTGCATTCAGTTCCAGTGACTGCAGGCACTTCTGCAGGTCATGAACAGTGCTCTGAGTGGAGTGTGAAACCTCACATTGCTTTTGTAACTCTGTGATCATCTTTGTCAGCCGGGAATTCTCCTCACTGTAGTTATTGCTCTTCTCCTTTTCTACCTGTACTTGTTCTTTCTGAAGGCGGACAGCTGCCTGGAGCTCCTGGTTTTCCATTTCTAGCTGGTGAATACGATCTTGAAGTTCCCTCTGCCTCAGCTCAGCCTGGTCAAGTTCTACACGCATCTCTTCAAAGCCCTCAAGGTGTTCAACATTTAGTGAGCTATTTGCATCAGGGCTGGAGGGAAACTCTTGGGCCTAAATGAACAGAAGGGAAAACCAGAAAGTTTAAGAAGTATTAAACAGGTATTTGAATTATGTGCTCAAATGAGAGCAAGTTCAGGTTTTTAATGCAAGGTGACATTACATCTTGCATCCACAGCACTACAAGATACCAACTCATAGGAAATGGGGCTTGTTTTCAGAAAAGATAAATGAAAACATACCTATCTGCAGGCAGGCTTCTGAGTATTTGCTTTCCTCTACAGGATTTGCATGTTCAGTTGAATCAGCTACCACACAATTCCCTTTTTATATAAACTTTTAATTAATGTCTCTCTCTCTGTAGTTTACCATTACAAGAGTCATAATCACCATAAAACTACGAAGTTCTCTGGAACTATGCCATTAATTAAAGATCTACCATGCCACATAAACATTTATTTGTAATCTGCTTACCTGCAAATAATTGCTCACTAAACTGCTCATGCTGGAACTGCGACTTGGGGGCTTCCACAAATATGCTGAAGATCCAAGCGAGGACAGTGTCCTCCTGTTGATCACACAGAGAAACGATATATGAGAAGTCTAAGCACATACATATATGTGTTTCTACTCTGATATGCAAGATTTATCTAATTGTAACTACCACATACAAAAAGACATAACTGCGCCTGGTGTCTGGGCTAACAACCACTGCAGCTGATGGAAAACTAAATAGGGCTATCAAAGGCACCTATAAAAGATTATGGGGTTGGTAGCTGTGACTTCCCACATCCACAAGAACCAATGCAGCTTTGCACTAAGAAATTGTATTGCCGTGTAGTGACGGCTCAACCAGATGGTGGCAACATGGAGTTCTAGAAAACCCCCGCTGATAGGAATGGATCTGGATCAGACCTAGTAGTTTTTGTAATCCTTCCGCTTTGGGGTGGGAACAGGCTGTAGTGACTGCACATTGTCATCTCTATCATTGCTGCAAATGAAGCACACTTGGCTGTTCAGTCACTACATGTCTCAGCACTTAAAACAAAAGGAGCTAAGAATATTTCTTCTTGTGCCTGTGAAGAATAGTGTGGTGGGTTGACCTTGGCTGGATGCCAGGTGCCCACCAGGTGCTCTATCACTCTCCTCAGCAGAACAGCAGAGGAAGAAAAAAGGAAGAAAATACCTGTGGGTCAAGACAAAGGCAGTTTAATGAAACAATAGCAAAAGTCATGTGCATCCGGAAATGAAGGAAAACGAAAGATGCTATTCTCTACTTCCCATCCGGAAGCAATGTTTGGCCATTTCCCAGGGAGCAGGGCTTCATTACACGTAGCAGTTGCTCCAGAAGACATATGCCATAAACAATGAATGCCCCCACCTTCCTCCTCCTTCCTCTTACCTTTTATATCTGAGCAGATGTCATATGGCATGGAATATCGCTTTGGTCACTCTGGGTCAGCTGTCCTGGCTGTGTCCCCTCCCAAGACCTTGCCCATCACCAGCCTACTGGGATGGGTATGGGTGGGTGGGGTTGGAGAGACAGCCTTGATGCTGTGCCAGCACTTCCAAGCAGTGGAAAAAAACCCACTGTTGTGTTATCACCATCTTTCTAGGTATCGATACAAGCACGGCACTGGGAGGGCTGCTATGGGGCTCAGCCAGACCCAATACAAATAGCTTGGGATTTGGGCCTAAACTGCACTTACTGGAAGTACTCCATTACAGAGCATCAACTCTGATCTCTGGTACACAGTATACTGAAGCAAAAAAAGGCCAATTTGGTCACAGACTAATCACATGGAGAAAGTGTATACCTGCTGTAACACAAGTATTCCTACCTTCAAAAGCAGAGCTTTTACAGATTCTGTAGCAGGCAGGTATTTTATGGCCCTGTTAATCCAAAACAACAAAGTGGTTTTATCTTACCTGGCAAATGCTGGCCAAGCAGCATCTAAATCATAGCCTCTCGATGCCAAGTCAAACTGAACGTCAGTGAGCTCATAGAGTTGACCCACAATGTCAGAACTCATTTTGGAATTCAGAAATGGACTTCTTGCATAGTACCAGTCACTTCAAAACAAAACAAAACAAAACAAAACAAAACAAAACAAAACAAAAGAAGTAATACTCATTCATAAGGAAAAAAGAAGAAGCAGTTTCACTTGCAAAAAAACCCCCACAACATCATTATTCACTCCACCCCAGGAAAACTATATGTTATTCTAAATGCAAACTGAAAACAACCAGACCCACCAACCAATATCCCATCCTTTCAATGTGAATGAAAATTAAACAGCTTCAATGAATTCCGCATAAATACCTTTAGAGGAGCCCCTGCACAAAATATTTTTTGCTCTGTGCTTGGGCAAAACACTGGCAAGACAAAATATTTATACCTATTCATACACCAGGATAACCACACAGTAAACACCTAAAGCACACAATACATCAAAAATGAGGAACAGAAAGCAGCAGCCAGAGTTAAGTACACTGTGCAAATAGCTGGCTTTTTCTAAATGCCCTAGCAGTGCCCCTCCAACCAACTACAAACTATCTTTGGTGTTCCTTGGCTCGGGGCAAGCTGTTCCTCTGCATGACAATCAAGATGCTTCCTGGGGCTTTGCGCAACATATCCAAATTAATCCTCTCTTGTGATGTACAGTATCTTCAGGATACTTCAAACCCAGGATCTTCAATGCTTATAAAAATGTCACCTTTGAAACTGACATACAGAAGCATCAGTACCACCCACTCCACACACTAGCTGTAACAACTTTCAATCTTTGCCAGCCTAAGATAGGTATGAACCAGTGACCCAGGCCAAAAGGTTTATTATCCTTCGTATCCTATTACCAGCTCTCTAAGCCAGCCATTTGGAAGGGTTTCGGTTTCTTTCAATAGCCACTAGGTGATGTTTGATCACACTGAACAAACACCCATTAGTTAACAAGGTACTTTGCTATTCACCTGGTCACCTTGGTGTTCATAAAACATTGCTGCAAAGTGTCTGCTAGCCTTTGGTGAACCAGAGAGTAACGAAGAAATGCTCTTCCTTTTCCAAGAGATGTTCGTAGCTGGAAGGGAGAAACCACACAAAAAAGAAAATTCTAAATACCATTTGTAATCATGTAGAGACATGGCCAGAACAGTCTACATACCAACACAAAAAAAATCATGATAAGCCACTAGGTGTAAAGGAAGTCATAAGAACTGCCACTGAGAGACACCTTCGCCCAAGACTGTCATTGGGTGAGATATTTTTTGAATGAAAAATTTTTATCTACAGTTGGCTGTTGTCCATTTTATATAAATAATATATTTTAAAATACATAAATAAAGTATAACAGAATAAAAATAATATAATGTATATTATTATATGTATATAATAAATAATATAAAAGGCACCACAGGACCAATGAAACATCTAATATACCAGGCACATGAGTACAGCCCATGCTAAGTACAATTCCCAATATGAGGCAAAATCTCAGTGTGCCCAGAAGCCAGAAGTGACAGCTTAGGTTACTTAAGACGTGTCTGGCCACAGCTGGAAGAACTTCAGGGCAGATCTAGTCACAGAACACAGATCTACACATATACAAATATACAACCTCATGGACACAGTAAACCCAGGCAATGCAAAAAGCCTTTCTTAATACTTACCCATTAAGTTGATCAAAATCTAATTCTTACTTCAGACCAAGAGCAGCTGCATGACCGAAATTAATGGATCTTTTTATGAAGACAGCTATTAAATCAACATAAGGGGGATCACAAAACCCAGCATTAAATTTTGCTATAGCTATTTACTTGGGGAATTGATGTTTTGTTTTGTCTTTTACATTTGAACTATCTGCTGTCCTGCAAAATAGTGAAACACTGAATAGTAGTGTTACATTTCTCTTTTCCATCAAAATCAGTAACCAGTTTAGAAATGGAAAATGAAAATGATGACAGAATTTCTCACCAGCCGGACATGCTCCCAACTAAACTGTTCATCCAAACATCTAACCATAACATACCAAATATATTCATGATTTAAAATGGAGGCCAAGGAAAATATTAGATGTGCTGAGGCACAAGTTAGCAGGTTACTGTCAATTTTGCTTGAAAAGTTAGTGTGAAAGAAGGCTCAAAGGCCACACAAGCTTCCCCTCCTTCTGCTGAGTATTCCACTGTGGTGAAGTGAGAATAATACCTCAGCTTTCAGTTTCCCTGGTTTTGCTGTTACTAGGCTTCCATTCTAAACTAAGACACAGATTCCTTGTTTATCTCAGTAATCCACTATATACAAAAATGTCCCTTATACATGGAATGATGAAATGTGGAGCAAAGGAAGCAATACCTTTTACTGCTTTTTATTTTTTAATTCTATAGGACACAAAGCATGAAATAACATGGTCCCCAAAGGCTAAGTATCATGGAAACAGCAAATTTAATTTGCCACCTGGTTTTCACCCTCATTCACCCTGTAGATGTGCAAATACTTCTTCAGAGAGATGCTATCCCTGCTCTGTGCACAAAGCTTACAAATGTTTTTCCTAACTAGGCATATTTAGTGAATACCTTAAGAATAGTAAAAAAAAAAACCACTGGAAGCCACTGAATTAATCCTATCTTTACTCCCATTGGTTTATCGATTTAAAACACAATGCCTTTTTAAAGCATGGATGTACTAGAACAAAATGTATATGATGAGAAGCAGAGAAAAATATTTACATATATGCAGCTTCAAGTAGCCAAAGACTATTTGACTAGGAAGCAAACCATGCCACCTCCTGCTACAGCCCTGCTAGAATTCCGGGAGGCAGGCAGTGTCTGGTATTGTCAGTGTTTCCATGTTGACTGCAAACACCGTAGCTAAGGCCCAATGGATGGCTGTGAAGTCTTGGAAAGCTGTTTATTCAGTGTAATCACCTTTTTAAAGGGGAACTACCACTGCTCACTTAATGTCATCAAGTACAAGGCTCTATTTAATTAACAGATGTGCAGTTTCCACGGTATTCCTATTTGCCTCCTTGCTCCACCTCTCTAGCATATAATGCACCCTAATATTAGAAGCTCTGCAGGTAAAGCAGAAGAGGAGACATTATGCTGTTAAATGTTGGACCATTTAACTGCCAATACTCTTCTTAATAGTATAAAATAAATATATAAAATAATAAATAAATAAAAAATAATAGTATAAAAATAAATAGTATAAAGAAATACTTAAAAGCAACTGCCAATACTCTTCTTTCCTTGTTTGCTTCTATCTTTGAAAGTCAACAAGTACCGCCCAGTGAGCAAATAGTTCTGTTCAGCCAGGTTCAAAAATTGGCTGCTGATTTCCACCTGTAATGAAGGGGAATAACCAACATTTTTCTGTCATCTGTCATTTCAATTCTGGACCTGAGTCTGCCAGCTCAGTTAAGTGAAATGGTTGACTGATTTATTTTTTTTAGAGTTCATATTCCTAAACCACAAGCTAATAAAGTTAAAACTTCCACAAGCTAATTTCTATGGCTGCACATAAACTGAAACAGAAAATATCTTTCTTCCAAACTATAATTTCTGACATCATGCTAACCATTAAACAGCCATAGGTACTGAAGAAGCAGAAAAAATCAGGGCAGCCTTTACATGTGGTAATATGCAGGTGATACCATAGGCAACAGAGTGTTGAAGGCTACAACACAGTCACCTTTACAGAGAAATCATATTGGCTACTGCTACTGAGAATTTAGGGGCCAGTATCTGCAGTCAGTGGACCTTCCCTGTAGTAACAGTCACTGTCTATGCTTCTCCAGTCTTTCTGGAAGTAGTAGGATAGTCAAACCCAATTTCTACAGCTCTCTCCTCTTTCCCTTCCCAGCGGTAAAACAAGTTGGAGCCCTTCCTTTGCTTGTTCACCTTGGAACAGCAAAATTCAATATTGCTTAAGTTGCCAAGAGAAGAAAGTGAGGTAGGAAACACAGAGCCTGCCTCTGCTAGAGTATCATGGCTCTCTTTCAGCTGACTCAAACCAACATTACTTAGAGTGGCTGTGGAGGAACTGCTAAGAGAATAGGGAAATCTGATGTAAATTGTAACTTGCCAATACACATTAGCACTGCTCACAGATACAGAACTGAGCATCAGGACAACACTGGCTGGCACCACCACAACACTCCTATTTTACCCGCTCTTCTTCAGATGATTCTGAAGACTCAGACAGGATCAGCACAGAAAGCTTCTCACAGTACTTATTTCACCCACTCATTGAGCTGAAGATATAACAGGGCTGTTACAAGATGAAGCTTTTATGACTGTATCTAATAAAGCTTTTTGTCCTGTTCATGACAGCTCACCCAAGGGAATAATGACAACCATCTCGAGCCATTACATCATGCTATTTGACATGGAGGAACAAAGTTGAGACAGAAGATGAAATTCTGCTCTCAGTGAGTCCTCCTCAACTTAACTGACCAGGTGAAAAAGTCTTAAGAAATGTCAAATATGGTGAATCTTTCCTCTTACACTTAGAGCCAAGTCCCACTGTAAGCTGTGCTACAGATGGCAGGCTCTACCCTTAACTTGATTTTCCATTCCTTTTTAGAGAAAATGGCACAAATTTTATCAAAAGGCAGAGCACAACCAGAGACAAACGGGACCACTCACTTGTGTACATGGTCTTCAACATAAGCAAGAGTCAGGCTATCTAATCCTATAGAATTTAGTGCCATAGTAAAAAGAGTAACCTTGTATTTTTATACTTTACATGAGAATTAAAAATAAAAATTCCCAAAATTACACTGCAAAAAAGCAGTGTAAAAGCAGTTTCTGCTGCTCTCTGAAAAGACACACCAAAACATAAACCACATTATTATGACGCTTAACTGATTTACTTACTTCCGTAATAGACTTGACAAAGCGGATTCCATCATTAGCTCCTTTGACTTTTGCCAGACAGTCGCAGAAATAATCCCAGTAGTCTTTTCTGTTTCCCAGCAATGTGTTTTTTTCTTTCTGGTCAAACTTAAAGAAGGAAAACAAAATGCAATAAGCAAAACTTAAATATAAATATATATAGCTCCTTGGAATTCTGTTCCATTCGCAGTAACGTGCTTTCATCACTCTTCTTAGTTTTAGCCAACATATTCACAAAGGAAAGAGACCTTGTACTGCACTGATGCAATCCAGCAGTTACAAAAGCTACTTTACAGACAGTAACAAATAATAATGTTCTGGGTCTAGTTAAAATATAGACATCCATTCAAAACTGCTGATACAAAGGCTTGCAACAGATTCAGCAGCTGTTCAAGAGCAACAAACTAACAACCAGCTACTAAGAGATTTGCAACCAAGTGTGGTCAATAGCACACAGGCACATACCAGAAAAACCTGCTCTACCTAAGTAAATTTCAGAGCAACAATGCAGGGAGGGCATGGACTGCAGCTTGGACCTTGCAAATCCCAAAGGATTCTCCAGCTTCTGCTGAAGCCTCCGCAACCCAATTAATACTCCCTTGCCTAGATTAAGGCTAGATTAGCACATCGTTGTTGTGATCACTGATGTGATTACAGCATGTGTAGACACAAGACTATGTGAATTGAATTACTTAAATTTTGAGGACAGACAAAAATTAGCATTCCAGATTAAATATCAGCCTTTGGCAGTAAACCTTCTATACAATTAAAATGAATTTCCAAGTGAAATTGCTAAAAATTCTGTAAATTCCTCACACCAGTATATTTCCACCATGAACAGCTTACTAGTATTTATTTTGCATTAAAATGTTGCCAGGAACTTATTAGCAGTTTTTCCAAGTTAATTTATCAGATGGGCTTTAAAATCAAGCTCAAATCTTTCAGATCAATAAAAGAATGCCTCACATTCTTCAACCAAACTGTCAGCATTGCCTTTTGCTTACATTTACTTACTTTCACTTGAAGTATAATAAGCAGCACACACTTCAGTTCACTTACTTGGGGGCAAGGGGGAGAGACTTAACTGAATATTTATGATTATTTGAGTTAAACCCTGCATACTGAAGAGGCAATCAGAGAAAAAGAGGCCTACTTTTGATGGTGGATTACAAATGAGACACATCACATTTTACCTGAAGAAGGTACTCAAGCTTGTAGGAGAATTTTTGCAAGTTGACACTGTCATCTGTGATCGGTTCCCCTCCTTCTTTAAATTCCTTACTTAATTCAGTCACTGCATCTTTAAAACAAGACACCAAAATGGTTAACTAATGCAAGAGATATATAGCACTGCAACCATAAACGACTAAATAAGTGCGGGTTCTGCCTGGGCATTATACATGTGTATTCAAGCTTCTTTCAGTTGAAATGTCTTAATGACAGTGCAGAGACCTTACTGAGATGTTTGCAATTTAAGACCACCTATTAAAAAAAAAACAGAGCTCAAGCTTTGTCAAGTCTATTGTATGGACTATTTCTTGTTCTTAAAAAAAGCAAAACCTCCTTCCGATTCTTAACAAAACCTGTTAACAGACAACTGCTAACTGGTTCTTCACCAGAGAAAAGAGAAATAACTTTTTGCTCTCTTGTGTGCATGTTAAGGTATTGCCACAGAACAAACAGAATTCTGATTAGAAAGGACAAAGCATGTAATCTGCTAAAGAGGATCAGTAACACGAGAACAGTCATTCAGTCAGCACATTTATCTTCTCCCTGCTTTATTCAGGAAGGTTCAGTTTGTGTCAGTTACAAACACAAATGGAAAAGAATAATTTATATTGAACTCCTCTTCCCTAAAACCTACACCCACAGCGGGTGAGGAAATCTCAAGTCAACTCTGTTGTCTCCCTGGACACACTGACCCAAAAGAGTAAAAACACTCAGCATCAGAAATTACTGATTTTCAGCTTGCTTTTCACTTGGTTTTGTACTTATTTCTGGTGCCTAAGTGAGCTTAATCCCCCTTGCAAATTAAAATCTCTTCTTGTTAGAAGGCATGTAGATATTTTTTATGTCACCAGAAGATCTAGATTCCCAGCTTTGGTGAATATGGTACCTTATATTTAATAAAGATTAAAAGGAAAAAACCTGGATCCTGGTATAGGGCTGATTAGGACAGAGGCAGAGCAGAAAAATGGTTATGAATCTGCTGCCAATTTTGACTGCCACAGAGCTGTGGAAAATAAGGTTGGC
This sequence comes from Microhierax caerulescens, assembly GCA_035590215.1. Classification (NCBI taxonomy): domain Eukaryota; kingdom Metazoa; phylum Chordata; class Aves; order Falconiformes; family Falconidae; genus Microhierax; species Microhierax caerulescens. The sequence goes on from JAVJGJ010000047.1 coordinate 98,336,182, forward strand.
TACTGCTAGTGGTGAACAAGCTAGGTGCCCAGAAAACGTTCTGCAGCAAGGATAGCTGATCCAATTCTCTGGCACTCTTCCTCTGGGTCTTCACTTCCAGTTTGGTTTGATCTCCTGTTTTTTCCCCTTCCACATTATCAGCAACTCCACATCAGCCTCCCATCAAGCAAGGGTCTAAAAACCAGGCCTTCTTATCTCACATAAAGTCTTTTAACAGCATAGCTCTCTTCATGCCAATAAAGTCCTAGCTCACAATGCACACCCCACAGACACTTTTTTATTTTTTAAATTGTAAAACTTATTTCTCATCTCGTATGTTTAAATTTTTAGGAATTAAGAATTTAGGATTCTGCAGAATGTACAGCACATCTTTCCCAAAAAAACATCAGTCACATCTCTATTGAGCATAACACACACTTTGGACTATGTTGTTGCAATTGCTGCAGAAAAGTGTTACATAACTGAAAACACAACTCCCAGTCCATGTTTTCTAAAACACGCAGTCCAGCCTTCAGAATGAATCTGTCAGCCTGGCACTGTACCTTGCAAGTCTCTGATAATCCGCTGCAGCTGGCTTTCACCACTAGTTGCTGCCATCTTGAAAACCAAAGGAGTTCCCCTTCTGGGCTGTCAACCTTTTCATCCATCTAGATAAAATCAGCAGAGTTCATGTCCATTGGGCTGATGAAGATTATTCTTCTCTGTGACACCTGCAATTCTGTGTAAGTTAAAAATAAAATGAAAGTCTTTATCATCTCAAATGGGCAGAAGAGAGGTGCTTTGGCATTTTAGATCCTGTTTAGTAATGAATTCCCATAAGGACAACTCTTTTCCAGCAGCCTCCTTAATATTTCCTTCTAGATTTTACTTTCCATTTCAGCTATTTCTTCAGTTATATCTCTCAAAGCTACTGAGCAAACCGTAGAGAGCAATTTTCCTCTTCCTCGAGTTACAACACAGTTAGTCTTACAGCGCAACTCAGGCTGGCATTTCATGCAATTCACCTTGTGACCCTGACAGAGGTTCTGATGACACAGGACTTTCCCTCCCAAAACCCTTTGCCAAATTTTCCCTACAGGATGCAGCGTAAAAGGATACAACTTTTCCATTTCAGGGGGATTTTCAAAGCACAGGCTAGCCACAGGCCAAGGAGTCAAAAAATGATGCATGTTTGATTCTCTGGCACTGGAGCGTATTTTTAACTCATAAGAGCTACTAAAAGATTTAGTACTGGAGACTGGGTTTAGCATGAGAAACACCTCTTATGCCCTCCTTAGAATCCAGTTCCAAATACATGTAAGAGGACACTGAAGAGGGTCCCAAATCGGAGAGTCAGCCGAGTAACGACAATCACACCAATATGGCTACATGTCGTCCTGCTTTATTCAGCAACTTTGACATATTTATACTTCTAATGTGCGATAGTTGTTTAACATTCATTGGTTAGCAATTACGTATTCATGTTACATGCTGATTGGTTAATAATTACGTATTCAGGTTGCAAGATTCTAATAAGAGTGTGCTAACTTAGCCGTTTTCATATCTTGCTTGGCATCCGGCCTTGTTCTTGTACAACGTTCATTATTCTTTATTCTGCCTATTCAAGGACAGTATAAGATCTTCAAAGTAACTTTGTAATCTGCAAGCCAGGGTTGTCCAACTCCTGCAAGGGTACAGTATGCCCTTGTTCTGTCAGGAATTCCCCTACAAGGACACCACTTTATTTTAAGTTCTGTTACACCATCCTTGGCTGGATAAATATACCTTGCACCACCTCCCTCGCTTAGAATAATGACAAGCAAGTTATACCTAGCACTTGTAGAAAATCTTTCCTTCATTAAAATGAATTAATTAAAATTAATTTAAAGGGGACCCAAACTTTCAAACGCTAACCTGGGAACGATCATTCAAAAAAAGTCACATAGTAACTGCATAGGGAACTCACTAAGCATCCTTTTCAAAGGTTGTTCAGAGTTCTCCCTAAAATGGTACAGCCAGATTTTCAAGCATGCGCAACACCCAAAGTACCGACTCTTCAGAAAATTTGCAGTTACATTTCTGTGATTTTGTTATCATTCAAACTGAACTACATTGAAATTAAGTTGTAATTAAAATCTTACAAACTTTTGAAATGCAAATGTGATTAGGTCAGATTATTATATCTCCTTTCTCCTTTCTTTCAGTCTAAAAAATTCTTAAATTTGCATGGTTAAAGTAGGTGTCTGAATAAATCAAACAGACCATCCTTCTACCCTACGTATCAAGATACTGTTTGGAAATGGTCCTGATATGACTCCATACTCTTTTCTTTTTGAAACAAAGCGAACCCTAACAAAGCCATAGAGACAAAAACGTGGTAAGCATAAAGAAAACAGTGAAACTAGGCTTAGTGTGTTTCTCCTGAGTTTTGTTACCTGCTAGTTTTTATTTCCACATTTTGATGGCAGTCATTACGTTACGACACAAACATCATGTGGACCATTTGCTGTTTGGGGAAAAGCCCTGGCCTGCAGGGAGAGAAGGGCAGCATAGCATAGACCAGCTGACCTTCTGTGGTGCCAAACATGATTTTTTACCCTGAATCAACAATATTACATACCGAAGATTCCTATCTTGATTCTACTTAGTGATCATATGAAGTACCACACTTCCTGGCAACTTGCTGGGTTTGGATACCAACGAAAAATAGCAAGAATAACAAACCCAGTGAGTCAATGTTTCCTTTACCAAGCATGCACAGTAATATCAGCCTTATCTGTTCAGTTTGGAAACAGTTATAGAAAGGGGCTTAAGTGAGCAGACTGTTCAGCGTGAGCAAAGGAAAGCCAAAACTTGTAGCCAAACCAAATGCTCCTCCTCACACAAAGGAGGAAAAGAGCAAGGACCAAAAAGGGGATTCTGCCCACCCTTCCAAAGGTCAGAACAAGCTCCAATTCAAGGCTCCAGAGGCACAAAGACTATGCAGGAGGCACACTGGGCTAACAGTCAATAGGCCAACTGCAGTCACACGCAGAGAGCCTGGAAAAGAAGGCAGCTGGGAGCTGAGCCCTTATTTTGCAACAGCATGCAGGGGAGCAGGACATTAGGCATCCTACAGCAGACAGGCGCAGCATGGGACCTTGTCAAGTGCTAATTCCCAGCAGATTGCCCAAGCAGATATTTACTGTGGGAGGACTAAGGTGGTTTAGAGTTGTCCCAGCCCCACTAGAACTGCAGAAGTTAGTGCGTTTGCCCAGAAGTCACACATAAATAACTACTGTGTGCACAAAATTTAGCGGCCCATTGCAAGGGAAGGTAGCATGTTCCTCATGAATTGATCCTGTTGTGCCAAAGCAGCCCAAGACATGCATCTTAATTCCTGTCAGGATCTCCTAGACAGAATGCAGGAACCCTGAACAGAGACCACAACTCAGGTAGAGGCACGTAGCTGCACAGCCCACTCCTCTGTCTGCTCCCAGTCACCCCCCTGGCTGGTACAGGGAGCAAGGCCTCACAGCTTCACCCTTCCTTGCATCAGCCCCTACACACGAGCCACACATTTACTCCCTTCACTTCCCAGAGGTGAAGGGGATCTTTCCACCTGGTCTACTGCACTTTGGAGAATGTGCTGAAATTTCTTCTACCTGCCTCCTGCTCTGCAAAACCCTGTGGTCCTTCCAGAGGTGTTCTTAGAAGACCCAGTCCACACCACACAAAGGTGCAGAGCTCTCACTTCCTATAGCAAAGAAAGCTGACAAACTGGTTTCCCAAGGTTTCAAAATAGGAAGAGCTTCTGTAAACATCTTATCTAGTCCTTCCTGATCACAGAGAATATTTTGCCCAGAATTCTTTAGAGCACAACCCTGTTCCTCCAGCATTTCCTATTCTATTATGTACACCTGTAAATATCTGCTGTGTGAAAACAGCATGATACATGGGTCAGGCACAAACGACCTGCTGTGGGTCAAAAGCTTTTTAGATGATGCATCATTACTTCTTACATAATAGCATTTGACTATGGCCAATGGCATTCACTGCACAAAACTGGAGAGCAACAATGACATCAATGAAGTTGCACTAAGGACCTGGCAGAGTACAGCAGAGAGGGTAAGAGAGGGCATGTCATCAGTCCCTCCTCGCACGCTTGGGCCGCTTGGGCCGTGCCTGCTGATGTCTGAAGCTGGCTGCTTGCTCCCTTTCCTGCTGGCATAAGTACTAGTGTGGGGGTGAGAATCTTCTTTACAGAGGAGGATATCCTGGAGATTAAAGACAGAAGCAGAAAGGAAACAGCTCACTTACCAGGAAAGAAAAGATTTACCTGAAGGGGAGTGAGACTCCTACAAAACAGTAAACAAAATTTAATTACTGTAATTAAATTGGTTAGTGGAGTAGCTACAATGACCTACTTTTAATCTCATTTCAAAAACCTTCTCTTTGTGTTACTGTAGGCATGACTGGATCTCCAGCAACTACTTTTTTTTTTAATTAATTGGTCAATTTTGGCCAACTTTGACAGAAGGTAGAGGTCTTCAAAATATTACACTCCTCCATGTGTAATCAGAACAGGAAGCTGGGAGGAAGATGATGAGCAGAATTGCTCTTCATAGAAAGGCTGCAGTGAGCAACCTCCACTCAGGCTGATACCAGAGAACTCACTCCCCAAGTGCATTTTCAGTGTATAACATCAGAGCTCACAGGCAGACTTGGTGTAATTCAGTGAAAAAGTAAATCGGATCTGCAAGACAAATTCACTGGAAACCAAGTTCCACTACTTTCTACTGCTTACAGAAATATTTTGCATTAACATAACTACTCTGGTCTAGCCATTCCAAACATGGGCCTCACTGGTATCACAAGACCTTTAATTATTTGGTGCCCACAGTTCTATACCTGTGCTAACACTCTGCAAAACAGAACAGGCAAGCGAGGATACTGACTTGTTATTCCTTTGTGTAACGTAAACATCATTTATCTCATAAAAGCAGATACTGATGGATAACTGCAAGGCAAACTTTTGGAAAGTGGAAAAGGCAACCTACCTGGCCACAAGACAACACTTACAAAAGAATATTGAATGCAAACCTCACAGTAAAGATGAGGGAAGAAATGGGAAAAGGAAGCCTCTACCTCTCAGGACCATAACACCACTGATTTAGTTAAATAATTTCATTCCAGTACTTTTTTGGAAAAAGTACTTTGTACTTTGTCATTGCAGGAAACACAAGCTCCAGCAGAATTTACTGCAGCTATGCTGCTAGCTTTTCTCATTTTGTACCATGGTACATAAAGCTGCACATCCATAAAGCTAAAGGACTGTTTGCTGGAAATAATGGTCTGAACTGCAGAAAAAGACAGTGACTCTTCTGTCATGCACACACACCGTGCTTTTACTAGGCAACTCAACCTCTTGTGCTTCAACACTGCATATAAAGATATGTGACTGATAAAAATGCACACTGGGCTACATTAAAAAGAACAATTAAAACCAAAAGGCAGGCACAGCATGAACATCAGATAAGGTTCTCATTCGGAATTTTAAAACTTGCTTCCATTCTGAGAAGTGAAATTTTGTTGCTAATCTTCCTCCTTTGTTTTCTGCACCAACAAACCTTCACATTTCCATTACAAAAATAAGTTTTTGGAGGAATATTTGTTATATATCTGTTAGCATTTCAAACAGCAGATCATGCAGTAAACCTATGCTGGGTTTCCCACATGCTCACACACACAAACCTTGTTTTGAAGTGTTTGAGCATACAAACGTTCAGTAATAAAACATATCTTGCAGAAGATATGTGTCCAGAGAAGCAAATTTAGAGAGTGTCATAGCATAGAAGAAGACAGTAACTAGATGAAGGGCATAAAAACATTCACGTATTTTACAAATGCCTAGCAGAAAGGTATCATGCTTATAGTTAGGGGCTCCTTACAGTTGAAGCCCTTTTGTGGGGAGGCCCTTGCACTTTAGGGATATTTACATCTTACAGTACAAGTACACAGACTAATGACACTCACAGAATACTGCTTGCACCCCTAACCTGACAGGAGAGGCTGACACAAAAGAACCAGGAAACTTTTGTACAATCTTTGTGCAAACTCCCTACTCTATGGACAACCAGCCTGCATTCCCCCTCACCCTCATTCCTTGTATTTGCAAGCTGTTCTTAGAAAAAGATCAAAACTAAGCAACAGATACGAGTATACAAGTGGCACCATATGAAATCTGTGAGATAGTTTGTAAACCTGAGTGTGGAAAGCTGGCAACCCTAATAACTTTTTTTAATGCTGCACCTACTGAATTGGACCTCCTTTAAGACCTGACTTAAAGCCCTTTAAAACATTACACTGAACTTAGACAAACAGGACAGATGTGTTAGACCAGGGATACAGTTGCCTGACTTGGAGAATACAGTGTTTTGTCTCTGATATTCCTCATATCAATAACTGTCGCAGATTGCAATGAATGGCACAGGGATGAGCTTGTCTCAATCTCACAGAGACAACCCTGTCTCATCTCTGTCCCATGACGACAGAAATTGCCTGTTTGAGGAAGCAGTCAGTTCAAAAGGAGAAGAGTGCCTCTGATAACAGGAATTGCACAGAATTGTACTAGTATCATTTTTAACAAACTCAACTGCCCTTTTTCCTTAGGACGTGCCTGACCTCACCCCATGTCAGGAATGCTACACTGTGTTTACTAACACCTATGAGCAAACCTAACCATAACTCTCCCAGAGACTTACTTTTCCTCAGCTGCTCCCACCCTATTTCACTCCTCCTGGGGAAAGGTACCCCCTGCTGCCCCGGTGACTGTATGGTGAGTTGAAAAGATAGGTTTCATTCACAAGTGAAAAGTTTTTTTCCCCTTCACACTCTCATTCTTCCAAGCCATTCTCCCCATGTCCATACGTATCCTCCCTGCCACAAAATCTGCTCTTCCTTCTCCATAACTCACTCAACTATTTAAACTTCTTACACATTCTTGAAGCCAGGTACCTGATGCTCAGATGCGACTCTGAGTAGCATCATATTGATACATACAGAAATATAAAAAATAGAGGACTTCCAGCTGCAAAGGAGTGTTGGTGATTCATGACACTCAACTCGCTCATTTAACAGGCTTAGTCTTCAAAAACTCTCACGTTGTTCAGGTCTCCCAAGTTGGTCTCTGAGCCTTCTTAACTTCCTCAGTCAGCTTGGCCTGACTAAAGCATCTCAGCCACCTCTGAGACTTTGAGACTGTTAAAAGCAACAATTATTATATCCTAACTCTGAATGGGAGTTTTCCTTAGCAGGATTTTTTTTTTTTACCTCTGTATCTACCATTCCACACTGTCCCTCCAAGCCAAGGTTTCCGAAGTACTTGAAAAGGCTGCCTCCAATTAATGGTTTTGGGAAGTTTAGTGGGTGGGTGTTGAGACTTGCCCATCTGCTGCGCTCCATCTGTCCTCCATCCAGCAGCATTAGCTCCCAAGGGCAATTCCCAGCCTGTATGTAGTTCCCACTGAACTAGCAACCAGCCACACTGAAAATTACTTGGCCATGCACTCATAGATCAAATGGGAGGTAGGGCAAGCACGCTAAGCAAAAACCACACCGAGACAACCCAAACTGACAGGCCCACCGATTGAATCATGCCACCCCAGAGCCAATGGCAAAAATTCTTATTTTCTTTCCTCTGTGGCAGAAAGTGCAGAGTATTTCCTCTGTCTCTCTTGGGTTTCTGTCTCATGGGTTTTCCAGTGAAGATCACCATTTTGAGGGGATGGGGAAATTTCAGAGTTACAGATCTCGTTTACAAGCCTTTGGAAGAGAGGCCTGTATGAGACTGCCACCACTGAGCCAGCTGGGAACAGACAGGCTCACAGATGATGCAGGCATGGCGTGAGCCCAGTTATTCAGGGATACCCTGATCCGACCTGTTCACTTTCAAAACCTACATTGGCTTGTAGCAGTAGCAAGACCTTTCCTGTGCCCATCCTTCTTCCCAGCAGTAAATGAAATGTCATGGTGAACAGACTCAAAGCTTAACTGTTTACAAACACTTTGCTGAGATCACTATACCATCAGCAACCACAGAACACTGTGATGGTCAAAAATCAAAGGGAAGGGTGTACTAGTCAAGGCTCTGTGCAAGCAAGTTTCCCAGCACTATTTCAAGCACCAAGTTTGAGACATTCTGCTTAGAAGGTTCTGCTCCTTCCACCAGTGTTACAAATTCTAATGCCTTCTTCTGAATACATTTGGGCAAAGTATTTAACATTACTACTACTGTAGAATTTCTGGACACAAACAGCCATCACTCCCTGGACAAACTGAAATTACTGCATGAAAATATGAACTAGACTAGATATGTGCTGCTAAAAAGTTTCCTTGCATCGGCAAAAGGGAACAGAAATAAAATGACAGTAATACAAGGAAATACAAATAATAATGTGCAACAATAAAAACACTTCGGGATCTTTGTACTTCTCTTCAGTTTAATAATCTCAACAACATCTAAAGAATACTAGAAGGGTTAGGTGTTTATTTGACAAATAGGCAACTGATAATTTTTAAATTTGATCAACCAAGAAAAACAAATAGCAATCTGAGTTTAAAACAATTTTCAGCACTACTTTTCCTTGAGTCCACCAGATAATTTCTGCAATTTTACACATACTTTTCTTCACTTTTGAATAGTTTTCTCCCCTTGATATTCCTTTAGATCTTGATCCCCCACTGGCCAAGTTTTAGAGGACCCTGGCCTCCAGGATGTTAGTACAAATTCCTAATCCTTTTATGTAACACTCTATCAACGGAGAGAGAGGCTGCACATACAATACACCCTTTGTGTTATCAAATGGTGTACGAAAGAGGCTCCTTTATGCATTAAATGAGGGTTCATAACTAACTAACTGGCTCTTCAGAAGAAGTAGTGAAACCCTGTTCAAAACAAACACTATCAAATATATATACTACAACAAGAAGAGAAAAACTATCACTTGTTTTCCACCACAGTATCTTAGACAGAACTTTTTAACTGCAGTGCAGTCTTCTAGATTTGAATGTTTGGAAACACTGGAACATCTGGAACATTTTTTAAATTCAAGTACTCCCACGAGGATCATTGGCAGACTTCAGGAAACTGCCTTGTACTTAACAATATCTGGAAAACACTACTGCAAGGCAGTTTATCTCCTCTGCTGCATGTCCTGCAACATGACATCAGAACTGAAAACAAGTGCTGATAAAACAGAGTCCATGTTTTACCCTGAGGGTTTAATCCCAGTTTGCCTCCATCAGCAGCGCAGTCAGAGACGGATAAAATCAAACACTCACTTTCACTCTTCAGCATTAAAGAGGCAAAGGCCTGGTATCCTCCCTGCTTTTTTTATACTGGAAAATAAACTCGGTTTCAAGTGAGAGGCTGAACCAGGAGCTTGACACCTACAGCTGACCAACCCCATATGCCAAGCAAACGTTTGCACAGGCAAAAATCAGCAGAAACTGGGTGCAGTGACCCGGGCAGAAAACACCAGGGCCCTGAGCTGCTGAACAGGCAGCAGCCACCGATTCATCAGATTCCACAACAACATGACAGAGCCCCTCCACAGCCCGACTCACCGCCACAGGACCTCTGCCCAAGGGAAATCCAGAGCCTAAAGGTGACCGACGACCATTTCAACTAAAGCCTCGCCTTTTTTTTTTTTTTCTCTTCTTTTTTTTTTTCCCCCTTGCTCCCTCTGGATTACCGGGATCAACGTAAGCTGGAGGAGGGCCGGCTGCGAACCCGGCATCTGTTCTGGAGACAGACCCAGCCGCCCCGGGTGCCAGCAACGCTCCCCCTATCCATCGCCGCAGATTTGCCGACATAAGGGCAAGCGGGATTAGGGCCGCGGCAAATATTTGCCCGTCAGCACTTTGTAGAGGGTGAGGGCACGGGCGGGTATTCGGTTTCTAGCAGGGCCCCGGGTGACTCTGCTGCTCCTGCAGCCGCCGCCACCGCTGGGGAGGTCCCGGAGGGTCCATTCAGGGGTGGGTGGCAGCGGGGGCAAGAGAAGGCAGCGCTTATGTGGGCCTAACGGCGCCGCATACCGGGTGGAAACGCTGACACGCCTAAGGTGGCTGGGCCTGGATGGCGGCGCTGGCCCTGAGGGAGGATGAGCCCCTCAGGAGGGAGGGGGAGCCCCTCAGGCGGGAGGGCTCCTTCGAGGCCGGCACCGAGGCGGACACCGGCCGCCACCCAAGGGCCTGAGCATGCGGCGCCCGTCGCCCCTCCGCGGGCGGAGGCGGCCCCGCCAGGCCGGCGCTCAGCCCGCCACAGGGCCGAGCCGGACTCCCCCCAGAGCCGCCCCGGCGCTGAGGGGGCCGCGGCGCAGCTCTCCCCCTCTCCGTGCCCGCCGGGGCTCCTCCCCTCGCAGCCCAGCTCCGCGCGGCAACAAGTGGAAGCCGCTGAAGTTACTTCCCCCGCTACCTCCCACAGCCGCCGCCGCCGCTCCCCCCCCGGCCCCGCCGCCCTCCGCGCTCCTTCAGCGGGGTGTGAGGGAGCGGTCGCACGTTACCTGCGCGGCCGCCGCCATGTCACGGAGAGACGGCCAGGGGTGAGGCTCCGGCACCGCTGGCCGCTCCCCGCCGACTACAACTCCCGTGAGGCCGCTGGAGGTGCCTCCCCCCCCCCGCGGCGGTGGCCGGGTGCCGCGCTATGGGCGCCCGGCCGGGCCAGGCCCCGGCCGTCCCCTAAGCGGGGCGCGGGGTGGTGGTGGGTGGACTTGGGGAAAGCACCCTGGCGAAAATGGAGGAGCTGAAAATGGCTCTGGGGGAAAAATCGCCGCTTCCCCCTACAGCTGCAGGGTTGGGGCAGTTTTCTCTCTGGGGTGAGTGTTTCTGGTACTCTCAGGCAAGGTCACCCGTCAAGAGGTGCAACTTTTTGATTTAGTACCGACTGTTGCTTTTAGGACAATTAAGCATGGAGGTTTTCTTCTTTTTCTTTTTTTTTTTTTGTGTTTTGTTTTTTTTTTTGGTTGGTTGTGCATTAGTTCATCAAGCTCTCTTCACAGACAGCTGAAGTGAACGTGAAAGTCAAGAGTGATAAATCCAGTGCACAGCAGATTTCTCCTTTCTGTCCTTGCCAGTTGATGAAAGGAAAATCTTCTTCCCACAGTGAAAGACGTAGGTGACCTTATACAGTAAGAGACTGGGAGAAAGCGGCTGTGAAACTGGAACAAGAGGTCGCTTTTTAAGGCAGGATGTGGGGGTTATGTGGGGCACAGGGTTCTCAGCACTCCCACACCATCTCCCAGCACCAGGCTCTTTCTACAAGCAAGCTGTTTCCACTTTTCCTTTTCAAAATTTAACCCTTCTATAATGCATATGATTCTCTGCAAGGACGTTTCTTTCACAGCATCTGAAATAGGCTATGCTGGTTTTGCACTTGGAAGTGCTTGAAAGCTAAGGTCCTTCGCTTTTTTCTGCGTTGCTTTGGTAAATAAATGATTTTAAATAACACTTGTGACCAAACAGTTTGTCATCAGTTCTTTCCACAACGCTTGTGACTGTGTTAGCGTCATAAACTTCAGCTTAGGCAGCCATAGTTTGAAATCATCATGTTTTCAAGGCTTGAGGAAATACATGTAGTACAGTCACTCCATCATCCTCATTTTTTTGTCCTCAATTTAAAGATGACTAAGTGACCTTAAGTTTTGGTGATTAATCTTCACCTAATGTATAGTTTTGAATAGCTCAAAAGCATTTTATTGTCCTCAGAAATGCAGGTTATAGGGCTAAATACATTGTGGGCACATAGCTCTGAAACGCAATAGGATGTCTTACATAGTTTGGAAGCAACCTTCAGGCTGACTTCTCTTGGCACACTGTTGCATCATGCAGTACAGGCCCAGGAGCACCTGCTGAAAACAAGTGTTTGCTTTCCATTGATCTGTCGGCAACTGGGTATCTTCCAAAAGTAACCTCAGTCAGCAATTGCAAATAATGAGAAATCAAATCCCAGATAATTTCACTGCAATGGATTGATTTTTACATATTTTCAGAAAGTCTTTATGCAGTTTTACTTTTCACTTAACCAAGTAGAATGGATCGTTCCTCCTTTTAATTAAGTAGTGACAAGCTACTTTAGAAATATATAATTATTGACATTAATTAATGAATTATTGCCTGTTTACTCAGACATTAATTTCTTCAGGGAAAAACATGCTGTTTTCAATCAGGTCAGTAGCTGACCCACACTTCCTTAAAATTTTCTATATTTTCTCATTTCTTAACAACAAAAAAAGTTCAAGTTTTTTGCTTTTCAGAAGCTGCCTTGAAGAAACTGCTTTATCTGCTCCATTTGTGTTGCTTTTCTATATTTTTATCCTGATAAAATCTATTAACTTATTCATAAACTATGATAAGCTGGATGGGGATTACAGTCAATTTTACTAGCCCAGGAAAAGCAATGTCAGTCATCCCAGCAAAATAAAGCCTTTGTTGGGAAAAATCTTTTCACTGGTTGATGGAATGTTACCTTTGCGATCAGATGTATATTCTGTAGAGGTAGCCAACTCGAATCAACTAAAACTACTCAATTTCTATTTAATATGTATTAAGGATCACTAAAGGATCATGTTATATTCTTTAGGTTCTGTTCCATATGGCTAAAATGTAGGCCAAGAGAAATATTTAAGGGCTGAAATCCACTCATGATATCAGAAGTTAAATCTAATGCTAGATGCAGTCCTTTTAGAGTGATTCTGAAAATACAATTTGAATGTTGGTTGGTTTTGGGTTTTGGTTGAGGTTTTTTTGTATTTTGGTGGCAGTAGGCGCCATTTCTATACAAAGTTTACAAATAAATACAGAATCCTTTAATTTTAATTGTGATGGATAAAAGTACTCTCTTTTTATGTGGGAAGATTTCCACCATTCAGGCAAGCCAATTTACATTCACACTGTCTAGCTCATCTTTGTGACAGATGCACACCACCTGTTTGAACTAACTGAACTTCGGTTCAGGCAGATGCTCAGCAAGTAGGCCTAGCCAAAGTTTATCTTATTGTGTGAGGCTGTCAGTGAGAACCTAGCACCGAACCACAAAAAAAAAGGTCTGGCTGGAGACTGAGCTGATAGGCAGCTGACACTGCATTAACAGCAGAAAATCTGACTACAAATTGACCACTTTACACTATAAATACCTGCAGCCATTAGGGTCCATTGAGTTCTCCCTCCATAGCAGCTGGCTGCCCAGCGGCGATGTCGCCTTGAGTAGGGACGACTCTCAAGGTTACCCCTTGAGGCTGAGGAATCTCTTACCTGACACCAGGCATTGATAGGTTAGTAAGTGGCATTTTTTTGCAAGCTTGTAACATTTAAGATATCTATAGTAAGCTTATGTAATTATCTTTGTATCCCATACTAACTTTAAGTGTAGTAAATAGTATTGACCACCAATCCATCTGCACTTATTAATTATTTTACATACTAAATGTATTAATTAGAACTCAAAAAACTGGCTCAGGTCTGTCTGAGGGATCTCTGACTCTCCCCCTGTGACCGTTGTGAAGTAAAATTACACACTGTTATTAATCAGCTCATGCTGACAACACTTTGGTGCCTCATTGACTACAACAGGTCTTTGCTAAACCCTCTTAAATAACTGGGATCTATCAAAAAAAAACCCACCAAACAACTAAACCAAAATCCAAAACCAGACCCAGAAAAAATGTCTCCTGTGGCTATCAGATTCTAAGAATATTTGGTCTCTGAGTGTGTGCCCATAGGATGCATTCTTTCTGTCTGCCTGACACTGTTACATGTGCTATGTATTTTCTTCTATTTTTTTTAAGAGTTAATTGATGTTATATAATAACTGGGGAGGGGTTTGCTTCCACTAGGCACTTGAGGTATTTTATGAGAGCAGCAAACTCCCAGTTTCCCTGGTCACCCTCGGTGGATTAACATACCATTGTAGCTAGACTGAACAACAGGCTGCTGTTCATCATCAGAGACCTTCCGTGACTGCAGGGAGAAAGCTTTGGAAGCACTTTTTGCATTTGTTTGCATTCTGTTTTGAATAGGTAGACAAATAATTGTCAATAGGTATAAAGCTGGAAGCTGGCAACATAAAAAGAACCAGCAAAGCTCTGGAAAACCTGTAGAAGCAAACTGGGCGTTTTAGACAAGGTGGCTGAAGGGCTTGGCAGAATATTCTTCTAATGTCAGGTCAGCTTCTGAGACTGACTTCTGCTGAGCACATTGGGGTTAGGAGCTATCACTGCTCAGAACTGGCTGCATTTCACTCCTGTGTGCACAAAGTAGGTACCAAGATTTTGAGTTGGTTCAGTGCTGGTTCAGCTGAACCAGCAATGATGCAGGAGAGCCAGGACACAGACTCTGGACTGTGCAGTTTAAATGAGCCAGTCTTTCATGTACATATAGGCATGTGGCACGTGGGTAAAGAGCATACTAAGGCTTAGGTGATTAAGAGCTGGTTAAGATGGCTGGAAGGGTATCACCATCAGGAAACAGAACTTGACCTCAGAAAGCAGCATTGTTTGGAGGAATGATGAACTCAGAAATATTTTGGATTTGGTATCTTGGCAGTTCCTGAATATGGAGAGAGTACTCCACTCCCTGCACTTCTCTTTGTCATTCTTGTTTCGTTGCTTCACTCCAGCCAGGATCTTCTGTTTTACACTGCTCTTCTGATTTAAGCCAGGGAAAAACAAGGCTTAGGGAAGATCTGATGGGTCTTTTCCAATATATAATGTAAGGACATAGAGAAAGCAAGGAAAAGGTAGTATCATCAGGTTGCAGCAAGAGAGATTTTTTCATGTAGGAGGAAAAAAAATCCACCAAGAGAGTTGTTAAGCATTGGGACAGGGACCCAGAGGACTTATGCAGTCCCTGTTCTTACAGATTTTCAGAGTTTGACCAGACAAGGCCCTGAGCAACTTTATTTAACTGGAAAGACAGAACTGCTGTGAGCAGGGTGGAGGAGATGACCTTCAAAAATCTCCAAACTAATCGATGAAAATTCACAATTACTTCTTCAATTGAATATACTTTAACTTTAATAGGTGCTTATCAAAGGTGAACAATAGTCACAGTGTAGTATTCCACTGAATTTCTGAATGTTTATTAGTACCACTTCATTATATCAGGAGGGGAAGCGTCCACATTCTGAGTTACCTTGGTTATAGTAGGCAGCAGTACAATTGGGTAATATTAAGCATTCCCTTTACATGCTTAGATATGCTGTAACAAAATATGCTCAAGCTACAAAAAGGTTTAAATAACTTGTTAAAAACTGGGCAGAGAAGAATAATTTCATAGTCTCATGCTTCTGTTATACTTCTTTACCTTTTTTAGATATCTAAATCTGAAATGTATCAACAGTAAAGATTTCGGGATAGCGTAGCTCTAAGACAATGACTTAAATGACAGTTTGTTGAAACGATGCAGGTGCACGAGACCTTGACTCATCATCACAGCATTTTCTTCTTTTAGAGCTTTGCTGTTGCCTGTGAAGTAGTCCTGGCTTACCAGAACAGAAAGAATTCAGACTCATTTGTCCTTCAGTAGGTTGTCTGTTCATAATTGATGGTATTGAGTCCCCAGTCCAAAGTCTTTTGAAGAACACAGAAGCAACCATGTTAATTTCAAATGTCTCTTATCAGGAGGCAAGAGCCAAAGGCTGGTCTCTACCACAACCAGACAAGTGACAACTGTTGCCTTTCCATGGTTTGTCTGAACACAAGTGAGTTCCCCTGTGGGATTAATGAGTAACCTTTTTCATTTTTTAAGTTTTAGGCAATAACTGTAGTAATGGGAGACCAGCACTGACTTGTTCAGAAGGGTGCATCTGATGATAAGGGACAAGATATGATTACTTTATTTTGGCAGCTAAACTGAAGCACAAACTTGAAAATATGGGCAAGCTCTAGGAAGACTATTTGGATATGTGTCATACATTTTGCCCCATTCTTATGCTTTCCCCTAAGTATTCCTGCTTCTGGATACGATCAGAAATAGGACATTGTACTATGGGCATGTCTGAGTTTCTGCTTTATATAAACTATACAGCAGCTGAGAAGAATCTGTTGTCTGCTCCAGATGATCTTTAGAGATCAAATGAAATAGCACAAAAACAACACAGAGACGTTGTAAGATGGCTGCCCAAAAAGCCAAATTGTTGCTTAGAACCATTGCCAAACCATTGCTTGGTGCCACTGCAAAGGTACCTTGGCTTTCTATACAAATGCTAGGAAGTGATATATTCTGGTTTCTTGAAGCTTTGTTATTCATCTACACTGGAGTACGCACTATATGTTACACTGCCTGAGGAAAAAAAAAACCAACCAAAACCACCAAGCTATCAAGAAGAAGGGTATCAGTTTCTGTGAGAAAAAAAGCCACAGGGTTTGAGTGGTATAATCAGAAAGTTAATGGTTTTGTTGCAAAAATGCGTGCTGTTGAATTCAATTCCCTCAGCTTGCTTTTAGTTGGAAATCATGTTTTAGTGGTCATGTAAAAATACCTATACACTTAACAGAACTAGTCCTCTTAGCAACATTTCCAAAGCTAGGTTCATGCAAATATTTCCATTTTACTTCCCATCTGCCCATGGAGATGGGATGCATGCATGAAATGAAAAATTTCCATGTGGCTAGGCAGCTGGTTTGTCCAGACACTCACACACATCAGAGATATGAGTGTATCTGGTATTTAGAGAGGTGTGAAGAACATTAAAACCAAATGCATGGCTGGCTTTGATGATCAGGTTTTAAGTGCAGTATGTAAAAAGTTGTGAAGCAGCAAGCATTGAAGTATATAGGCTAAACCCTGCTGCTCTGGCTTCCTAAAAACAATTTTAAAAGGCCAAACATTAATTTTAGTTTTATCCTGATATTAAAAAACTACTTTGTCCTTCCACTGTAACCTTTTTAGAAACTTTAATTCTTCTCAGCACCATGGCAAAGGGAGAAGAGAAAGGAGAGAGCATTTACAGGCAAATATGCTCCTGTGCTGCTCAGTGGATGGGCTGCTGATCCACTGCAACTACCTGAAGGGATATTCAGAGACTGGAAAGTGCTTGTGGCAGGAGCAGTAACAGGAGGAAAAATAATGTCCTGGTGATGTATCTGCTTAACAGCTTGCATTCCTTCTAGGGCTCTCCCAAATCTCCATTTCAGACCCAAAAGACTACATTTACACTAAGCTAGTTTTACATATATCATTATCTACCAACAGATAAAAGAACATATGCACTGAGAACTTCAGAGACTCAGGTCTTGTAGCTGTTGTCAGGCCAGTTAATCCTGAGAGCCCCAAAAAGAGAAAACCAAAGAGTTCAACACTGATAAACACTGTAAAGCATTAAAAGCTACAGAAATACATATGTGTCTATTGCTATATACAATCCAAGCATTTTAAGTCAGGCCAGAAAGCAACATGTAATACCATTGATGTTAAAACCTGATAGTTTAGCTCTCAAAGGAAAAAGAAATACTCTTATTGCTTTTAAGAAGAAACTATAAATGAGAGAAAATCCATCTCACTGTGCAAAAAATCGTAAAGATGAGACTTACAGGCCAATGACATAATTTCTCAGCATTCTCAGCTCTCCATCCCACTGCAAATACATTTTTTTATTACTTTCCATACATAGCATGTTTGCAAAGAGTAAATTTGTGTATCTTTCTCAGGGAAGTGCCTCTAAGAACTAGAGGTTATCCATGGCTTTTAAAATCTGAAAGTTCATCCAGGATTAGTGCTAATAGTTAAGTCTCACTTCAGCATCTGGATGCATCTTCATAGTGGGATCTGCCTTGAGAGGAAAACCTGGGGCTGGAGACTTGACCATTGCCCCAGGGTAAATACTGATTGCATAAACGTAGCAAATGACTCTTGAACTTGACTCCAACAAATACATAGAACACAGGGTTGAGGCAGCAGTGGGAGAAAGCAATTTTACGGCTGATGTGAAAGGCAAGGTTGGAGTCTTTTGCATACTGACAGGTAGGTGCTGGAAAAGTAAGCAGAAAGCTGAGGATGTTGTAAGGTGCCCAGCTCAGGAAAAAAGCCACCACAATAATAAGGATGAGTTTCACAGTTCTGTGCTTTCTGCGAGATCTTGCTCTGAGCAGGATTATCAATATCTTGAAGTAACAGAATAAGATAACCCCAAAGGAAAACAGGAAGAGTACATTTCTCTGATAAATGTCCATTTTCTTCCATTTCCAGTCAGCATAATCACAGATCTTGATCCCGTCCAAGTTTTCTTGCACCGTGGTGTGAATCATCTCAGGAACCACGATTAATATGCTACCAGTCCAACCAACCAAGCTCACCAGAAAAGCACAGCACTGTGTCTGGGATCTCAGAGTTGAAAGTGGGTTCACTACGGACAGGTACCGCAGGATAGTCATGAAAGTCAAAAAGAAAACACCACTGTAGTAGCCGATGGAGAAGACAGCATTCACTGCTTTGCAAAGGAACTCACCAAAGATCCATCCAAAGGACTGGTCCACTGCCCAGAAAGGCAGCATGCAGGAGAAGAGTAGATCAGAGACACAGAGATTTATGAAGAAGACGTTTGTTAAAGATGTAAGGTTTTCATATTTGAATAGGATCCATAACACTAGACTGTTTCCTAGCAGGCTGAGCAAAAATATCAGAGTGTACAAGACAGTAGTGAGATGGGTGTAAAATACAAAATAGTCGCCCATTTCACAGACATTGCTTTCATTAAAAGAGTATTCGTATGAGTAATTATTGTCTGAATCAAGTCGATAATGTTCTCCATCCATTTGTCTTTGCAAACCTTGTGCTGTTCTCCAGCAGCTACTTCAAAGAACTGCAACAATCAAACCAAAATTTTTGTGGAAATCAACCCAGTAACTAAACTCCCACTGTGGAGACTTCTGTTTTAAGAGACAAAAATAAGTACTGAAACTACTTTATTTGTCCTGGTTTGGGGAGAGAAAGGAGTCATTTCTTCTTATACTAAAGCATGAACAGGTAGATACTAAAGCTTTACTCTCAAAGCAATGTCAAGATCTTACGTACTTAGGAAGACAGAAACTAAGATATTTCTAAACCAATATGTTTGGTGCCAACTGCTAATTATTAAGCTTATAGTGCATGAAGGTTGAAGGTGCATTCGTTTTTTAATGTAAGTATCTTGGGTGCCAAGACTTTCAAAACTGCTGCTATTTTAAAAGTTTTCTGGAATGGTATCAAATTCCTAAACACTTCACCATATAAATGATTCTTTGTCACTAAGGTTCAGCACTGCATAAACTTAAAAAGCTGAGCAGTACCAGTATCAACAAGTGTAAGCACTAAGAATGGAAAAAGCCATGTTTCTTACAGATTTTTGTCTTGAGGTTGGTTGGTATCTAAAAAATCTCCAAGCTGTGGTGGAAGCATCCCCACATTGGACGCTCAGTGCCTCTCTGTGGCTTGCTGATGCTCAGGGGTTTGACTAGAACAGAGCTCACATCACACACCCTTTTTCTGGGGGGTGCTGTTCTCTACCTGCCTGCCTTCCTGCAGGTAGGAATTTATTCCCAACTGGATGGTTCGTTAAAATTGGCCAACAGTATCAAAAGTTACTGGAGCTTGGAAGCTGACATTAAATCAAGTGAAAATACATGGTCACAGTAGCCTCATTTCTTTATGAAATTAAGCTAGAAAACAGGTATAGAAAAACCAGTAATGGCTCCAACCACTGGTTCAAAATTGAAATTAACATTGTCTTGGATGAAGGCTTACCTGCAGCACCATGTTTGGATCCTGATTTGCCTGAAGCCAGTGAGAGACCTGCTACTGATTTCTTTGGAAGTACAGTTGCAAGAAAGAAACTCCATGACTGAGGCCAAAACTGTGCTGGTGACTTTGTTCTTTTTTTTTTTTTTCTTTTTTCTTCTTTTTTAATTAACAAGGGCAGAATCTGCCTGCTACAGCCAGGAAGACACACTGCCTTTAGAGAACAGGAGGGTTATGTCTACACCCAGAAAGCAGAAAGTGTGCCCAGGAGTGCTGCTGGCTGCCAGCATATAATGCCATCCACGGGATTAGGTAGTCCAGATCAACCAAAGCATGGCACAGGCAGCACAGGCCAGGGACCATCTCTCCATTGGGATGTGGTTTTGGAGGTGAAGGATGAGTGGGATTTGGTATTGTGACAGCAAGTGGCCCTGGCTCGTTTATCACCAATCACAGTCCTAACTGGGAACTGTGTTTGCCTGTACCATGCTGCCATCTTCAGTCACGCAGGCCAAGTCGCTGCCGAGGCAGTCATCCTCTCTGGTTTTACTTAACGGTACAGATGACACTTAAGCAGTACATGGGATAGATTGAGGTCTTGACCACCATCGTGTCCTGTTTCAGCTCCGGCTGGAGGTATGACCCCTCCCTAGTAGCTGTCCTAAGGGAGCAGAGGAGCCTCTTTGCAAAGAGTGAAGGTTCTCCATGGATGAGGGACAGTGCTGACTGCTGTCTTTACCACTTATGCTCTCCTCCCATGGTGGCCACCCAGTGCCAGCAAGCCCCCAGGCGGGACTGCCCACCCACCAGGAGCTCCACAGCCAGCAGGGCTGCTGTTGGGGTGCTCCTCACCTCTGCCACACCTGCTGCTGCTGGCGCCTGACACAAGGACTTTCACAAAGACCTCAGCCCCCATCCCTGCCTCTGCCTGGGAACTATTCTGACCTGCACACATCCTGTCCCTCATCACCCCATGTTAGTCTGCCCTTCGTTCCCCTGCAGAAGGGCAACCAGTGGTTAGAGACCTGGATATCCACTGCAGAGCACTGCTTACCCTCCTGCTCACTGTCAGGAGCTGATCACTGCTTATGAGGCAGAAAGCGCCATTTTGCAAACATATTTTGAGATTATGTCAGATCATGGTTAAGTGCCAAATTGAAAAACGGATGTGAGCCCACCTATTTTCTTCACAGGTCAGGTGATAAGAGGTGATAAATTGTTTCACAGTCTAAACAGTCTCTGTTTTTCTGTGTCCATCATCCTTGCAAAGCACTGATGCTGAGTATGCAGGCAGTCACATCAGGCAGGTGCATAGCTGAGATAGGAAACCCTACAAGGAACTTGTGCTGTTTCCACCTCCACGTATTTGTGTGCATGTATCTTGCCCATCTGACTTGGAAGGCTCCATCTTGCACTGTGGCAGGAGCCAGCAGAATGGTTGTCTGGGACCAGGTGTCTTCCCTCTGATCTTGTGCTCAGCGAATCCAGAGAAAGTAGAAGAATGCTTCTGTGAAGCAGCATGTTCTTGGTTGCTTCTTAGCGCTGCAAGTTACCTTTTGGCTAATGCTCCCGTTCACAAAACAAGTTCCTTTTTCTGTCTTGGAATTCCCCCTTGGTGTTCCTGCCAAAGCCATAAATCTAGACAGTGGGCATTTAAGCAGCCAGAAAAGGACACTGTTTGCAGGCAGATGAACTTGAGGGCCACTGACATGCCTGTGCAAAGCTAAGGTGTAGTCACTGCTGCCAAAAGCTCACCACCTTGGCATCCAGGGAGCCTGGGGCAGGCTGAGGTGCACTGCAGCATCCACCACCACATTCAGCTCCTCAGATTTCAAGCAACCATTGACTCCCAGGTGCCTTGTCCTCGTCAGGCCGCATTGTCTCCCCAGCTCTCTCTTGGAGACATGGTAATGCCTCTGCTCACCTCAGCTGCTGCTCTTCTTCCCTCAGCCATTGCATCTTTCCCAGGATGGTGTCCTCAGCATTCCTCCTGTCTCCTGCCCACTGAAGAATCTGAAGTCTCCTCTCCTGTTTGCTGCAGGGTGCAGCTGTTGCACCACTGTTGTTCACACTGACTGCAGGCTGCCTGGCGCATGGTACCTCTGCACTGTGCTTCCAGTGCAGGTGAGACCTCGATGAAGGATCTCGCTGCTGACCTGCCCTCAGAGGTGGCTCAGTTATATCCAATCTATGCAATGCAGCATGCTATGCCATGTCGCCTGGTGCAGGCTCCATGTAATTGCAGATGGAGGTTCCAGCCTACAAAGTGTGAGACCTCCTGGATGGCTGATCAGGAATAAGTATGTGCTTTGATATTATGTTTGTACCAGCTGGGAAGCCCTCCATCAGGTCAGTGATGGTAAGGAGTGCCTTGTGGGAAGCTAAGGCACTTGGATCTTCTCCTTCTTGCTTCCAATTCAGTAAAAATCTCCTGGAATCAAAACCTGCATTTTTGATGTATTGTATTTTATCTCCCCTCTTTCTACTCTATAAATAAGAAGTTCTGTGCATGGATATTCAGTTAAGACATATGCAAAGGAGATGAAAAGTGGATGTGATTGAATGAACAGACTAAGAACATGTTAGCATCACACATGAAATATGAATCATGCAACTGTCTTCAGTATATATATAATGGTACAAGTGAGAGCAGAAATTAGCTGAAGAATGGAAATTACCTGAATTTCTGTTGTCAGGACAAATAAGAGCAGAGGAAAAGCAGAACCTACAGTTTAAAGTCATCCTTGCCCTTGTGAAGAGCACTTAGCAACATTCAACATCCATTTGACTCTTGGCCAGAAATAACTGCTTTTCCAGAAGCCGTCATTTTCTAGCAGTGCTGTTCTTTGCCTTGGAGCATCATGGAAAAAGGATTGTTATAAAGAAATAAGAAAGCGTTATTATTAGCAGCCTCCAGTTAAATTTTGTTTTTCTTTGAACATTCAGCTAGACATCCTCTGTCAGTTGGAGACACATATTGCTCACCAGGTTATTTCTTTTTTAAACTGAGCATTTGAAAAAGTGGCTGGGAGGAGTTGTGTGTTGCCTTTAAGGTCAGTGGAGGGAGGGAGGGGCACTGGCAGGAGCTGTGTCACCCCTCACCGGGTGTTATACGAGCCTTCTCTCCAGGCACAGGCAGCTGAGACAACTCCCTTTAAGAAGATTCCTGGCATTTGCACAGGCAAACTGAGGTTAAGCACATCTTAATTGGAAAGGACCAGGAAATATAGTAGAGAGAAGGCCCCTACCACAAGGCACGCACTGATGGCAGCTACCTTGAAAACATTTTTGACTCACTTTATTCAAATTCCTGCAGAGCCTCTGGCCTTCACAGCTTTTCTCCAGGATTCTCAGGGAAGGAAAAGAAACAAACCTAGCTGGCTTTGCAGCCTGGTTTGCACTTCAGCTACCCAAGCAGCAAAGGTTGAGTCAGATAATAAATTTCTGTTGCCCTAAACTGGGATTTATCTGGTAGCTGCTTCCTTAACCGATCTCTTGTTCTAATTTGGGCTAGGCAGAAAAATCCTGAATATGACTGTTGTGGGCAGGAAGGGGTTTTAATTTTTCAAAGAGTTTTATGGAGCAGCCTTTTTTATTTAAAGGAAGTTAAACCACATTAAATAATGTTTCTCCTACCCTAACTATGACTGGTACCAGTCCTAGACCACACCCTTGGAGTCACACATAGGAGATGGACAGCAAAGTTCTGGAAGTCATGGTCAGGATGTAGACTTGGCCCAAAGCACAAATGTGCTCTGGACAGTGTGGTCTGTACTGGCGGGTGAAACAACTTTTTGTCAGCCTTAGAGGAGTTTTGCACATAGTAACAAACTCTTTCAGGACACAGGTAAAACAGAAAGCCAGTAGGACTTCAATTCAATGCCCAAATTAAAATCAAAATGCCCAATTCAGTTTTGCAGAGCCCCAAGAAGCCCAGCTCTTCAAGAAAACTCATACTATTATTAAAGCAAAACCTGCACTTGAGTTTGGGTCATTTTCTGAGACCAGTGCTTCACCTGTGCCCCATGAGTTTCACAAGGCAGATATAGCACATGCAGTTAGCCTAGCTCCTTGGTGGTCTCCTGTTCCCCCCGAGCTCTGCCCCTCAGTCCTGCATTGCTAAAGCAGCAGCCCTCCTCCTCATCCAAAGTCACCATGGGGGTAAAATTAGCAGCCAAGTCTGTTTTTACAATGAGGAAGAGGTTATGATGTCCTCTTCTCTCCAGCTTCTCCTTTCCTAAGAGCTGCACACACACCCTCTGGGCCCCTTATCACAGTTTCACTGTAGCTTCCTCTGTTCCAGAGGGGGGTTTTTTTGGAAAAAAACCCATATCTGTCATTTATACTTTGCTTTTGAACCAGCTGCTGCCTTCACTTCCATCCCAAACCATACCTCTGGGTCATGGGAATATGGTCTGCGGGACCATGGTGCATGATGATGAAACCATGACTCCATGCCTGTTTCATTGGTAGGTTTTATTGGCACTAAGGCTGGTTGGAAAGGATGCGATGCCGGCAGCTGGGCAGCAGCTGTCCAAGAGAGCGCTCAGGCAGGAGCAACCTTGGCCAGAGGGATCTGTGTGGAAGTGGAGGTGGTTGGTATCCAGCCTGTGGTTGCCCACAACAG
>JAVJGJ010000047.1:98360636-98376730 GCA_035590215.1 Microhierax caerulescens
CAGGCTTTGAACCAGTGTGGTTGCAGCTATGGGTATTCCCCATGCTCCTCAAGGGCAAGGTGAAGGAGCAATTCAGCCCCTTAATTTGGTTGGATGGTGCAAAGGAGGACATTGCTCCCTGCTTGCAGCTGGGCAGAGTTTGGCCATGGCTTTCTTGGTAGCTCATGCAAGGGCAGGATGAGCAAGTGAGCGCCCCAGGGATGAGAAGAAATAGTCCTTCTGGTAATAACTGGCTGGAAGGAAACAGCAAACTGGAGCTTTCTGGGGTTTTCTGAGTGGGGAAATTGTCAGTTTGTTTCCATGATGTAGACAAGTGAGAGTTTAAGCGTATTTTTTTGCAAACAAGGAGATTGCATTGATCTCTGTGTCTGACATGTAATTCTGATTTGTCTTAATAGCAATACTCCTACCAGGCACCAGACACGAGCACATTTCTCGCAGGCCAGATAGCAGTGACATGACACATCACTTTCCCCATCTGCTGAACAGAGAATATAAATGCTCCATTATTTGGCTGTGAAAAGAGCGTCGCTTTGGTTCTTAGTAGCTGGGCTTGTTGGCAGTTGAAACCAAGAAAATCCACTTCTTATTTTTATTACTAAAGCAGAACACATCTGCAGGTTTCCGCTGCCAACAAAATACTGCCACACACACACATGCCTTGTCTCTCTGTGTGTAGATGTACACATATCCTCCCTGTGATATACTGCAACATGTCATTGTAATTAAAAAAGAATTCGCCAGACACTACACCATACATTTAATTAGTGATCTTAAAGCTGTGTGAGAAGTCTGTTAAATAAAATGTGTGTAAAGAAGCTAACTCTATTCTCTCATAAATGCTTACAGTTACAAAATAAAGACAACGATCAAGGCGAAGGAGTACATTGCACTTTTGGGAGGAACAATAACATGTTTTCCTCTAAAGCTTAGCAAAACTCATGCCTTCACATAAAGTTCATGAGCTCATTGTTATGGTTCAGGGACAACTTGAACAACAGGGTTGTATTTTTCTATAGAATTCCATTGCTACTAGTTTATTTAAGCTATACATGCCCAATTTATTTATTTTTTTTTTCCAAGAGGATTATAAGCCATATGTCAAAGAATTTGTGTATCACAGCCTGGGTGGGATTTCCAGTGTTGCTGCTGGGGCGTTGCTGCAGGAATGATGCTGAAACGGAGGGAAACGACACTGGCAGGCAGCAGGCACGCGGGGCTGCTGCCCCCTCCCGAGGCCAGGCTCAGAGCAACGCACCTGACTGCAGCCCTCGGCTGTGGCTTCAGAGGGGCGGCGGGGAGCAGCCTCAGCACCCCTGGGTGCAGGCAGAAGAAGGTGTGTTTCTGGAGAGAGGGCTGAGCAATGTCACTGCAAGAAGCCTGGCTTTGTCGCAGAGGCCATCCTTGTCCCTGCCAGTGCAGCTGGCCTCTGGTTTTAATGACTGTGAAACAGGCTCGCTCATACCAGGCTGTTTTCACTAGTGAAATCATTCTGATGCTGACGTCCATGAGACTCAAAAGGCTTTAGTCAAAGCAAGAAAGAGGAGAAAGAAAGAAAACCTTATCCACTGTGCCACGTTTGCACAAAATTAAAGACTGGGTGTAGCATAAGGAAGAAAACAACCTATCACTGCGTGTATCACTGTGCATCACTGGCTCTCTTCTCAACACTTCCTAACCAGTTTTGCTTTGCTTTGCTTTACCTTCATCACATCCCATACGCTTTGCAGCACAATGCAGAGCCCAAGTTTGCTTTATTCACCCCACTGGTACTTGCTGGCTTTGGCTACCACCTGCCCCAATGTCAGGCAGTTCCCTCACACCCAGACCCAGGTGGGTGGCTGCAGCGTGCCTCCACTGCTCCCAGTGGGCAGCCCTGGCCAGGCTGGGAGGCCCTAGCTGCACGCTCCCCTCAGTGTGGCAGCTGGCCAAGGGAGTGATGGGGAGCCTTTTCTTGCATAAGGGGAAGCAAGACTAAAGAACAAAGGGCTGTAGCCAGGTCAATGCATGAAGCATCCCTCTCCACTGGCTGTATGGTGCCCCCTCTTCTGCCAGCCTGAATTGCTAGCTTGCTGTCTTGAATGGGCATGCTGTAGCTCTTGTGAAGACTAAGACCTGATGTATGAGCAACCTCCTGTGCTCAGAGGGATAAGGTGGCTCACCACCAGGCAAGTCACAGCACAGCTTTTGCTTATCACCGGGTTAACTTTGTTGGCTTCTGTGTTTTCCCTGCTTTTTCTCTGGGCGGCAGGTGCTCTGAGGTATGACGGTGGTTTGGACAAGGCAACCTTTGGCACAGACCTCTTGAGGCTGCAGACCTGAAGCACTACTGCTGCCATGGAGGTACAGGGCATATGAGCGTGCCTTGCTGCCACTTTGCTGCCCTCTCTGCTGCTACGCCTCACTGAGTTACTGGGCCCCCAAAATCACCACTCCACATTACAGCTGGTAAAGAGGGTGATACTAGAAAACCAAATGAAACAATAAAGGAAGAAAAAAGAAACCACTTTGCCCACGACTGACCGCTCATTTCCTTTGAGTCTTGCAGAAGATTGTATACAGCAAAAAATTATTGTTGCTCCTGGTTTCTAAAGAGAACCAAAGGTTCTTGGCGCTGCTCTTCAGATTATATCTGGACTCAGTGAAAAGAGAGAAATGCAAGGTGGTCAGAACAACCAGATTGCAAGGGAGAATGGGAGAGAGGAATGGCCTGAGGCTTCATCAGGTTGAGACTCTGAAGGCATCTCAAGTGGTGGTGGTGAAGAGGCCCAGGCTCAGTCAGACTTTGGGAAAACAGAACTGACTGGGGAATGGAAAGCTTTTCATAATTAAAATGAAGTTTCCTACAGAAGACAGAGCTGGAAGAATTTCCTTGTACAAGGGCATTTCCAGAGCACAGCCACTGTTTCCCAACTCTGTTGGATACACTGATGAGCCAAAGCAAAATAAATCTAATTTAATGAAAAAAAACCCATCCCCCATAGTTACATTCAGAGCACTGTTTATGTTAGCAATGAGGCAATTAATAACTTGCAGCAGAAAAATTTGACCGCAACTAAAAACACTCTGGTGCTGTTTTAGCCACTACTTCCCCAAACCTCAGCACTTCCTCCTGGTGAGGCATGTCTGCCCACAGGCCAGAGGCACAGCCCAGGCAAGGTGCATTTGCAAAAGCTTCATCTGAAGAGGGAAAACCATCTCACCAAATATTTTCCCCTAATTCTGAAGAACAGCTGTGGCAGCAATGGCTTCTCTAGCTGATCCTGT
This sequence comes from Microhierax caerulescens, assembly GCA_035590215.1. Lineage (NCBI taxonomy): Eukaryota > Metazoa > Chordata > Aves > Falconiformes > Falconidae > Microhierax > Microhierax caerulescens. The sequence goes on from JAVJGJ010000047.1 coordinate 98,363,904, forward strand.
GGTGGCTGCAGTTCAGATGGCACTGGATTGCATGTGACCCACATGCAATCACAGATGGGTCTGTGCTGCTCGGTGAGATCCGCCTCCGGGCAGATGGACTCAGTGCATGCTTTCCTCTCAATAGGCTTTTCAGAGAAGAAATCCTTTTCCTTGGCTGCCCCTGTGAACACAGCTGTTCTTTTTAAAGATCTGGGCTGAAATACAGCTGGCTGAAACATTCCGTCTGAGCCCAGCAATTCTTAAGGTCCTGCTAGACCTGGCTTGCTTTCACACTCCCAGATATTTTTCTTTAGCGTTTTCTTGATTTCCTTATATTGAAGATTCACTGTTGTTATAAGAGGCAGCTCAAAGTGCTTTACCCCAGTGCAGCTACTTTACACAAGACATCGTACATTTCCATCTGCCATGTCATGCAGTTTGTGTGCATGTATTTCAACACCAAAGTATGAGCAAGCAGGTGCCCGGCAGCAGCAAGTCCACCCAGATGAGCTGTTCTTTAGCAAAAAGTCAGCTGTAGCCCACGTTCCACAGCAGGAGGTAACATCAGAGGCTGAGTGTGTGAAGCATGGGCAAACCAAGACAGAATCTTAATATTCCAGTTCCTGAGACATTTCATAACATCTCCGGCCATCTGTCCTTTGGCGAGATCTTGTGGTAAGTGCAGCAAGGGCAAACAATATGCAACAAGGGTTGGCATGCTCTTCCCTCAAACCACTCCCTAGCTCCTAGGTTGCACTACGTCAACTCCAAGGTAGCTCCAGTCACTCAGGCCATCTATCCCATTCACGTGGCAGAGGCATATTCTTCTTCTTTGGTGGTATTGTGCTCAAACCATGTTAAACAACCACTGTTGCACTTCCTGAAGGAAAATCAAGTTTGTGACCTGGGAAGTGTGGCTAACTTCTTCCCCCCAGTTAAAGGGTGTAAACCCAAAAGACAAGAAGCAGAAGGCAGTAATGCAATTAGGAGCTGTTAGCACAAGTCTCCAGGCTTGCATAAAGCTCAAATAATCTAGAAAGCAGTCGTTTTGTACACTTTCCCTTTTCAAATGGTTCCTTACTTAAAACAGATTCTAAATACACTTGTGGATGATAATGTGGAAGTGAATTCAGGCTAATTATCCATGAGTGACATGAAGGATCCACACAGGACATAGGATTAATAAATACGTTTCCATTCTTCAAAGCTGGGATGCAATCTCACCTACCCCCTCCTTGTACAAAGGAGAAGCCCCAGGGTGTCCCATCCCTGGGGACACAAGGCTTTCAGGTTCCCCTGCAAAGGCTTTAAGACTTGGAGACAAAGCTCTTGGATTTTGCTATGCAGCTTAGCCACCACCCCAAGTGACCAGCTGTGCTTGTCGGCACCTCTTCTCCAGAGGCCGAGCTGACTGCAGTGCAAAGAGCAAACCTGCAACCCTCATCTCCCAGCAGGCACGCGCGAGGCTGAGTGCAGCCCATGGGACCAAGCGTGCATTTGCAAAACCACACGGTGTGCCTGCAGAGGCTGCTCCTTTGCTGGGTGGGAGGCAGCCAAGCATGAAGGACGTGTGCAATGCGAAGCTCTTGGGCCTGGGGCTCTACGCCAGTCTCCCTTTCTCGGGACGCAGCCAAAGCACCCTGTTGTCGCGTCCGCGTGAAATGAAGCGAGCACAATTTATGAACGGCTCCTGCGCCTTGTTTCAGTTCTTGTGTAACTCTGCCCTAATGGGGATCAGCATCCTGTGCTGCCAAGCCCCCTGTTCTGCGCTGGATGCCAGAGCTCACTGGAAGTGCATGCTACAGCTTGAAGCCAGAATTGAAACCCACACTATTTCAGAGCAACTTCTAGGTTTTCTTCCTTTCTGTCACAAACTAATGCTTCTTTTCCTGAAATAAAACTGATTCTTCTTTACTTCAGAATTTCCCACAACGCTGAAAAACCCAATTTCTGCCAAGCCCTACTGCAAGCTGCTGCTGCCCATGGTGTGTAAAACTGGCAGTAGCACTAACTAAGTGGTTGATGTGAGCAAAGTGAGGTTTGTAGAATGAGGTTTTAAAGACTAGCTGAGACAGAATGAAAACCCAGGATGCTCAGAGAGCCTGTCTGCTTGTAGATGAGCATCAGCAAGTCCTTCGCTTTCAAGCTCTCTTCTATGACTGAGCTACCAAACAGCTCAGCTCTCCATCTACCATGTTGTCTCTTTTTCACCAATGTCTTTTGTTCTAGCAAAAGACACTGCCTATTGCTGCAGGTAAAGTCTGGCTGATAAAGGCTTTTCTCAGCCTGTAGAAAACATTGGCCAGGATACAAAACTGAGCCTTGACTGTAGGGAATAAATTAGTAGGGTTGGATCATGACAGTCACTAATTGCAGCTTTTGGAGGAACTTTGGGGCAGCTCCTTCATTATGAGGCAGTTACCAGGGGCTTTTCAGCTGAAGCAGGTGGCCAGCATTCTTTCTGACTTTGATAGAGCCCTTCTGATTCCTATAGGGCAGCTGGCAAATTGTTCTTTTTTATCATGTTTATATTCTGCTGTCTTTCTGCTAGGGAAAAAGAATACGGGAGATGTGTCACTTAAATCATATACAAGTCAAAAGCAATTCTGTGGAAATGAATGATGAAAAAACCCCATTAAAAAGGTAAAAAGAATTGCCCATAGAATTAGCAATATTTATCAATCTGAAAAATACAAAGTGTCAGAGCCAGTAGCACTGTGCTTCCCTGTGCTTCAGGTATAATGCAGTTCCTTAGACCACATGCATGTTGTGGGAGTCACCCTAAGATCCAGAAAAGTTATTAGGGTGTCTGCTTTGATAGCTGTCCTGATCGGTGACAACCCACCCTGCCCATGCCTTTCAACAGCAGCGCTGCCCTTTTCCATCCAGCTTAGGGACCAGGTGTGCCCCTGTTTAAGGAAGTTTTTCTGCACATTTACAGATTGTATTGATTTTTTCAGCTCTATAAATAGAGCTGTAGAAAATAAAAAGGCTTGTGAGCCAAGAGATTCCTCTGTTTTTTTGCAATAGGACCAGATGATTTGACAAGAGCTTCCCACACCTCTTGCCTGCGCTGGCGCTGCAGAAGAGAGGAGGGTGCAGGCTGGGTGCTGCGGTGCAAGTTAGCAATAGATGGCACGCTTGAACAGGGGTAACCCCTGCTTGCCCCCCAGCAGCCCAAGAAATCCCTTGCAAGAGACCCAGACAGCCATAGCTCTCTTGCAAAGGGAGGCCTAGCTGAACATCTGCTCTTCAGCAGGACCTACATCCACATCTACACCAGCTGCAGATAAGCAGAGCTGCTGGGAAGTCAGATTTGATCAGGTCTTGCATGTGGCTGTAGGCGTGTCTAGGACCCTTGTGCTGTTTGCTGGGCACTGGGGTGCTGGTGGTGTGGTGTGGTGTTCATCAATGCGGGTAGGGCAAGATCTTTCCTTTGTGTCCCTCTCCGCTCCCCTACTCCCCACTCCTGAAGCTCCATCACACCAGCCTGGGACTGGCAGTCTTGCTGCTGCGTCACCCCCTCTTCCCCGCTCCCTTCAAACCACCTGGCAGGGATGTTTCTGGGACCCGTGGTCTTCCCCAGGCAGCCGAGTCTCTTCTGGAAAGTGCATGAGGAGCTCTAAGCACTGGCTGCATCTGCGTGGGTAATTTATGGTTCAGTTTGTGAGGCTAGGCTGAAACCTTGTCAGCAACAGGGTATTTTCAGGTACACTTCGTATGAAAACATTTGGGGTTTGTTCTTAGTGAAAAAGTAAGAAAAACACGCATCTGTTTGGGACCATGGGGGAAGGCAGAAGGACACTCTAATTACCTGATGTTTTCCTCATTTTTTGAAGTGCAAACATAATTTTGCTTTAAAACCGCAAGGGCAGAACACAAAGAAAGGCAAGCCTTGCATTTAGAAGCTTGAAACCTCATGCGTCAACTTTTCATAACATTTTCCCTTGGGTTTTTTTTTTTTTCTTTTTTTTTATTTTCCAGCTGAAGCTATATGCTAAATGCTCCCCTGCCCCTGCCTCCGCCAACTTCCCAAAGGCTGTTGGAAATGACTCAGCCGTGCATGGGGCAGACCAGGGCACAGCTGCAGCTGGGCAGTGGCAGGCGCCGCTGACTCAGGCCGGGCACTGCCCCATCACCTCCGCCTGCCCAGGCCAGACCCTCACACCCCTCCAGAGCAGAGCACCCGTCTCTAAGCAGGCGAAGACCGCCCTGGTACCATGGGAGATGCAAGGCACCCTTGCTCCATTGCCCAGGCCATGGGTCCTCATGTCTCACTGCCCTGGTCCCCAGCTTGCCCCCAGGGTGGGAGGAAGACCGAATGACTGCCTAAGCTCTTCCCAAAGCACCTTGCTCACAGTGTTTCCAAAGAGGAGTCTCAAATGAGAGGTGCCAACTGGCCAGCTCTGATGGACAAAAGCGTTATGTTTTTGCTTGAATTTTAGATAAGAAGATAGCATGTTCTTCCATCACAGCTCCCCCACCAACAGCCACTATCACACTTTGCCTCATAAAAAACACCTCATGTGATAACATGATACTTAGGTTTCAGTGATGCCTTTCTCAAAGACACCGTGATACTTTGCCCCATCTTGGCTTCCACCCAGGTGTATCCACATTGCTCATTAACACTAACGGTGACTGTTCTTACATATCGCAATGAGGCAGGGGATGGAAGCATGCAGAAACCACAAAAATGGATAAAAGGGCTTTGTCAGAGCTGCAAGCATTAAGGATTTATCTACCACATAGGGACAGTCCCTTGGCTGCAGTGATACTTGTAACAAGTTAATAACCCCGCTATAGTCAGCTGGAGTTCAAGTGGAGGAGAGATGAACTGATGAAAACTGAGTCTCAGGTCTCAATTTGTAATGAAGAAAAAACACTATTTGAAATTCAATGTATTTTGTTTCAATTCTTCATCTAGGATTTTACAAGACTGTCCCTGTAGGCATCTGAGCAACAGGGTGTAATTCTGCTCTTTTATGCTGAAAGAGCAATGTTAATTTTTTTTTAACAATGGCAGAGGAAAAACAATAAAGTTTGCATCGTGGCTTGTATATACATTCTTAAGATATATAAAGGATGTTCAGAAAATTAAATACAGGCAAAAAGGAAGGGGAAACTTCTGCCTGTGTCCACAGCACACAGCATGTTTGACTCTTCTAGTTTTCCTGAAGTGCTCTGAAGCTGGGTGCAGAGATCTTCTGATACCTGGCGAATGAAATATGACTAATCAAGATGAGAAGTGGTTTTCCTGCATGTCGGTTTATTTTGTTGATATCTTTCTACCTCCAACAGCAAAAGAATGCTTTGGAGAAAACATGTTAAAGTTTTGAGTGTATTTCCACTTCAGGGCTGAGAAAGCTTTAAGCCTGGAGAAGCAAGGACCTCTCCTAGTAAACCCAGACTTCTCAGTCCCGTCATAGCTGAGGTGGAGAGTGAGCAAGCCAGAAAAAAATCCTAAAATGACAGCAGATTTACTTCTCCTGCTACAGAGAGCCAGCCAAAACTAAAGCCACACCTTGAAGAACACAGCACCACAAGAAGCCTCTGCAGCTCTTAGTCTCTTAGCTCAAAGTCTCTTAGCTCAAAGTCTCTGGGTGGGGGTTTAGCCGGTCGGGCTCTTGAGAGCTTTCACACACTATCAGGGGGGAACGGATGGAGCATCGTATGTGCCAGGCTGGTCATGGCTGACCCTTGGGCAGGTTTTTCATCCCCTGAAGGGATGAAATGTGTGCTCACACCTCCAATATGGCTGTGCAAAGCTCAGGTGGCAAAGCTTAAACTGGTGATAAGCATAGGTTTAAAATTAGTGCCTAGCTTTGCCAGCCATCACTGAGAAGCCCACTTTGTTGCTTTAGCACAGGGGAGGAGAGGCAGGAATTTGAACTGTTGCAGAATAAAGTTATGAAGCTTTGTCTGACCATGTACAAAATGTGTTGTTATGAGCTGATCAAGTTAAAGCACAGTTTGATTTAAGTCTGGTTACATCTATTTATATATTTCTGTATCAGCTTCAAGGCAAGCTGATAAATAATTAATTTAGCTTGCCCATCAAGGCAAGCTAAATTAATATAAGCCACTTTTAGGTCAGATTCAATGTAACTGTATAGAGTTTTCTCTAAAACTTGCTTTTAAGTTGGCTTGAAGACAAAATGCCCTACTCATCTTTTCTAGAAACTAAGTCAAAGCATCACGGCATGTTCCTGGAGTGGGGGACTGGCACATTTTTGTTTGCTTCCTGTGCTTTTACTGAAGTCATCATGAAACCAAGCATCACACTTAGCTGAAATATTACCGTTTCCCCATTTGTGCCTGCCAGGTGCCAAAGATGGCAGAGTAGACTTGTGTCCCCGTTTAGGGGCCACCACGAGGACCTGACAAAGTGTGGCTGTAATTTTAGCGGTGGGTTGTTGTCAAAACCATATTTCACATATCCTTTTTTTGCTCTCTTTTTCTGCCTGGGCAGTTAAATAAAGTAAGGATGTAATCAGACTGAGAAGCACCATTTTCATCTTTCTTCCTGAGTTTTTGGCAGTGGAATTTTCTTGCCTCTGGCCTTTGGTGACTGCCCAGGTGATGGGGCAGGGTGTTGTGCAGCAGAGGTGGGTATGCTCGGCTGAAATACGCACAAAGTCTGCAGTGGGTCTCTTCTCTTGCCCCTTCTGGGATGTGTGAGGCTGTGTATGCAGGGCTGGTAATGCAGGCCGGGGCCAACTGCACGACAGGGCCAGCTGCACCCAGAGCTCACACATCCAGCTGGCTCCTCTGCTTTAAGATGGCTCCCTATAGGGTGGTATTTTGGGGAAGGGGGGGACATGGGAGCCTGGCTGGTCCCACTGAGGCTCTGGGTGGTGTCTGGGAGTTTGCCCAGACCTCTTGGAGCAGGTCCGAAGAAGGTGCTTATGCACTGTTGAGCAATGTGGCCCTATGGAGGATCTCGTGCCAGACTGAAACTGAGGGGTTGGGGAGCACAGGACACAAGAGACACCTAAATCTCTGCTGGCAGGCGCTAAGGATTGGAGAGGGTAGGAAAATAAAAGCTAACCTCAGCAAATCACTGTTTCCCAAAGACAGACAGCCTCAAAGTTGAAACCTCAGGTATGAATCACCTGCCCTTTAAAACCTCTTGGGGTTGCAACAAGTTCTGCTTGTGGATTAAGGACAAGGAGCAAATCAGTGAGGTTGCCAGTCCCTCTCCTTTGGGGTAAATGCAGCACACCCACATGCTGGTTCCCAAATTTGCTTTGCTTCCACTCTGCAGCTTTGGCTTGGGAATACAGCCCCGGCAAGAGCCCCTTGCCCACATCAAGCCAAGTCCATGTAAATGGCCTGCAGCACAGATGGGGAGATGAATAAGGCCAGAAGGAGAGTCTGCCAAAGCATTTCACCCAGTGCTTTGTGCAGCAGCCCCGCTGTGGTCAGTGGAGCTGTACTCACGTGGCTAAATTTGACCCTGTGGGTCTCTATCCTGCTGAGCTGCAAGGGAAAGGATGAAAAGGAGGAGAAATACACAGGGATGAACTGCCATCCTGCTGTGGAATTGGAGCCATCAAGATGATCAAAAGTGGATATTCTTAATTTCACTTTTACAAAAATAAAACCAAGCAGGGACAATCTGAGAAGGGACAGTCGGGACCTTAATGCATTTTCTTCTTCCCAGTGCTCCCCTTCCAAGCTTAGCTTGTCTCTTTCCTTCCTATGAGCTGTTTTGTAACCACTGCTCCTTGTTGCACTGCGTGCCACAACACAAACAGCCCTGTGATGACAGTCAGGGTCTAACGCGTGATGGTGAACATTCAGGGTATTTAAATAGGGTGGGTTTTGGAGTCAGGATGTCAAACCAATTGCTGGCTCTGAATCCAGCTAATTTGCACAACCTCAGAAAGTGAGTTTTGTTGGCTCTCTGGAAAACTCTCCAACACAAGAGCAATGCTGCAGCACAGTCCTGCTGTAGTTTCCCCAGGCTGTCCCACCTCTTCCTACTCAGTTAATTTGAGCCATGGGAAATGGGATCAGAGCCAGAGTACCCCATGTCCTGCTGTTCTTTGGGGCTGTGACTGGATCCTGGATGGGGTGTGAGCTGAAACTGACCTTAAAAGGCAAAGCTCCTGCAAAGACATCTCAACTCATCTTTTCCTGAGACACCTCAGTATATTTTTCAAGGTTTTCTTGGAGAAAATAGCATGTCTTAATGGTGCCAAAAAGTAACACTGCAGAAGGAGTGGCAGAGAGTGAGGTACAAGGCTGGGAGACAAAGACCCTGGGCCAAGGCAGGTGGGGGGAGTTTGGCTTGCTCATGGGACTGATTACACCCTCGGTTACCATGACCTGGCCAAGGTCCCCTGTCCTCTGATAGGCACCACTCATGGACAGGTCTGACCTTCACAGTACTTTGCCTACATAGTTTTGGGGAGCTACAGGGTAATGAGAGAAAGCATGTGCATTTTGGAAGATTTATCTTCTTTTCTAGAGGGACACAAAGTAGCAATTCCAGGGCAAAGCGAGGAGGAGTTGACAAGAGCTGGCAGCAGGGCAGAAGGTGTGCAGGAGTCCTGCCACCAGCTCTGCAGAGCCAGGCAGCTACACAGCTGTGATGCCAGAAGCGGCAGCCAGGGCGTGTAGTCAAATAGGCATTGCACGATAGGGAACCAGATGCTCTGGGGCCAGATCCTGCTCAGGGGTTATAGCAGGTAGAGTTGTTAGCTAGTTTCAGAAGACCAGCTCCATATTTAGCTGGTGACACTGGCAGCAAAGCTTGCTACCTTGGGTTGGTGTGGTGCAGCAGATGAGGAAGAGGCACTGGGGAACCTCAGAGCACAAAAAAAGAAAGATCAGCTCAAGCGTTGCCACGGCTGACTGCAAGATACTCATCCTCATCACCTGCTTTCTGTTTCCTTCTTGGCGCTGCGTTGCCCATCCCTCCCTGTCCTGGCTGCCCATGGCCTCCCTGGATCTCCTCTCACTGTGCCCTTAACTTGTGCTCCTGTTGCTTCACTTTCTTTACCCAGGTTCATTGCTCATCTCAGCTCTTTGCCTGTTGTCTGCAAATTGTGGCTGACACGCTGCACTGGAGGACAGAAAAGAGGAGCTAAGATCCCTTTGACTCCTCTGTTAAACCCATGCTAACCGAGGCAGCTAAGCAGCTGTTTGCACACAAAGCCCCCTCTTTCCAGCAGTGAGGGGCTGGCAGGGGAATGGCTGCACTCACTGGACTGTCACCCCATGTTGCAGAGATGTCCCTTGCTAGAGGGCCACGAGCAGCAGAGGCACCTCTGGGCTGTGTTTTGCCATGGGCTGGTGAACCCCACAACAGGTGCCATCAGCACATGCTGTCTGTATCCCTCCTCCTGCTGCCCTTCTTGGGTACCTGGACACCCCTTGGCCATCCTCTGCTCAAGGCTGCCCTTGATGCCCTGTGGTGATCCCTGCCACATCATGGTGGTTCCTGCCATCCCGTGGCAGTCCCTGCTGTCCTGTGGTGGCCCTTTCCTCCAGGCATTTTGGCAAGCTAGGGGTTGGTACTGGTCTCCAGGGAGGACCAAGGTCTGTGTCAACCCAAGACTTAGATGTGCATCGCTCCTGGCTAGGGGGGTCCACTGGCCATTGGGGTGAGGTCTGGTGGGGGACATCTCCAGCGGAGATGTAAGCACTCCCCAGGGGGTAGATGGGGCACAGGGCAAGAGGTTGTGCAAAGGGAAGAAACACCTAACAGGTAGTTGTCTGAACTAGGAAACCCACTCTGTGCTTCCCGCTCCAGCACTGCTCCAACATAGAGCATTTTACCCGTTTTAACAGTGTAACATGAAATCCATGAGCACTATACTGTAGGACCCCACCTCACAATTAGAGGCAGAGAAGCTGGCTGACAGCTGCAGTAGTCAGGGGGACAGCAGCCCTCATATATCAAAACATATAGAGGTTCTCCCTCCAGAAAACTTAACTGTAAGTATATCTAACTATTTGCTGAGGTGGGGGAGCCTCAGTGCCCAAAGGCAACCAGTGCTGTCCCCAGGCCAGCTTCCAACTCCTGCCATCTGTGCATCTCTGCAGCCCCAGGAGCCAACAGCTGCTGCCCCACACCACAGCACAGAAAGCTGCTCCCTCCTGGGTTCCTGCACAGCTCCTGCTAAAGCGCAGGCTGCTAGCGGAGGAGGAGGAGGACGCTGAAGCAGAGCAGAGCTAGGAGGTAGGTAGTGCTCACAGGTGTGGGAATTTGTTTTACCTACCCAGCATTGAGAAAAACTTGCCCGAACCCTGGCACTTTACTACAAGGGGACTGACTGGTGGTGGTATTTTATCTTCAGGACAGCCTGTTGTTTTCCTTCTCGTGCTTGCCTATTGTTCTTTGGACTCCATGAAGCCTAATTGCTGCTGCACATCTCCTCCTCCCACAGCTGCATTTGCACTTTTTTGGAAGCTGTGTTGAAAGTTGGTTGCTCCTTTCCCCCTGGTTAATTCCTGTATTTTTGCACCCATGGCTCTGGGTGACAGTGACCTGGTGCATCTGTCAACTGTGACTGCTTCTCACCTTTGGTAATCCAGTCTCTAGCACCTGCGCCAGAGAAGAGAGAGGATCTGAAAAGCAAGCTTGCTAGGGAGGGAGCAGCATAGAGGATGTTTTCAGCTCAGGTGCTGTGTGTTCACACTTCAGTGATGGCCAAAGAGCTGATAGTTTCTGACCCGGCTAGTTCTCTGAAAACCTTTTCAAATGTATAACCCCTGGTATCCCTGACTGCCAGCAGCGTTGGCTGCTTTTTATGAGAGTGTGATCTTCTCCCTGTGCGTGGCAATTCCTTCCCTGCTGCTCTCACGCCGCAGGTGAGCCCCCTCCTTTCAGTGTACTGTGGAGCAGGAGTGGGATGTCAGGGCAGCAGCTGCTTGCCCAGCCGTCACTCCTCCCTGCAGTCCTGCAGCTCAGCCCTGCACCGTGCCATCCCTGCTGCTGCACGGTGAGCCGGCCACTTCGCTGATGCTGCTGAAAACTTCTTGTTTACTGAAAGATTGGGTGCCTGGCAGACCTCTCAGGACCAGCATTTTGATGCAGGGTGGTAAATGAAAGAAGGCTACTTCTGACGTGGTTCTGTAACACCTGAAGGCCATTTGCATGAACTTGTTGGCCACCAGCATCCTCAGACTGTAGTTTACAATTCTGGACCTAAGATACACCAAACCCCAACTTTGTATTCAAAGTATTTCTGGATGTCGGGCTTGTAGATGATTCCTAGGCCCAAATTCTTAGCACAGCAAGTGATTTAATGACCTTTTTTTGTCACAGGTTTCTAGAGAGGCTGGAGACAAATGTGTAATTTCCCTATGCTTCCTCCTCTTGTGCAAGGGGGGAGTGAAAAGGTGTGTTTTCTACAAAGCTTAACACAGCATAAATGAAATCATGTTGGGAGCAGACTTGCATTGTTGAGTAGCATGCTTTACTGGGAAGTACTTTGAATGTTAACCTGTAGTATATGTGGTCAGCAGCTGTTTGATGTCTTATCAGAACACATATTCACATTTCAAAAGGCAAAGAAAACCTTTGCATCTCTTTTTTTATGATGTGATTTCACCTTGCTGCCTTGGACGGTGGATCTATTTTATTACATTACAGTAGAGAATTTTTGTTTTAACTTTCTGTTTTTAATTTTCAAAACTGAACTGAGACACAGCAGGAATAAATGAGGATTGTTCTGTTCCATCTTCAGACCTATGTTACTGATAAAAGTCCAAAGTAATTAAAACGGCAAGCATTCTTTGTCCCAGCTTATGACAATTACTGTTGACAAAGTGAAGTGCAAAGGTTTCTCAGAGCTGACTGCCCCCACCTATGCTCTGGGCTCTTCCTTAAGAAAACTTCACACTGGGAAGGGTTTTCTGAGTTTGAATTGCTGGTTTTGCACGTATTTGATAGAGTAAAGATAAAGTAAGCAGAGCAGCATTTTGGGTAAAAGAAGCACAAACACCCAAGCCGCTATTTTGTGATGTTGATTATTCAGGATTATTTAAGACTAATTTCAAGAGCTTTCTTTTTCTTCAAAGATTGCCTAAAGCACTGTGGCTCAACTCTTGACTTTAGGATTTCTCAGATGTGCTTTGCTCTGTCCAAGAAATGTGGACACATTACTATTAATCTTGTCTATAAAAGCTGGTCTTGTGTTTGGGCCTGGTCAGAAAGACACATTCACACCTAGTAATTTCAATAAGTTAATGAAACGTTTGACTTTTTACTCTTCTGCCTACAAACTTATGAGGGGGATGTATGAAATCTTGATGGTTCTTGGAATTACTGGACTGTATCAAAAGAGTCAGCAAAATAAATTCTGTGTATTGTAAAAGGAAATATAGATTTTACCTATGCAGTGGCAAAAGTTCATCTGTTTTGTCCCACTCATTTGAAAACCACAGGAGCCCCTCTTGTGCTTTCAGTACACCAGAAAAACAAGAAACTGCAGTTTGGTAATGAGAAGAAAACCTGCCCCAAGCATCTGCATACCGCAAAGACACTCCTTCTCTTCTTCAACCCAATTTCTTGCTGGATCTGGTATTTTTCAGAACTCATATTTCTCATCTTCAGTGAGCTGTGCATGTCCATCCCCAGCCCACAGGAGAGGTTAGTCTAGCGGTGGGAGTGCGAGCTGCTTTACCCTAGCTAGCCTAAGGGATCCTCCTCGCTGCTAAGGCAAAGAGGGGTTAAGAAGGGCTGATGCATAAAGCAGACTCCCTCTGGTCAGTGCAAGGTCAGCCGTGCTGCATCCAAAGCCAGGCTTGCAGCCCCAGGTTGTGTTGGGAGGAATGCCTGCCCCGGGTCTCTGCACCCTCCCCCCTATCTCACGCCGCCCCCCCCCCCCCCC
>JAVJGJ010000047.1:98376830-98398648 GCA_035590215.1 Microhierax caerulescens
CCTCACCCATATCCCACCCCCACCCCACCCCCCCTGGCTCCCTATGGCTTCACCCTCTCCAGTATTACTGCTGGCAAACCTTGGCACATCTCCCTGTAAGCAGCACCACGAAAGATCAGGAGAGAGTATAAAGATGGTCAGCATTGCTCCCTGCAGGTTTTGTACCTGCACTGCCGCCTACATCCTAGGACAAACCTAGGGTATCTGATAAATAGTAGTACAGACTGTCCTGCTTGCTCCTGATGTGTCTCAATGACTTGCTGGGTCCACGCTTAGGTGCTGAGCACGAGTGGCCTTCCCTCTTCCCCAACAAGCTCTGGCATGTGGCTTCAGCATGGCTGCACATGTTTGCAGCGGCATGCATGGTGGACGTGCCTGGTATGGACAGCATGCTCCCTGGTGGGTCTTTAAGGTTGAAAACAAGAAATGAGTTCCCCAGAGCCTGGTGCTGCAGCTCTGGAAAGAGATACGCTCCTGACTGTCTTGATCAGAAACATTTGAAAGCTTCTGATACCGGTGAAAAACCCCTGAGTTGCAACATCTAATCATAGCACAAAAAATATGTAAGCATCTGTATTCTGCATGGCCAAATTCTTTTAGACTTTCACTGTTGTGAGCTTGACCCATGGGCTTCCAGCTTTTGCCAGTGCAATTGTGTTGCCTTTGTTGCTCTCATTGCCAAGCCCTTTGACTCATCACCTCTGGTACAGCGGGTTAAGCTAACCATGAGGTTTTCAACACTTCTTGTATCTTGCACATTTCCTGCAAGAGGTGGCAGAAAAATGTTTCCTGAGATGAAGTAAGTGAAAAAGAATAGCTACGAAATCCAGACCAAAAGAACCTAAAAACCCAAGAAAAAGCATAAAGCTGTTCAACAGGTTCCTGTTTACCAGTGGCTCAGATAAAGACTTATCAGTGGCATTGATGAACTCTCCTTGCACGTTCTCTCAGACCACAGCAGCACAGGAGGTATGTGTCACCCAGCAAAGCCTCTCTTCACACATCTGGCGAGGGTAGAGGTCTGAGGGAAGATGTGAAAGACACGACAACACTGTGCAGATGCCTGCTTTAAGATCACAGCCACTGCAGTCTAGATGGGAAACACCATCAGGACGGGACCATTGCCCAGATTTTGCTGCATGGTGGTCTCAAGCTGAGAGCTGCCCTGGGGAGGCATTGCTAAAGGCACACGACCCCTCTAAGGGGACCTGCTGCCAGTGGCAGGGTGCAGGTTTGAATCCAGGGTCCCTGAGTCACCCTTCCAGTCTTAAACCACACAGGCTTCCCTGTTTTAAGAGCATGATTTCATACGCTGGAAATATTTTTTTCCTTTTAAAATCTGGTAAGCGTGCAGAGCTGCTTCCAGGGGAGGCTCCTGTGGCGAGAGCAGAGCTGTGCTCACAAGGCAGACATGGGTGCCAGCGGCCACACAGGGAATTTCCTACCCTGCAGCCCCCCAGTTCCTCACAGCCCCCAGGCTGGCATGACCCAAGGCCAGCCAGGAGGCAGAAGTGGTGTGGCCAACACAACATGGCAGTGAGCCCTCACAGTGGTGCTGCTGGCACCCAGCCCCGGGCAGGCACCAGGCATGCCACCCAGGGGTAAGTGGCAGTCTGCACCATGCGCCACTGCTCCCAGGGGGCAGAGAGTGAGGACAGGGCCAAGCCCAAACCCTGCCAGGGACCATTAGCCGTTTAACCAAGTAGCTCAGTGCCCTGGCCCATGCCCCAGCCACGTGTGGTTCATCTGCATTCACAGAGGCAAAAAGTGTTGTACAGGGTTAGGTGGCATTGCTGCGGTGGGAGCAATCCTGCCTGCTTGCTGTGCTGCAGCCCACAGACTTCACACCTGAAGGGTCAGTGAGCCCTAAGAAGGAAGCCCTGTGTTGGCAGTAAGGTGTGCTGTGGGTTTTGGTGGTCTCTAACTGGCGCTGCCTGGCCGGGCGCTGGGAGCAGAGCTGTGCTCTGGCTGGGCAGTGAATTTGCCCCCTCTGCAGACTGGGGCAGCTGGAACTGGGCACTACTGGGGCAGGGCATATGCTCCAGTGGCCCTCTGCTCCAAGCCACTATGGCCAGCGCCAAGCTCAGGTGGTGAGTACTGGGCAGCCAGCCAGCAGAGGTAGCTTTGTTCATCTGGTGTGGAAACATCAGTTTACACCAGAGAGGGAATCATGCGCCAGTCAGTCTAACTAAGTTGCTGGAAAGCACTAGAAGGAATAAGCAGCCTGCAAGAATTTAAAGACTTGGAGCCAGTACTGGTTTGTCAAGAAGCAGCTGTGTCAAATTTGCCTCAATTACAGCATCAGGCCAGACGGGCAGAGCGGTGGTATCCCATATCTTGGAGCTAGCCAACTTTCTGAGCACATCAAATAACCTTAACATGGGTGCACAAATGGTCAGATGGTAGCAACTCCTGAGCAGTTGTGGCTGGACAGAATTGCTGCCCAGAAGGGTCCTGCAGCCAGGGCTGTGCTCTGCCCCGGCACAGGCCAGCGTGCACATTACTGCTCTGGATAAAGGGCTGGTGCACGTTTTTACTATTTTTACATACACCATGACCTTGGGAGGGGGTGCAAAGGTACTGGTGGACAGGATGGCTGCTCAACTTGACCTTGACAGATTAAAAAGCCTGAGAGTGATGGGCTTCGGTTCATTAAGGACAAGCGCCCACTTCTGCACATGGGCAGGGTCAGCCAAGACCACAAATACAGGATGAGGAAGGCAGCACTTCTGGGGAAAAGGATCTGGGGGCTGTCATCCAGCACCAGAGAAGCGTGAATCACCAGTGCTACATGACCGCAAAAGAAGACAACTACCCCAAGACAGGTGACTCCTCCAGTCTCCTTTGCCAGAGCTAAGGCCACAGCTGGGGCTGTATGTCTAGGTTTGGGCACTGCAATGCAAAAAAGATTAAGGAAAACTGGACAGCCACCAAAAGAGAACAGTGGTTATGATTAACAATTTAGAAAACATGACCTAAAAGGAAAAAGATGATGGAACGTGACCTATTAAGACTGAAGGGAAACATGATCTTAGAAAATTTTAATGCAGCTAAAAGAAAGCAATTGTTCCTCCATGGATAATGTAAATAACCTACTCAAATCATACCAGAACAGTTTTAGATTAAGTCACGTTTCCTAGGAATGAGTCTGGAGAAGCACTGGCATGGTTGGTAAGGAGAAGCTGGGTGGAATGCAGAAGCTGTGGGAGCAGGTTGAACAACTGTGTGGCAAGAATAACAGTGGGACGCTCTGCTGCCTTCAAGACAGAGGATGGGCTACGTGATCTCCCAGTGTCCCATCCAGCCCAGATTTCTGTGATTTCTCCATTCCAACTCATTCTCTCTTGCAACTTTCTCTCTTCTCCACCCTTAGGCAAAGCAATCAGATGGCAATCTGAGAGGTACCCATGCACTGGTGTACTGAAGGTGTGGGACAGTCAAGACTTAAAAACCTAAGTGCTTTGGGGTGAGGAAAAAAGCATCAGATAAGGGACGGATGGAGAATACTCTTGTTCTCAGACTCCAGATGTATTTGTTTACTTCTTTCTATCCCACAAGCGCTCTGTGGTAAAACATGAGTGAGAAAATCCCACTCACTGCTAATGTTGTTACGAATTAATTACTGGGCTGGGAATTTTGCAACACACTGATTTTTCTGCTTTAGTGAAACCAAGCAATTGTGCAAGGCCACAGCTGTCAAAGCTGTAATCTGTGTGGCTTTGGTGCCAGCTGCGAAAAGCAGAGCATGGAGTGGAGTTAGCTGATCCAGGCCTCACCAGGCACCTCCAGCTGCTTCTACTGTACAAACTCAGCAAAAAATCTGTAGTGCTCAGCCTTTTTTTCCACATTGAGCATCTGCTACAGGAGAGACAGAGCAATGCCATATAGGTTTTGTGGATGCACATTTGTATATGTCTACATACACAAACATTTTGTTACAGTAATGCAAGTCCACTTTGGTGAAGGGTGTCAATATTTGTGCTGACCAAGCTGAAAAAAAATAAAAAATTTCTGTTTGCTATCAGCAAAACAGACACATCCTAATTCTACTGGAAATTTTTTTAAGATTTGAAGTCTGTCTGTCTTTGAGGAAGAAGGGTTAGAAGAAGAGGTTATTTATTAAAAAAATCCTTTATTTGAAAGTGACACATTTAAAAATGAAAAATGGCCATGTCTTGTCTGGAACTGTTCAGAATAAAGTATTGTGACTTTTCTTCATTTTTTTTCTCTAATTTGGAGGGGGGGAAATCCCCCCAAACAATTTGGCACTTTCAGAGATATTTTAGACAACCTAAATATACTTTTTTTGATGACAAGAAACCAGATCACTCAAAATATCACCTGATTACAAAATCTCACCCACCTCTTTATACACAGGCATACAAATACGTTATCCCCATTAAGAAAAGGAAATTAACCTTTCTGCCATATGGTACATTTGTACCTCTATACTGGCAATGGCCTGATTAAACAGTTTTGATTGATGTGGTCTTACTAAGATGGTGTGTTGACAGCTGATGCTGATAGAGCCAAGCATTGTGGTGTTAACTGAAACAGGCAAGGATTCCTCAAAAGATAGCTCCTATGTGGGGTTTCCTCCTGTATCCCCCGAGTGACTGCCAGCTCTGGGCACCCAGCTGTCTGTGTCCCCCTTACCTATCCCTGCTTCCCTGTGGGAGAGAGGTGCAAAGGATTCGCTGAGAGTACTACAGCCAGGGAAGAGTACTTCTGGTCCATGCAGGAAGCAGAGGCATTTGGGAGAGGGTTGCTGAGACAGAGATGGCCAGGAGGAGGAATTCAGGGAGAGAGGTTCATCAAAGTGCTACCTGACACACTGCTCCCATGCTGCAGAGGCCATGCTCACCGTGACCTCCTGCCTCTACCGTCTCCTGCAAAGCCAAGTTGTCATCATTGTGCTTCCCATCAACAGTGACAATTGCTGGTATTTTACAAGCCATTTTAGCTGAGCAATCCAGCCTGTCTGAAGATTGCATACCCCCTGTTGCAGTTAATCCCAGTTCCATTTCCTCTGCTGAAGTAAACCCTCTGAAATATGAAGTGAAAGCTGATTTGGAAGGGAAAGGCCTCTTTTTGACGAAGAAGCTGCTCTTATTTTGCTGTTCAGAAAAGGCAGAGCAAAGTGCTCTTCTCAGATAAGAGCACCTGACTCAGCTGTTTACCATTGCTTTGAGATGGGTGGAAGCAGGGCATGGCATCGAGGCAAACTTGTCCTCCACCTTCCAGCCAGCTGCTATGATAGCAAGCAGATCCAAGAAATACTTAGTCTTTTCTTGGGAAATACCCTGCCAGGTAGGGTATTTTACTCTGCTTTTTCCTAATGGCTGCTACACCAACGCTGGAGCCTGTGCTGTCAGAAAGGTGCCTCCCATCCACCTTACCAAACAGCCAGGGCCATACTAGGGCTCACAGCTGGCGCTCCTGAGGCTGAAGCAAGTTGCTGGTGGTGTCTTCTGTTGCAGCCACAGTTTCCTTTCTGTGTTCAAACTCAATTCATCTAAACCATCTGTAGGAGGAAGAAGAGGTTTCCACAAGAGCAGGCAGTTTTGCAGCAGCTAAGCTGGCCCTCACCCCCAGGCTGAGGAGCTGCAGTGGTGGCATGGGGTAAGAAAACTCTCTGCAACTAATGTCAGAGGCTGAGCTAGCATGCATGGGTGGTTCTCAGTGCAAGTGAATATGTCTGGCTGTGGGAGCTGCAGATGCGGCCATGTTGTTTCCCTCACAGCAAGATTAGTTTTGGTTGTGGCATTTGCCACAGGCTTTCCATTTAAAATAAGGCTTCAGTGGAGCATCGCTCCCCTGACCTTGGAGCTCCAAGGAGTTCAGGGGAGTGGAAGTCGGCGTTACTCTGATGTGCCAGTCACTCTTAGGCTGACAGTGTCTTCAGCTATATGAAGCGTTGCATGTGTTTCTTCCCCACTGAAGCAACTTTACTGACAGAAGATAAAAGCAGAGACTAACTTCAAAGGTAAATGTGGTAGCGATGGCAGCAGGCAGCAGCTAAAGGGGAAGTGTGAATGAATGGCATAGTGCAGTTTTGTGGAGACTCCCCTGCACCCACTGGCTGCCTGGGGCTGCTGTGGCCACTGCAGGCTGAACCTAACAACCACCACTAAAACATAAGAAGACAAAACAGAAGGATCCTCTGACACTGACATTTTCCCTGTGTTTTTTTAACCTGAGTGGTGACTGAGGTGCCTGTGCACCAGCATTTTTACCAAGGTGGTGATGCCACATGGCTCTTCTCTCCTGCCACCCACACCCTTGACTGGGTGCATAGTGTGGTGTGTGGCACAGGTTCTGCACCCAATTCCAAACTGGCCATAGGCTGGAGCACTGGAGCTACCAAATCAATTGCCTCTGTTTTGCTGTAAGGCATTTCTTTCTCACAGAAAAGCCCACAAGAGTTTGGAGAGACATCACTAGCCCTGGTATTAGTGTTCAGCTAAAACTCAGCCACAGGGACACTGCAAGGCAGCAGCCAGGGCTGCTGAAGGGAGCTCTAGGGTGGATTCTGGATGGGTTCTTAGCAAACAGGTCTGAGACCTCCCAGCCCCCTGGCTCCCACCCAGCACCTTGGGAGCGCCCCTGAGGCCCTGGAAGAGAGTGCCCCATGCCTGCCATCCTGTCCCCAGCTATGAGAGCTCCTGGATCAGGTGTCCCCTTTGTACACTTAACCAGGACCACTTTACACCCGCTGGTTTGCTCTCCTCCTGCAGGAAGGGTGCTCCACAGCCCCAGTGCCACGCTGGCAAACTCCTTTCAGCCCAAGGGATGACCTGTAAATATTGTTTTCATATGCCTGTGCTTTCTGTAAGGTGAGACAATCCTCCCTTTCCCCTGGCCATTTCCTTGCTGGATTGTCTGTATGTGGCAAACGTATCCCTTCCACGACTTTGCTTTACCAGGCTGAGCCCAGCTCTCTTGCACTGCACCTCCTTCCACTTCAGTTCAGCAGTTTTGAGTGCAGGTGACCTTTAACTTCTGTGTTCATTTTTTTACCACCTCTTGCTGGTTTACCACATTTTCTACTTTGTTATCTTCCTCATATGAACTTCAAAGGGCTGTTTGTTGGCTCAGTAGAAAATCCCTGTTTGCCTGCACGGCCCTTGTGTAACTTGGGATGAGGTGAATGCTACTCATAGACTGAGAAAGTGTCAGGAAGGATACAGGTCATCACAGCCTGGATCATAGCTGGTGGTGGAAAAAATCCAGAATGCATACCTCCCATCCTCCCCCTGCCAGATATCTTCCTCTGAGCTTTCAATGGAAATTTAACATACCTAGAGCTTTCATCGCCCCACATCTGTGAACACACCAGTGGTTACTTCTCTCTATCACCCTCCAGCCCAGCAGCACTCTGGCTGCCCATGCTCTCCTCAAATTACCTGTAGGAGAGCAACTAGGGCTCAGCATGGGGAAAAGAATAAAAGCTGCCTCCAGTTCTTCCCTGTCCCCCAGTCCAGGCATCTTCCATTAGGCTTCCTCATTGTAATTATTGCTCTTTCAGGCAACAGTTCCCACATCCACCCCTGTGCTGTTGGCCTCCCCTCCTGTCACACCCACATACACCCAGGGACAGCACCTTTCCAAAGCCATATTTGTCATCTCCTAAACCTGTCTGCTCCCTTCCTTTCACTGCCTTCAACAAATCACATCCTTTCTTGCTTTTAAGGAATTTTCTTCCTCTGTTGAGAAAAGCTCTGGCGACGGCTGTGTGTCAGGAACACTGACTACCCCAGAAGTGGTGCAGGCACATAAACCTTTCTGAAAGACAGGGCAGAGCCAGGGACTTGAATGTCTATATCCTCAAGCCACAGCAAAGCTGCTCCTGGAAATATTACATCAGAGACTGTAATTCTGCTGTTTCCTTCCAAAACACGGACGGACACCACCACAATTTTTAGCTCCCTCTCATTCTTACCAGGCTGTTACCCATATGCAAAGTGCAGTCCTCTCTGGTCTGCAGCCAGCAGCCAGCTGTCTTCCAACCACAGCAGTTGTCAAGCCTGCTTACTTGTGTCTTATCTTTTTTTTCACTTGAATTCAAGCTCTTTTCCTTCCCTTTAAGGTCCTCTGCATCTTCTTGCTTGCTCCAGCTTTTCACACAACAGCATTTCTTCTGATGTTTCCCTGCCACACCCTTCCAGCTTCATGCCTCACTTTGCCTGGGTGTGCAGAATTGCAGCTGGTGAAAATCCACAGCTGGAAGACTTCTCAATTTAAAAAAATAAACTTTTAATGAATGGAAATCTTCTTGCAAAATCAGAATGTGTAACAGAAAATAAGAAAAAAATATAAGATTTTTTTTCATTTTATAGTATGTATAAATGTTTTAAAATGCAGATTTGTTTCATTCTTTTATGGGTGTCATGTCAAACTATTGTTTATTTTTTTTATATGTGTTAATAACTTATCAGACAAATGAATGCAAGAAGCGTCCAATGGAAAAGGAGGAATCTTTAATAGATTGATGTTTTGATCATAAGAAGAAATAATGAAAGTTGACCTTATTGACTTCTAAATGAAAAAATAAATAGAATGGAGTTACATTATGTGGTACTGTATGTCTGTAACAGGATATACTATTGACATACTAATGAGATAATTAATATATGTAGAACAGAATAAAATAAAGTTCTATTAAAACAATGTTCAAAAGTTAATTCTGAAAAAAAAACCAACCAAAAAAAGAGGAGCTGGAGTCTCTTATGTAATAAGACCGAGTATTCAGAAGCAGTGTGATGCTGTGGTCATTGGTAGCGTTTTAAATACCTCAAGGGACAGGTCTTTTCTTTCTGACTGTGCTACTGACTAGTGTCAGGTCTTTCACTAGGTTACTTCTTTTCCCCAGCCCATTATCTCACTTTTTTTTTTTTTTTGTGTCTGTCTGAAGTATTTAGCTCTTCTCTTCTTTGGGACTTTCACCATCCATTTAGGCGACAGCCACCAAGCTGGAAAGCTACTTCAAATTGGAGCTGATAGCTGCTACCAAAGAACAGAGTTGTAACTTTAATAACAGTCATGCTTTAGATCCACATGCCACACACTTGTTTGGGGGCTCTTGGACAAATCCCTTGCATTCTCTCTGTGCTCCTATAAAACAGGAATGGTGCTTGTTGAGAGTAATGAATGAAAAGCATATCATTTGGCTGACTTATAAAGCATCACAGTTTACAGTATTACACAAAACAAAAATAATTTAAAATTATTGAATAAAATACAAAAATTCAAGCCTATCCTTGTTTCAATTTTTTTTTCCTTGACCATGTATCCTAAATGCACTAAAATATACTTTAAAAAAACCCCAAGGTAGTAAAGAAATTCTGAAATATCTCCACTTGAATAAAAGCTGCTTAAAAAATGATTGCAAAGAGGTATCAGTAGCTGTGAGTTCTTATTTTGCTCAGAAAGCTAGTATATTACTTAATAGGGAGGGACATAACCAGACTGCAGCATACAAGTTGATATCAGCTGAAGGAAACAGAAATCTAAAATAATGCAACTCAAAAATTATATGTCAGCTGCTGTAAAAAGCTGCAAATTTATTAGGGTGTGTTCTGTGATGGAGACATCTGAACTTTTAAATTTTTCACTTAAATCTGGGGTGGCTGTGAAGAAGGGGGGTTTAGTAAACACATTAAAAGAACACCTGTCCATGCTACCTTTACTGTCTTCAAAAAGAGCAGTAATTGATTTTTGTTTCACAGAATGTGTTTGTAAGCCCTCTCACCTCTTTTTCCTGTTTACTGCAGCTACAAAATTTTCTGTTTGCCTCAAAACCTATTCTGTATCTGGCAGATGCCCATTTGACACCTGCATATCACCAAATCTCAGCCACCTCCACAAGTGAAGGAGTAAACCTGGAAACTCCCAAGGACGAGACATAGGACAAGAACGCAGCAGAAGGAGGAGGAGACTGAGGCCAACTGAGAGAGCAGAGGCTTCTTGCTGTCAAAGGTAAAGAGTCCATCTACATTTAATGTGCTACTCTTGAAAGCAATAGGCTAACTTTGGCAACCAGGGGAAAGGGACCTGCAGCAGTTGTCTCCCATTTGATAGCCTCTGGAAAACTGCTTTTTCAGTTTGGCTGTTTTGCCAATTGATGTGGAGAGAAATGGAAAATGCTGTGCCCTGGTCAGAAGCTCTCAAAGTTATAAAGGTGTAAAGGCAGTCTGAAGTAGAGCATCACCAGTCTCTGTTCAGCCCAGGAAAAACACTTCTGAATTTTGCCAAAATCAGATGCATCATATCTATAAATCTCTATCTATCTATCTGTATCTATCTACATATTTATGTATCTATATGTCTATGACTCGGTATTGAGTATTTTTTGAAATTTTTTTACTTTTGATTGTTGAATCTATGGACTGCTTTTAAGGGGTCCCTGACAGGCAATTAAGAAAAGCAAGCCATTGCTGCCGTGCTTACACTCACAGTGTGTTGGGGTCACACATCAAAAGCATTAGTAGGAAATATTTTGTGCCCATATCTGTTACTGCATGAACAGCCGTTATCTAGCGACTCAGCATCTTGATATTTAGGGGTTTATGCATGAAAACAAAGTTGAAATGAATAACGCATGTGTCCGACCTACAGCTGAAAACTCAGAGATATAAGAAAGAATTAAGCCATCAATGGAGATTGCAGCACTGCTTTTCTCTCATTACTTGTTATTTCTGAACAAGGAACTCCTTAGGGTTGAGTGCTGTATTTGTAACAGGTTTCTCCACATTGCATGTCCCGATTTACTTTGGTGGAAACAGTCCTGGTGCCTCAAGAAAAGCTGAGGCAGATCAGTGAGGCATGAGCAGCACCCGTACCTGCAGTGGAGGACAACCGCTGACTCTAGCACCCCCCTGTGCTATGCATACGGATCCTCCCATTCCCCTGCACAAGGTAGCACAGACAGGCAAGAAGGGGTGAATTTTGATTCTTTCCTCGTCAATGTGAAAATTTTCACTATTGTCTTTCTTTTCATATACCCAAGCAGCAATTTTTAACTCAGGGGAGCATGTCCTCTACTTTTAATTAATTGATCACTGTGATTCATACTACTGCTATAGCTTAATAGCAATGGTTACTACAAATGATTCTTAACTCTGGAAACCCTGTGCCTTTGAAACTCTTTTCAAGATGTGACCAACCTGTAAGCAAGCATAACATAAGTGCAGTGCATAATGAACATGCAGATGTTTCAGCAGCAACAAGGCAAACTCCTTTAAAATAGTGTTTTTTGAAAGAACCATTACTTCTTAAAATGTGAACACTCAACTCTGCGAACCAGAAGCCTTTTACAGGGGCCATGAGGTAATATCGGATTACAAAAAAGGTGGCTGAAGCACTGACTCACCTTTGGAGAGCAGGTCAGACTATTTTAAGCTGTGTTCGTTGCAGTTCTTCAGAAATGCAATTCTGAAATTCATTCCGAAATGACAGAAGGGAAACACCCCTAGATTGTTTTGGGTTTCTCTAAACTAGAAAACTGAAGTTCAGCAGAGCAGGCAGGAGCAATAAATTGCTATGTTTTAGCAATAGGTACAGCCAAGCTGTTCACCAGCTAACCTGGAGGTAAGTGACATCCTCACAGTAGCAGCCCAGAGCTCAGCACTGCAAGTGCTGCTGTGCAGCCCTGCAAACTCCTTGCTGCTGCAGAGGTTTTCTGTATGCGATCCTGCACTCACCCATGGAAAGCTAGCCTACATATCTCTGCGCTCCATGACAGCATCTAGCTCGGATCAGCCCAGCTAAAAATGTGGTTATGTTGCTGGGTGATGGCTTCTTCAGCCAACACGCTTTTATAAGGGTTTTTATGCTACAGGCAAAAAGCTTCCCTGCCCTGGGGAGCACAAGAAAATCCAGATTCTTAGATCAGATGCAGGTTTTGTACCATTTTGCACCATTATGACAATTCAGAGCATGAATTTTTCCCTGTCACTATAATGATGAGGGGCTACCTTGCTGGCGCTGTGGTAGTTTCAGGGAAACTGGAGAGAATCCCAGTGCTCATACTTATGCATGTATAGGAATGACTGGCAGGCTGCAGGTAAAGTCTTCGGGGTGGTACAGCTACTCTTGTCCAGCCAGTAAGACTGAGACTGCATTCTGTAGTCCCTCTCTGCCTGGAGGCTGACCCACAGGCTCAATGCAGCACAGAGAGAGGCAAAGACCCCTGGGAGTCCCTTGCCCAGCCACCCATTTATTCCTTGCTTTTTCTTGCACAGGTATCAGATGAATCCCACAAGCCAGTTCCTTGGCACAACAGAGTATGACTATGGATATGATGAAAACACTGCTCCGTGCAATGAAGGAAATAGTTTTCGCAGGTTTAAGTACCTCGTTCTGCCCATTCTTTACTGCCTTGTGTTTGTCTTCTGCCTTCTGGGAAATTCCTTGGTCCTTTGGGTTCTGCTGACCAGGAAAAGGCTGACAACGATGACTGACATCTGCCTGCTGAACCTTGCAGCCTCTGATCTCCTCTTTGTTGTGCCTCTCCCTTTCCAAGCCCACTATGCTTCAGACCAGTGGGTTTTTGGCAATGCTATGTGCAAGACAATGGCTGGCATTTATTACACAGGGTTTTATAGCAGTATTTTCTTTATAACCCTCATGAGCATAGACAGGTATATAGCAATTGTCCATGCTGCCAATGCCATGAGAATACGTACAGCCTCTTGTGGCATAATTACCAGTTTAATCCTGTGGCTGGTAGCTGCCTTGGCTTCTGTACCCAACGTAACATTCAACCAGCAGCTGGAAATTGAGCAGTCTGTCCATTGTGTCACCACATACCCCCCAGACAACAACACCTGGAAGGTTGCCTCTCAGTTTGCAGCCAATATCTTAGGTCTCTTGATTCCCCTTAGCATCCTCATTTGCTGCTATGCCCAGATACTGAAAAACCTGCAAAAATGCAAAAATCGGAACAAGATCAAGGCAGTCAAAATGATTTTCATCATCGTCATCGTTTTCTTCCTCTTCTGGACTCCCTTCCACATTGCGCTGTTCCTAGACTCTCTGCAGAGCCTGCACATCATCAACGACTGCAAGGCAAACTACCAGATAGCTCTGGCCCTGCAGCTGACGGAAACCATCTCCTTCATCCACTGCTGCCTGAACCCTGTGATCTACGCCTTTGCTGGGGTGACATTCAAGGCCCATCTTAAAGGACTACTGCAGTCCTGCATCCGTGTCCTCTCCAGCCCTGTCGGAGGTGCCAGGTGTCAGTCGTTTTCAGTGCCCACTCAGCTCTCTGGCTGCCCTGACAGCACAGGGGTCCTGTGAGCCCACTTGAACTGCCTTCTGGTGTGAGTCGTTGGCCTAAGGTCTGACATGGCACTGGAGGCTGTACCACATGCAGCATCCTCTTGGGAAAACCAGTATACCTATATATCTCCTTTCAGGATATGCTGTGAACTACGACATGAAAGTGGCAACATAGTTTCCTAAGAAAGAGCACTGGTGCATTTGTAAATGGTGACCTTACAAGCTTGCCACAGAACGATTTTTAATCAAGTTTTAGAGTTCTTTTAATAAATTTCAGCAACCAGGGTGCTTCCTCTAGTACTTATTTTCACCTTTGATGAAAGCATTGCTTACACCTCACCCCCAGATATGCTCTCCCTTGTGGAAGCTGTTCCATACCTGAATCCCTACATCCCTGGGGCAGGCATGGGGTAACCCTCCAGGAAGCAGGGAAGAGGACAGGCATGATTACTTCACACTGCAAAGAGGGAATAATCTCAGCCACTGTCACCATTCCCACTTTGCTTCAGCTCCCAGATAAAGAGGCTCCTCAGCTCAGGGCCCTATTGCTTTGCTGTGGGGCATTCCCAGGGGCACAGCCGCGGGGTCCCTGGAGCTGCCACCACCCAAAGCAGCCTTTGGTGGTGATGCCTTCAAAAATAGCAGAACAACATCTCCAGGTACCCCCTATACTGGTCACTTGTAGAGGCCCATACACTTGAATATGTCATCAAAGCAGCTTGGTAGTCTGCTTCACTGCTGAAGGTTTGGGACCACCAGCCCTGTGCCCCCAGCTCTCTCTGCTAAATGTAAACACCACAAAACAGCATGTAGCACATAGGCTCTGTTTCTTCTTCCATACATCATTATTTTCTGCCATTTTAGAAATGTTTTCTTTGAATAAACATATTAACTGCACCTTTTTGTCTTGGCTTCTGAAAGTCTTTCTAATGACTCACAAGCCTAGATTAGAATGAGAAAAGGATGTTTTTACAGATTTTTGAGCCAGTATCATGCAAAATACATCTGATGGAATTGAGAGGCACCCTGGAGTGCTTCAGCAAAGTACGTCTTGCCTCCACTCTCCTGTTGTGAAAGATTTGTTCTCGAAACCCCAATAAAAATTCACAGTGAAAAAATAACATTTATGTTGAGGTAGTATTACTGTAAATAAAATTTTAAGTTAAGCAAGAGAGTACCTGAAACCAAGAAAAACACGGGGTGGATATTGTCAAAGATTATATTTTCCAGAGCAATAAAAAATACTTCTCTTAGTTTACCTTTCTTTCTGAAAATATAATTGGTTTTTTTTGTTTGTTTCCTAAATATTTCAAATACATTTCTAACCTCAGTACCAAAAAAAGCCTCAGAGTATAGAAAATACTTTTTTTCATTTATGATAGTGAAATTAAGATTTCTAGGTTTTACTCCTCAATGGATAAGAAATGCCCTGCAGCTCCATTATCATACTGTTTTACTTCTGAGAAGACTTCTAGGTATTTAAAAACAAAGCCCTCTGTTCGTGTATTTCTGTGGGGTTTTTTGTACTGCACAGGCATTTTAACAATGTAAAAGAAACATGAGTCAGCATCTCAGGGCAGGTATCTTACCCCTGTGGCCAGACTTTTGGAGTTTGCCTAGAAGTATTTCTGTTTAAGATGTTCATTAACATTTACCATCATCTTACCTGTAATGTTTCAGATGAAAATGGAATGGAGAAGACACAGAAGTGTTATCTATATACACATATATATTTTTTTTTGGTTGGTTGGTTTGATTTTTTAATTGGCATTTTGAGAAGAAGGAAAGCTGGAAATGTTTTCTGACACTTTCCCAATGAGCTGCACCACTGCACCTTAGACAGCACAAAACCTGGCAGTTAGAGGCCAGGTTTCCTGGCTGCAAGGAAGAGACACAACTGACTGATCGGAGAGGGGCCCCCCAGTCTAATCCAGACTGCATGGGGCTTACAACTTCAAGGATATAATGTATCTATGGGAGGCCCCCCTGCACTTTTTTAGGCCTCTATATTTCAGGGAATAATAATTTCATTTCTGGCAGCATTTTTTGCAGAGTTTTTTCTTACTGAAATTGGGCATGTGTGAAACAGCAAAGAATTTGCCCTGATCACTTTGTTCAACAGAAGACATAAGGTCCCTAAATTCCTATTTTTTTAGTAATTATTTGCCTTGCTGAATTTCAAATTTCAAAAAGACAAGATGGTTAAAAGCACTGTAAGTTTTCAAAGATTATGCCCATTTTCAGGTTGCTATGTCATTCAAAGTGATATGCACCAGATATGCCCCAGCCAAGCACAATCCTTTCCAATACCATGACAAAATTCTGCAAGCGTGAACTTAAAATGTCCCGAAGAGACTCCTGAAATCATTAATGAAGCAATGTTTTCAGCAGTAGACTAGGAGTCTCTCTGGGTTACAAGGGCCAAACTCTTCGGTTTCTATTCTTTTTTTTGTCCAGCTCCCACTGAAATCATGCTGTGTATGTGCACAATAGCAGAATTTTGCCCAAATGTGTGAGGAATTAAGCAAAGAAGTAAAAAAGTAGGTTTTGTCAGACTCACTGCAGAGTTTCTTCTTCCTCGTCTTCCACTGCTGTGTTTGAAAGACTGGTATTTAAGAATCCAGAAGCGTAGATCCAAACGCCTTGTCCTCTGCTCAAGCACAGTCGATCTCTCACAGATTAAGA
Source organism: Microhierax caerulescens (assembly GCA_035590215.1). Classification (NCBI taxonomy): domain Eukaryota; kingdom Metazoa; phylum Chordata; class Aves; order Falconiformes; family Falconidae; genus Microhierax; species Microhierax caerulescens. The sequence goes on from JAVJGJ010000047.1 coordinate 98,392,800, forward strand.
TTGCAGATTCTTAGGACACTTTTCCTTCAGAAGGCTCTTCCTCTGTCTAACGTGGCTGCAAAAAGCAGTAATACAAGTAGCTATTTTGCCCCTTGTATGAACTACCAGAACAGAGACACAAAATACCCGGCATCACCCCAAGTACTCACACACAGCAGAGCTCTCAGAAGTATTGTGCCTCTTCTCTGAATGTGAAATTCTGTTTTTAATGTAGTAAATCCACAGGATTTTATGCTACTCTGATATGTGATAGAAAGAATCTACAGAGATACTAAGCGATGTTAAAAATTTTTTGCACTTGTACGCACTAAAACAGTTCTGGATAACAGCACTACACTTGTAGGACACTATTAAGGAGCAAGTGCTGCCATTTTTTCCATTATACTTTTTTTTAAGATAGAAACTTGTCAACATCAATCTGCTTTCTTCTGCAGACTTAATATTCTCTTTCGAATAAAGCAGGTAGCAGATGCACTATTCCTGCAGTTTCAAGGATTCTGAAGCAAAGTAAAATTGGTAAAAGAATTTTGCAATCTACTCATAACCAGATCAGCTAATTTTCCTATGCTGAGATGTTGTCCACTGCAAATACCACTGCAAAAGCACAAAGGAGCATTCAGGTTTGATGTTACCTGGATTTTCTGCTGCTGTGTGTGGTAACATGATGTCATGGTTTAACCCCAGCCAGTCACTAAGTACCATGCAGCCACTTGCTCACTCCCTCCACAGATAAATGGGGAGAAAGGAATGTAAAACTCAAGGGTTGAGGTGAGAACAATTTAGTAATCGAAATAAAATAGAACCAATAATAATATTTATAACAATTATAATGAAAAGGACGAAGAAGGACAGAAGAACAAAATCCAAAGGGAAGGGAGAAAACAAGTGATGCACAGTACAATTGCTTACGACCTGCTCACCAATGCCCAGCCAGTCCCTGAGCAGCAATCAGCAGGCCCTGGCCAACTCTCCCCAGTTTACTGAGCATGACATTCTATGGTATGGAATATCCCTTTGGCTAGTTCAGCTCAGCTGTCCTAGCTGTGTCCCCTCCAATTTCTTGTGCCCCTCCAGCCTTCTTGCTGGCAGGTCATGAGAAACTGAAAATTCCTTGACTTAGTATAAACATTACCCAGTAACATCTAAACCCATAAATTATCAACATTATTTTCACACCAAATCCAAAACACAGCACTGCACCAGCTACTAAGAAGAAAATGAACTCTATCCCAGCTGAAAGCAGGACACATGAATATATATGCCAAAATATCTAGCCCAATCTTGTTCCATTAAATTAGTTGAAAGTTGATTGCTATTCTGAAGAGGATGGAACATGGGAATTATTGCTATTCCTAGAACAGATCTCCTAATCAGATGTTGCACAACTAAAGCAATTAATAATATCTCTGCAAGGACCAAGATGTAACACCTACCATTGATATCAGATGGCCAGCTAACATTTCCCTAGCTAGTTCTAAAATGTGTCTGAATCTGATTGAACTTTCTAGCTATTTTCATCTAACGTGTTTCACAATCCTCCACTTTCCTGTTTCATGTTTCCCTGCCCCTTTGTAGTATGATGCCTATGACACTACGATAGGAAAGTCTAGACCTTATTCTAGTCCAAGACCACTTAGCAGTATGCAACAAAACATCCAAATGTGCACATTCTCAAAAAAACCTCCCAGACCTTTAAAATAAATGAAGTATAATAAAACTGTGTGAAGCCATGCAAAGGGGAACTGGAAGAGTTTGAAAAGAATATCACGTAAGATGTGGTGCTGTTGATGATGCCTTCTGGCTTTTTTCCAGCCTGCAGTGGCCAAGTTCACAGCTTTTGTAATGTTCCTCAGTCCTACTGACTCACCATGGGATAGCCCAACCTTAAGAAGATGTGAGACTGAATTAGAGGCAAGTCACATTTGGCCAACCACCCCAGGCTAGGGTCATGAGAAATCCAATTTGATGAGGGCTCCTGGGAGGCTAAAAAAGTGAACATAGGAGAATATTTTAAAGGAAGAAAAATTCCTTGAAGTGACGTTCTGCTTACTGAGGAAAGTACCTGGAGGCTGTGCACACTCTTCCTCTCTACCTCTTTGGCCCCATGAAGCTCCCCTCTTTCCCTGTGGAGGAATAACAAGCTGCACCTGGTGTGAGAGCAGGGTAAAGTGCTGGTTTGTTCTGTGTTGGCATCTGGATTTGCCCCTATCGTCTAGCAAGTGTAGAGGTCTGTAACCTAGCTAAGGGGCTATGCCCTCCCAATGGGAACAGTGACAGAAGGTCAAGGGAGGCAGCCCAAAGAAGCTGTAGAAAAGCTGTAGAAAATTTTCCTTGCCTTTTCCACTTCTAGGGAGGAAAACTGGATGTTAATTTCTGACTAAATATTAGTTTCATTTATTCAGGGTTTTTTTGGTGCTTCTGCTCAGGCTTCTAGATTAAAATCAAACAGAAAAACACAGGTAGAACTCTAAATTTAAGATGCTTAAGCAGTATGGAAAAAGTGGGAATCAACCCATAGAAACCACCTGTTGAAATCAAGCAATACTTCAGGATTATACAGCTCAGGAAAAAAAAACCCACATTAAACTTCATTTTATAATACAGAATTACTTAAGCTAATCTTCTCAGTGAGTTTGGGAAAACATGAGCATATGCTTTGAAAGAGCTGAAAAACTTATTTACATTCCTACTGGTTGTTCTTTGCTGCCCATTAGATGCTGAGGGCAGTGGTCACCAGGTAGAACCCTGTCACTGGCAGTTCCAGGCAGCCCTGGGACTACAAACTCTCAAGAGGTTAGGCTATTTGGAAAATATGTGATATACAAAAGACATTGCAGATTATTTGATATCACAAGTCACACACAACACTAGATGGCAATGAGCTAGAAAAAGTGTGCTTTAGGTACAAGAAATAACTGTTTTTCAGTGCAGTTTCTACAATGGACAGTTCAGGCTCATGAAGAAATAACGAAGTCACTTTCAAAATAAGAAATATGCCAGCACACTAAATACAGTATCACATACAGAGACGGCTCCAGAGACACAAATCTGTGAGGTCAAAAAAGCATTCAGCTGTGCTCAGACTAAATAGTAGCTGAGAGCTAAGACTCTATGTCATATATCTAGGTCACATGGCTGCTGGTCCTGGACCTAGCTCAGATGAACCCGTAACTGTGCAATATAAACAGCTTTCTCCACTTATTACAGCCTGTGCACCAAAACGTGCCCACAACTGGCTTTTGGAGAGTCTCTCAGGTTCTCCAGCTGTTCATGGACAGGGACATCAGTAGTCTGTGACAGTAGGGGCATGGGAGATATGAAGAAGCCTCAGAGTCCGTGGCTGGGATGTGAGATTTGTGACAAAACCGTATAGTGCCACCAACTGCTGGGAATCCATCTCAGGGTGTCTAAGAAGATCACGGAAAAAAAATGTCAGCAGTTGTATGGTAGAAGATAAAATTGTAAAGTGAATTGTACTCTCATCTCTCAGTGGGAGGGGGAAATGTGAAGGTATGAATTGGCACTGCTCTCGATTCCAGGAGCTGTTTTAGCCACTCTCCTACTCAGAAATTTCAACCCACTGTAACACACTCTTGAGCTTTCAGTTTCCTTGCCTCTTTTTCTTTTTTCTGGGGCAATTCCCTTAGCACAGCCTTCCTACTCCTAAGGACTACTTCCTCTCTTTCAGGAGCCTCTAGCACCTTGATCTTTTTTCTGCTGTAAACATGCTAGAGGGTAAGTCTGTGCCTTTGTCCCCAGTCCTTTCCTCACAGCACACCTCTTTGCTTCTCCATATCAACCTGTCGGTTTGTTGGCTCTCAAAAGCTGGGGCTGAGCAAAGCTGCCCTGTATGGAAGGTCAGTGAGTGAAAGAGATGTTCTTGAATTCCTTTAGACTCACTATCTCCAGCTCAAAAAATTTTAAATTTCTGGAAATATATTACTGTATCTTCTTAGTATTGTCTTCTGAAACATTCACTGAATATTACCTCTTGTTACAAGGGGATGTAACAAGGGAGATACTTCTGTAACCCTGTAAAGGAGACTGCTTTCTGAGTGTCTTCTGTAGCCTGGTCACACAGCAATACAGTATTTGTATTGCTCTTCCTAGGTCACAGTCTTTGTACCGAGTGTGCAAGGCCTCAAGGCTGAGGCTTGCCAGCCTGGCCGTGTCTGAACTCACCTTGACCTGACTGAAGCTTTATAGCAACAGCAGTTCTTTTGAGCAGGTGTGTATATTTAATTGGTCTTAGTTTTGCTTATCTTTGTGTGGCACAACCACAGTTTTTATACATATAGTAGTAAAAAGTAAGTTATTCTTTCTAACATGACTGTAATGTGATGCCACTACACAGAGAAATACAGTCCCAGCATGACAGCAGAAGACTTGAGAAGTAGGGACAGAGCATGAGGTGCAGAGGGACTCTTTCAGGTGGGGCCAACAGGCTGAAGCCATTTACCTTCAGACTCAGAGGAGCAGTACAAGAATGAAAGCATTACACTTAGAAAAGGCGTATAAACTAGGAAGCGTATATACAACAGACTATTTTTATTATTATCTGCTGTTGTTATTATTAAGATGTTTCTGCCCAGAAGCATGTCTTTTTTATTTTTTTCTCTTTTCTTTTTCTGAGATAATTAGATCTGAACTAATAATAATTGCTGGATTAGAGCGTTACAAGTTCATTTATACTAACAATAAATACTTGGATTGATGTATAAGGTTATTTCCTTTTTGCCCATAACGAAATTGTGAGCATTACAGTTGCCCCACAGACCAGGTCAGCCAGGCGGCATTGAGCACCTTGGTAGACAGACTAGGCTGTGGCACTGCAAATTTATGAGGTACTGCACCACTTTGGGGAAACCCAAAACAGGTGTGAGAGAGTGAATGTGCCTCACCCTGAAAGCCTGAGATTTCACAGCTCTGTATATGATAATCACTTTAAAGCCAGATTCTGTCATGTTTGAGATCCACTGCTGAATTCAGTGAGGCAGGGTGCAATAGTCACTGGGATTTGTATAACATTTTCCTAGGGCACATAAGAACTACTTATTACCTTCTCCTGTTATTTAACATAAAGATATAAAGAAGAAAAGTTGGATCAGTCAAAATTGATATTGTTCATTCGTGGCCACACACTTTAACTACCTGTAGTCCTTATTCTAGAATCTTGGTTACAGAAACACATCTCACAGTCTTCTTTCCAATACCTTGTGTGGGTTTTGCTCTTCTTAATTAGAAATGCATTATAACCCAAATACATTATCCAATGCAAACCCCAAATGCATTATAACCCAGAAGTGAGATACAAAACTTTCTGTGGTTTACAATTTTCTGCTGAAATGACCTCATAATGCCAATAAGTTCTGAAGCTTGCCTGACTTCAACTTTCTTTAAGAATCTGAAAATCTCAGAGGTCTGCTGAAACTCTGGTGGCCCTTAAATAACTTCCACGCCCAACTTCTCTCTCTCTGTCAGCAGTTCCCTTGTTTCTCTTGAGCTGGAGAAGATAATCAGGTGTCCTCTCTCATCCATCCCAGTGCACTCTGGTGTCAGCTGGTAGTCTGTGTCTGCTCCTAATGGGTTGGCTTGTTTTTCTCCTCCTTCACAGTGATTCTCTAGCTAGCTGATAAATTGTGTTTTCACTTGTCACAGCTTTCTCATACAGCTTTTCCAGGTTGTCCAGGGCCTTTGACCCTAATTTTTCTAGGCTTTTTTCTTTAGTAGAGGAAACTTTAGGCTAGGGGTCCTCAGACTTTTTAAACAGGGGGCTGGCGTGCGGGTTAAGTAGCAGGCAGTCATCTGCAACTGCTTGGTGTCGTGTGTCGCCCCCCCCCCCCCCCCCC
>JAVJGJ010000047.1:98413978-98434599 GCA_035590215.1 Microhierax caerulescens
TTTGCTTCTGTTCCTGGGATAGTATTTCACAAAACTCAAAAGGAAAATTCACGCTATACTTGCAGTGCTCATTATCCAAGTGATGCCACAATAAATTGGAAGTACTCCTTTACTTTAAACATGAACATTCTGGGACTTATTGTTCCAATGCTCATTATGATTTTCAGTTACTCACAAATTCTAAAAACATTATTGAGATGTAAGAATGAGAAAAAGCAGAAGGCAGTGAGACTTATTTTCGTGATCATGGTTTTTTACTTTATCTTCTGGACACCATTCCATATTTCTTCTTTTTTGCATACATTTCAAAGTTCACTTTTCATCCCAAGCTGTGAAATCAAAGGTGAACTGGAGAAAGCAGTCCAAGTGACAGAAACAATATCAATGATCCACTGTTGTATTAATCCTGTGATTTATGCCTTTGTTGGAGAAAAATTTAGGAAGTATCTTTATGCCTTTTTCAGAAAGCATGTTGCAGCCCATCTCTGCAAAAAATGTCCAACTCTTTATCGTGAAAAATTAGAAAGAGTTAGTTCCACGTTCACACCATCCACTGCAGAGCATGACATCTCTACTGGACTGTAAAATACATCAAAATGTTGCATCACTTGCTTTGCCTTAAGGACCGCCTGATATTATTTAAGATCTTTATGTTAACTACTACTCAAAATTGTATGGCCCTCAAATCTTTTGGTTAACTGTTATTTGGGGTTACAGCATTTTCCATTCTTAAACTAGTAGAATCAGTGAGCTCTCCAGGAAGCATTAACACCATAGCTGGATGACATCAAGATCTGAATGGGGCCCAGAATAGTATGATTCTGTCACTTCACCCAAATTCTATCCAATGAACAAATGCCAGTGACATTTATCTGGGGGGACTACAATGTTGAAGAGACTAAGGAGTAATATGTCATCTGATTGTTATGTAAACTTTGTAAGATAAACACTGGGAGGAAGCTTTGAGGATTGATGTACCTGGTTAGTATTCAACATTAATGGAGCACCTTTTGGAAGTGACTGTATTCTTTCTGCAACATGATCAGGCACTTGATATAGGGAAGGTTTTAGTTTTCTTCATTTTTCCCTCCCTACCCCTCGTTTTCCCTACATGAATAAAAGATATTTCCATACAAGCAAATATGAGGATGAGTATAACATATATCAAGATAGTGTCTCCCCTCTGATAGGAGATAAGACTGACCTTTATCTTACTGGGGCCATTTAACCCAAGGACTTTTATGTTCGCTAAGAATGTAGTAATTTTTAAACATAATCCTTTGGACTCTAGGCCATATTAGTATTTTGATTTTAGTTCTTTAATTTTATACCTGTCATATCGTTCAGTTGCTAACATTTTCCAAAGTGGTCTTTTAATTGTCAACATTATCATTTTTGTGGGTGGAATTTTGCAAGTGACTGTACACACCAAGTCTACTGACTGCACAACAAGACAACGATGCACCCCCAAACATGAGCTTGTTTCTAATAAACCATATCCCTCTGAGGAAAACTGCACTTAACCATTAAAAGCACATCACCAAATATCTCAAGGCCAGGATGAAAATCACCTTGGTATTTGCTATGCAAGATTCTGTATGAAAAAATATCAGGACTCACTGAAGGATTTTGGAGATCGTGAGCACAGTACTGAGTGGAGGCCTCCCTAGTTTTGGACAGGTGAATCATGTATAGAGGAAGACTTTACATGGCAGATGCAGTAAGTGTGTCAAGCTATGCTCTTGCATGAGAAAATCATGCTCTTCACATGCACAGCAAGTCTGACATTAGGGATACACTTCCAGGCAGACAGTAGCCTTGGAACTGCAAAAGCAGCCAACTGCAGAAGAGACATACCTGCTCTGCCTTCCCAGGGGAAGAGTGCCCACAGCTAACTGGTACCCCAACTAGAACTGCACACTAATTGAAGACTTTAGACCATTAGCCTACTGGTGTCCTATGGCCATATGTTTACACCATTAATGGGAGTGATGTATTTCCCTGTAAAACAAAGTGGTATTTTAGGGACATGATGTTAGCAAAGAAGAAGGAGTGGCATAGTGGAGAACTTCTTGCTTCAAACTGTAAGAAAGCACAGGTGAACATTCTTTACACAAGTGAACTGTCTTTCTGTTTTTTTTCCCATATACTTCAAAGGGCGCCTTTCATGAGGTCTTGCTCACGGAAGTCTGGAGGGGCAGGTTCAACTAACCTTCAGGCAACACAAGGACACAAGAGGGCATTCCATGCTACTTAACTTTAGGCATGTGATACAGATACCTAAATTAACAGCGAATTTCTTCAAGGTCCCTCAGTGGTCAGCAGAGAAAAACAGATGCCCGAGTTAGAAGCAGACATATGATTTAAATGGCCTCTGGGGAAGATTAGCTGTCAGACTGTAGAAGGAACATGGAAATGCCAGCCTCTTAATTTAGGTATCAGATTCCTTAATCTAGGTGGTGCAAATACTCTTTCCCCTCTAGAAAGGGGATGTGCCTTATAACATCAAAGTACTGCTTCTATAAATTGTTAGTTTTTATCCTATCAACTGTTACAATCTGGCCACTACCTTGTGAGGTTAATAGTCACAGACAGACTAAAGAAAAGACCAAAAACCTATCCTCACAGTACTTTCTTGCTTGGAAATAATACTTTTCTTTCTTTTGTACTTTTTTACTGCACTAAAGTGGAAGCACCTTTTCAATATTAAAGTATAAAATAGTTCAGCGTGATACAAATCCTGCTGTATCTGCAATAATTTTACTGCTGTGTTTTATTTTAAATCTGTGTCTTGTTGGAATTGTATCTTCCTTTTTCATGTCGGTGCAGTGAAATGAATAAAATCTGTGTCTGAAAAACCACATATACCCTGTAGCCCATGCTCTCCTCTATAAGCAAAAAGGCATCAGCTCTGCTCTGAGAATAAGGGTGGCAAAAAGATGCAAGCATGAACTTAAAACACCCACAATACCACACTCCAGCAAAAGAAATGAAACCTACCAGGCAGAGAACTGTCTGCTCAGTCCAAAAGCTACTGTTGCTGGCACAGCTTTTTTCCACCCACAACCTTGAGAAGAGTGCATTATAATAGCTTTGGGAAATGTTTGGGACCACAGATTTTACATGAATGAAATCTGGAGAAACAGGGCTGCGTATGTTATAAATAGGGGAAGAAGAAGAATAAAGGAGGGCAATAAAAGATGGCACTCTTAATATTGGGATAGAGACAGGATTCTCCACAGACTTTCTGCAGCTAATTTCAGCTCTCCTTGCACCATATAGAGTGACCCCAGCCTGATCTTCCAAGTTTTATCTGTAAGGAACTTTCAGCATTCAAATTCAATATGGACATATGCTTCTGCTCACCATGTCATTCTCCCACTGTCTCAGTTCCTTTTTTCAGCCTACAGTCCACACCTTCTCACCCCTGCACACTCTTTTAATCTGTCCACAAAGGTATAAGCTAAATTCAATACCCACTGCCTTTGTTTTCTGATTTTCATTTTCTATTTTGTGCTGTCAGGAACACAAACAAACTAAATCTAAGTATTAGCTTATTGTTATGCTGTATGCCCAGGCAGGATAATCCTTGGTTCTTCATTGCATCTTTGCACCGAGACAAGCAAGGCTTTATGGTTTTGCGGCAGATTTTGAGTCTTTATCAGTCAGATGTGGCTGCAGCATGGTGTAGTCATAGGCCAGGTAGCTACAAATTAGCAGGACTTCAGGCAGACTAGTCACAGTGGGATGGAGCTACCCTCGGGGAAGATTTAACAAGATCCCTAATCTTTATGAAAGAGAATACAGGTCACCTTGGCAGAGAAGTGGGGGAAATTTTACGTATGGGAGACAAGTATTCCATAACTCAAAGTTTGCAGGGAAAAGCATGGAGATGAAGATACAGTGTGTTTGTAAGAGCTAAAGAAGCAGGCAGATATACAGAAACTGTGTGATGAACAAGAGGTATGTTAAAGAGTATGGTAAGGGACACCAGGATTGTAATTACAGCAGAGAAGAAACTAACACAAAGAATGACTGCAGTGCTTGGGAGACATCTGAGCCACTCTGGTGAGTTATTGAGGAAACGAAAACAAGTGTTTGAAATAGCGTGCAAGTAGCACCAGAACACTAAAAAGATTCAGGACAGGATCTCCGTGCACACAAGCAAATCGCTTCTTTACAACAAATGTTGAATATCAAAGTGAAAATTGTTTCAAGTTCAAAACTTTTGCCAATGAACTTCTGAGAAGATAAAGCGTTGTCTGGGCTTTCAGCATACTTACAAAAAGAATGTCCATGTGCCATGGACAAATATCTATGCACAGCCCTGAAATCAATCAAACAGTTTAGTTTATGTACAGAACAGGACAGAGTCTGACATTCCAGTCAGAAGATGTTACTGCCACATGTTCAGAAGCATGTGGGGAGGAATGCCCTACACAGCAAAAGATAACTCTGCCAACTGTCAGGCAGACTTCCTAAGGGGCAAAAGGAAATGTAGCAAAAGTGCATATATGGTGTTGGTGAGTACTGAACAGTACTCACAAGCAACCACCTGATTTATAATCACCACCATTGGTTTGTCTGTGGTAAGTATGTAAAGGACAAACACAGAAATAGTGAAACTTCTGGTAACCAGTACATAAGAGTGTTCCTGTCATAAGACTTTTTTGTTTGTTAACCCAACTGTGACTTTATGTATACATGTTTTAGAAAAAAATACAGGTAAATGCAGTATAAATGGATAAATAGGAAAAAGTAGTGGCAAAAAATGAGAGAATTACTTTATTAGCCTTAACAGAGACTAGTAAAGTGATAGTAGAGTAATGGGAAGATCAGAGATAAATACTTCAAGCAGAACATTAAAACATTCAGGCAAGTAAGAGACTTTCAGTTATGTGTCACTCAAATACACACCAAAATAATTATCACCCCTTCCAGTGAAAATTACAAAAGGGATAAATACAAAGAACGTAAGGACAAATGTACATGGTATGTTGTTCCAGTTAACAAAAAATAGAGAAGTGCCAGGAAAATTGCATGATGTTGACCAGGTTAACCAGCACAACAGGCTGATACTGCTTATTTTGAAGCTTAATTTTGCCACTGTTTTCAGCCACTGGTGCCTACTGGCCTTCTGCTAGCAGCCAGTGTGGCCTTAGAAGCATTATGCTTTAGCATAGTAATAAAAAAATTAAGCTAGCAGAGGAAACAAAAACAAACAAGTAAATTCTGATGCATTTAGAGTATCAGTAGCAATCAGTCCAAACCAAAGAAGGATCTTTGTCTAGAAATAAGGGGTGAAGGCATTGCTTTGTACCTGTGTTCTGGTGATACTTGCCTATCAGGAGCTATAATTCATTCAGAAAATTTAATAGTAGGGAAAAGAAATGTTGTATAAATTTGTATAACTGCCAAGCAGTTTTGTAATTCCTGTGACAGTGACAGCAATCTCAGTTTGAGTGTTTCAAGCCTGAAATGACTATTTCAGAGAAGTTGGGGGGCCACAACACTGAACTGAAGGAAGGCAGCATTATCAGATACATAGGTCAATGTGCAAATCTGCACAAATCTTCAAGTGACAATCAGCTTTGCAGAACTGTCTACAAGGTTGTGACAGTAGGACGCTACACAACCTATCCTGATACCAGACTTTTTGAACGGAATGGAAATGAAGTGGATGGAAGCGAAGGAGCCATTTGGACATAACTTCCAGGGATGCTGTCATGAGGTATGGACACTTATAGACTACATCTAACTTTAGCATGCTTTTAAAAGTATTTTCTGGTTCCTGGGTCCTGGTGCACACCTAGTCATTATACACTCTGTCCATCCTTTCTGTGACCTAATTTTAATTGGGAAGAAATTTGGTGTGTGATCTTCCCAGCCTGCCTGATCAAAGGCCCAGGACCTACATGTACACTGAGGAGTATTTCCAATTCACGGTTGATATAGCCCCAAACAGCACCTCTAGACCTAGAATTTATATACTATAAATATACCAGAAAACAGCAAACTCTGAGAATTAAAGGCCTATGTAAAAATGCTATTCTGAGAGTCAAAATTTGTGAAATGCATAGCTATGGGCCATAAGCAAGGTCTATTGCACTATGATAAACCCTTATATATAAAACAGGGCAGCACACATCAGAAGCCTGGACAAAAATGGTAGAAGGAAGCAATGCTCTCTTCCCCCTCACTGCATCAGGAAACACAGCTAGTTCAGTTAAGAGCAGCTTGGGGGAAGCCAAAACAAAAATAATACCATGACAATGCCATTAATATGTGCTGCAACGGATAAATAAGTGTGTGCAAGATTTACAAGAGAGAAACCAACAGAACAATAATAGTGGGGAAAACCCCCTTGATCTTACTGCCAGTAAACAACCATGTAGAAATGCTTTTGTCTTCCAGAGGTGGTTGTTTATTTTGCACCCCAGCTTTTCAAACCTGTGAAATGTTTTGCTGGCTTCTTTTTTTTTTTTTACCAATCTCCATGACAGAAAGCTTAGGGTATGGTATATAACATTCCCTCCCAATTTCCTCAAAAAAATATAGCTCACAGATGTAAGATTGTGTGTGATTGTATGATGGCAGCAAAAGATTTGTTACAAGAACTCAACAGCCTGAAAGGAAAGCTTGATAAAAAAAAAAGCCCTAAGTAGTTTTAGCTGGATGTCTTTATTCAGCCTCTTCAAAACAAAGACTTTTGACTATTACTGACATAATGAAGGATATGCTTATACTAACATAATCTGGACATGGAATTTGTGAATATAACAAGTAAGAAAATCAGATACAATAGGGGGAACCAATGGAAAAATAAATGCATCCAGTCTGTGTTCACATGTCTTCATTAGACCTCTTCTCAGATTAAAAGTATGATCTGCTTTGCTGTAGCTATAGAATTTGATTAAGAGTGTTGTGCACTATTATATTTTGTACCTCTAAGAAAGATATCTGCCAGTCTGTCCTAGCATTTTTTTCCCCGTCTTTCTTCTTCAGGTGATACAAGTTTGTACTAACTTGAATGGAAACTGTTAGTTGCAGTTTCAAATTTCAGTACCCATAATTCTGCTTGATGACATTGGTATGACACAGTGGTATGTGAGCATCTGGTATACATCCTAGTAGATGTTTCAGTACTGGTGTAGATTTCACATAAATGATGACATCTCCTTGGGGGAGTGCCATACCATTTATATACTGGATACATCAGTATGATGGCCTGATTACTGTGAAGATGAATCATATAATCAGTCACTAGATAGACTGACAAACACAGTTTAACTTGACAGTGTACATGGCTGCATACTTGCTGAGTACATGAACTTGAGCCCCACAGGCAAGGAACAAAAACCACTGCCATTCCACGAATGTCTTTATGGAGGGAATGAGCGCCACTCTACTAAACATAACTCCTACTCATCTCTGAAAGTAAAACTGTTAATAGGTAAATTGCCAACCTATATTAACCCACTGTATTATTCCTTCTGATACTGGAACAATACCTTCAATTTCTTGGTAAAATTATGACGTGCACCTGTAGGTGAAGGTTCTTAAAATCTGTAGCTTGTGGCAAGCAGCAGTGCACTTTTTCAAAGTGATGCTGGGCAAGGGATTGAGAAAAACTGAAAAAAATCGGACTTGTAACAATGGATGTGCTGCTTGCATTCTCCATACCTCAGTGTTTACACACACACTGGATGGAGTCAGACAGAAGGCAGCAGGGAAGAGGGGGTGACGCAGCAGCAAGACTGCCAGTCCCAGGCTGGTGTGATGGAGCTTCAGACTGGATGGGGAACCAAGTCCCGCAGTGGCCCATCAAGAGTGGGGAGTAGGGGAGTGGAGAGGGAGACAAAGGAAAGATCTTGCCCTACCCGCATTGATGAACACCACACCACACCACCAGCACCTCAGTGCCCAGCAAACAGTACAAGGGTCCCAGACATACCTACAGCCACATGCAAGACCTGATCAAATCTGACTTCCCAGCAGCTCTGCTTATCTGCAGCTGGTGTAGGGTAATTGAGCATATCATGTAGGTGCTGATAATCAAGTCACAGTCCAGATGCCTGTTGCCAGAGCCTGTTCCCATATTTGAGCTGCCAAGTGTCAGAGCTATTCATGCCTCTGTGGGGAGTCTCTCATCCAGCTGTAAGAGCCAGAGCTGGTGAGCACACCAAACCGATTCCCCTAAGTCAGCTGCTATAACCATGAATGGCAGAGGCCCTCTGTTGGCATGCAACACCTTACAGTGCTCATCAGTAAATGAAATATCCAGCTACATTTGCTGATCAGATTGTGCTATCAGAATGAAAAGCTATAAGCAACAAACCCAAGCAGATTAATAAATTCAATGAATCTGTGGGAACAAGGGACTATTTCTGAAGACCAGCCTACCAAGTCTTAATTTTAAGTTGTTGTTAGTTCAAAAGTTTGAGAACAGTTTTGTAAGAGTATCTTTCAGAATCAAAAGCTTGATGTAAAATGTGCAAGTCCAGCAACAGGTTTAAGACAGTTTCCCTTGTTCATATAGTATGATTATGAAAGGTCTCCAGTAGGTTCAGTAATATGTAACAAACAGTGAACAATGAAGCAGGCTTCAGAAAGAAATTCTTAAAATGTCTGTTAAGTTCAGTATATAGACTGTTGAGGAATTACACATTGAAAAATTCATTTGATACAATACCTTGTTTGCAAAGGATTCATGATGAAAGTGCAGCTTTTTGTCAGCAAAGTTCGGCAGTAATTAGGAGCTTGATTTAGGTGTGGAAACATTTTCAGAAGCAGCTCTTTCCGCTGACTGTATAGGGGGTCTAATAGAGTCCATTAAGTAAGGCAGTGTGAACATACCCTTAGAATACCCTACGGTGGCCATTGATTTTGATACTGAGACTCCAGCTCATCAGAACAGCTGATTAGGACAGGAAGAGAAAAATCTATCTAGCCTACAGAATAAACACCTTGATTAGCCCCTCATGCAAAGACAGGTTAAGGAAAACAGGCTGAGCTTTTTGCTTTTTACTGTCTCCTCCCAGATGTGAGATGTAATTCAGAAGTTATGATTCCCTTGACTTCCATTAAGGAATGACAGCATCCGAAGCAAGACATCTCAATCTTTTAAGATTAAAGATTAAAAAACAATCTTTTAAGGATACTAAGGACCGAGCACAGGAAAGACATGTCTTTAGTGCCTTCACTAGATTGACAGGATGATACTCCAGAACCCTCCAAAGAGATATCAAGGGGAGGCAGGGGGTTGCACTTTATTAGGTATCTCCTCAGGGTTTCTCTCTCAAAGGTTCTCAAGCATCTGATAAGGCACCATCTCTTTCTTGCTTCCTCCGTACCTTTCCTACCTCCTGTGTGGTTTCTCTGATGTCTAAGGAGGATCTAAAAAGCTGCTCATGGTGCAGCTTCAGTTTAATTCTAAAAGTCACAGGGGTCACCCACATGGAAATAAGTTGATAAGAAATCAGATTCTATCTGGCTTTTTTGAAGCTTAATTCCAAAAAGTAAGCAACAGTGTTACTTTAAAAGAAGGTCAGACTCACTATACAGACTAAGTCATAGTCTTATGAGAGGGATTAAAATAATAAAAACCCACAGTCCAAATGACAAGTTAGAGAAAACCAGAATCAATCGTATCTCCTAAAATATAAGGACTGCAAATCAGAGCAAGCCAACAGAAAGCACAGGTAATTCTGAATAAAAGTGGCAGCTTTATTCAAAAGGTCCCACTTCAGGGACAAAAACCATAAAAGAAATATAATTATGAGAAATGTAAAGGGATGAACCTCATGTAAATGCTCTTGATTCAAAGATGTTAGCTAAATGTTTTTGAGAAAACAATATAAAAACCTTTTTCTAAAACTACAGCTGTGGGTTGTGAAACCTTGAGTTCAGCTCCTAGGAGGATCCTCCACAATTTCAACATCTCTGCACATCTCACAGTTAGAAAAGTAACATCTGATGAACCATTTTTAGAAAAAAGAGAACTGCTCCTTGATTTTTTTTAAATGAAAACAGATTTGCTTGCTAAAAGTTTTCAAACTGATACATCCTTCTTCAGGCAGGAAGAGGTGTTTTTGACCTTCTTACTGTGACTGTCAAACCAGTTTAATGTTAGTCTTGATGTAAATCCAGGCCATCACTTGCACCATAACATATCTGGTAAGTAATTTTTGGTTTTTTTTTTTTTTTTTTTGGTGGTGTGTCGACCCCACCCAGTAATTAGTAGTTACTTAGGTAGTCTACTGCCTGAGGTGACAAATACTTATGGAATCTTGCCAGTGTACTCATCTTTAAAAATGACCCTGGAGAAACATACAGGGTAAGTTAAATGGAAATTGCTATTTTTAAAGGACAGAACCACTAGAAGAATTGAGCAGAGGGTCCAGGTAAGCAAAGAAATATATCTCCAGAGATTGATCTGAGTAAGAACTATAATAGAGTATGCCTCTCTGATTTTTTCTTTAAAGATGATATATAATGATGGAAATCTGCATGTTAAAACTGCTACTGCAAAGGCAAAACAGCTTATTTGAGTGAAGAGTACTTACTCACAGGACAACTACAGAAAATCTGATGTTGTATTTTAAATATTCTATTTCATGGAACCTGTTTACATGCAGTGTAGCTTAGCATTTTACCTCCATTCACTACACCTTTCTAATTGTTAACATTTTATAGCACTGTGCAAATGAACTGAAACTCACTTTAATAAACTTTGCCTCTTTAAAAACAAAGAGCTCTGACCTGAAACTCAGTCTGAAACAGAGGCATGAGTTTGCTCAGCTTTTCTATGGAGAGCTTTTTTTGAAAACTGCATGACTGCTAGTTTCAACCAGAGCAACAGAATTTGTAGAGCAGATTTCAGATTTCTAGAAATATTGCATTTATCTAAACTGTATTCAAAATAATACAGACCTCTTTTTTAAATATTCTTTCTTCAGAGATCTTGCAGGGATATCTTTGGGGTTTTCTCCTAGCAACCAGGAAACATAAAACCAGTTAGATATCTCTAGTTAGGTAAACAACCCAGGTTGATTAACCCAGTGAAGCATTCTAGCTAATGGCCAATGCTGTTTCCTAAAACATTGAGATTATAGGATAAACCACAAAACTTACAATTCCTTTTTCTGGTTTCCAAATTAATACCTGCAGCTCCTATTGTCAGCATGTGCTGTATATTATATTATACACAATTCAGGGTAGTAGATACTCTTGCAGATAGAGGCTTCTGAAGCAAAGGCTAGGCTAGAGGAATGGGGCTCAACTAGCTGACAGAAGCACTCAGAGAGGAGAACACAATTTAAGCCTGCAAAAAGGGTTGAAAGAAAGAAAGTAAGATGCAGAGAAGAGGTGGTTGTAATTCCAAGAAGGCAGTGGAAAAGGAGGGAAGGCACCAAGATAGCAGTTAGCAGGAGAAAGGGACTGTTGTGAAAAGAATTACCACAGTAATATCAAGGCAGCATTTTGCAAGAATATTTGCATGAATCCTATCAATCACATACTCATAAAATCCCACTCTGGGTTTATGACTCAGGTGTTTTTCATACCTATGTTTATGCATGACCGTCACACAGGTGCAAAATCATTATAACAGGATGTTCTGGGTTTGGCACTGTGTTGCAGCCAGTCCCTCATTCCATAATCCCAGTATACAGCACAGCTGACTGACACATAAGAAATGAGGATATTTAGCTATATGCAGTACCAGGGACCTGTATTGTTAGGGCATGCAACATAGACTTAGCAGATCTAGCTGAAGGGAATATTAAATATTGGTGCAGTGCCCAAGTCTTGTGTTTTGAAATAAAGAAGTTAATGCTTTGGACGAAAAAAAGTTTTATAAAGGTATTTTTTTTTCTAAAAGTGTTGCTGAAAGTCCTTAAGAAATATAAACCCTTAGATACTTTAAAATCAACTTACTTACTTTTAATACACCTGAACCACAGCCACTTCCTTTACCAACAAAACCATTATCTCAGTACTGTAATAACTATGTAGTTAGCACGGCTGTGGAAAAAAACTGTTTCACAGAGATTGCCATAGCTTCCTGAAAGCTGGTCTTTGAGGAGTTTGAAGTACTTATTTTCTCCCCAAGAAATTGTATGTAGGCAAAGCTGAGACACAAACTATTAAAACGCACCAATTTTCTCTTACTCCGTGTTCTCCAGAAGACTTAATGCCATACTCAACATAGTAAAGTCAGGTCTGAACATGGATGGTCTCATTCCTGATATTGTTAGGAGCAGAGTTGATAGCCAGATGTGGAGAAGGGGTGGGAAAAAAGCCTGCAAAAGCAGCACTTCTTTTTGTTTACAAGGTGCAGATTTTTCTTCAATAAACCTTCCTCCTTTTTGGGGGGCAGATTTGTATCCGCACTGTGCAGCGTAAGAATCTCCATAAGGAGCTAGTGGCTCAGAAGGGACTCAGATCCTCATTTCTAAGGTTTGGAAAGTGGTCAAAGACATAGCAACCAGTCCCTTCCCCAAGACCTCTGCTTAGGTTTAGCTAAATTAACGATTATTTGACATAATTAAGATAAGGACATTAGCATTTTGAGAGATCTGTGCTTACAGCAGAAAATAAGCCCTTCAGCTGGGGCAGTTGTCTAGAGTGACAAAAACAGACACTTCAGGGATATTTCACTGGCTGCAAATCGAAAAGAACCATTGTGAGCTTATACCAAAAAAAAGAAGATTGAGGGCCTGCCCCTGTGTCATACCAGTCAGGGACTGAGTTTCTCAGTTACATTTAGTCTTGCAGAACTCAAGTGCAGAGAGAATGAAGTGGTGTTTTTCAGAATGTGGGCTCTGAAAAAGATGCCTGCAATCACACGGGCTAGACGTTGCCATTGAAAAAAGCGTACAGCGGGGCTGTAAGCAGGAAAGGAGCAAACACTGCTGTGCTCATGTATGTATGAGTGAGTGGTCAGGGATCACACAGCAAGTTGGGGCAGATGCACCACCTGAAGTCTTTCTGTGTCAGAAGCACATCCAATTGCCTTTGTCAAGGCATCCAATTGCCAGGAAGATGCAGATTTCAAAACCATAAGCCTACTAGGAACAGCCACCAATCTGCAATGAAGTGTCTGATAAAAGCAGTCGTGGTGACACAGGAAGAAAGAGCAGCCCTTTTACCAGACGGCAAACAGCTCTATTTCAGTGGCTCCCACACGCATCAATTTCACTTCCCCACTCAAGTGACCAGGAAGCACACTGGTCCCTCTGACACCCGTCTTCACAAAATCTTCTTCCCAGCTTCTTAGGGGACACACGGGAGTTCTTCCATTTTCTCCGGGGGTCTGTGAGAAGACAGTTCTCCTCAACTTGTTCAGAGACCAAACTACACAATGCTATGCTCCTGCATCTGGCTCACAGTCCTACCCGGCACTTGGGAAAGGGGAAAGGGTTTGGCAACAGGAAGGGCTGACATCAAAGTCACAAGCCTTCAGCTGCTCCCACTTTAACAGAACCCGCCTGAGGGCTTTCACAGCTCCGCTGCCCACCTGCCTCCCAGGCTGGGACTCCTTCTTGCAGGGGTAGCCCAATCCCTCCAATAGTCCCCAAACCAAAACTGGGGGGACAGAGAGTTTGGGCAAGCCTTACACTTCCTCAGTTACTGTGTCACCTCACTGAAAACACTGACTGACAGAGGATGAAGGACGATACCAAACAGCCACAACACGTGAAGAACTGCTGCTAGTGCACACTCCTAGTGATGGCCATATCTGCCTTTCGCCTTTGTGCCCTCTCCAAGACACTTAACCGACCTAAACTTTGGAGCTCCAAACCATGGCTGCTAAGCAGCTACTGAAACAAGGAATCAAAACTTCCTTTGTCCCCAAGCACTGGGGAGGTCGTTCAGTTGGCAGGGAGATGCGCCACGCTGATAGCAACTGTCATCTTCTATGCCATTTGACAAGGTGGTTACCTGTCTCTTCTTTCTACAGGACTGCACGCCACTTTCATTCCAGAACTCCCTAAACCCAACACATTTCCATGGCCTACGCCTGACCCAGACTCTGTAACGGGACACGGCGTTTGCCATTTTGACCCGGCCCAACGCTGCCAATTTGCTGCTCTGCAACACCCAGGACAGCAGGTCCACCAGGTGGGTATGTCTAGGACTGCGCAAAGGCCATTTCTATACCTCCAGTGACCTGATTCCCAGAGGCATTAAGGCTCCCAGGAAGTCACAACCTGAACATGCACCACTCAGTTGTGTTTTACCCCTGTCACAGCGCCTTTGCAGGCACCAGTTTATTGCCAAAGTGCCTGGCCCTCCCTGGGTGAAGGCTACACTATGGGCTGGCATGTTGGGAAGGTGGCCAGGTCCCAGGGAGAAACATGGCTACGCTCTGCGAGCCAACTGCTCTGCGTTCCTGTGGCTGCCTTGCTGGCTTGCTCTGCCCCTTTGCAAAGCCACTGCTGAACACAACAGCCCTGAACTTCTCACTGCTCGGATTACATTCATCATTCCTCTGCTTCTGGCTGGGTCAGTTAGCTGACAGGCTCTGCTGAGGAGGAAGAATGCTTCAAACAGCGTACACGTAGGAAATGACATGCAGCACCCTTCCAACATGCAGCAACGTGACTTCATAGGGATATAGATGGGTTTGCTGGGAGCTCTGCAACTTCATTCACTTCCAGACCTTGACGTAGTAATGCTTGTGTGCTCAAAAGCAAAAAGCTTTCTAGATGAGGACACCAGCATGTTTCATTCCCCTCACTGCCAACCTTAGCGTTTCTACTAGTTTAACATCCTTTTCTTCCTTTCCAGACAGACACGCCATGGAAAACCATACCACAGACTTAGCCGACTGGCCACTGACAACAGAATTTGACTACGGCGATTCAGCACCATGCATGGGAACTGAGGAAAAGCACTTTGCAGCAAACCTTTTGCCACCGCTTTATTCTTTAGTGGTGATATTTGGCCTCATAGGCAACATGCTTGTTGTCCTTATCCTGGTAAAATACAAGAGGCTGAAGAGTATGACTGACATCTACCTGCTTAATTTAGCAATATCTGATTTGCTGTTTATATTTTCTCTCCCTTTTTGGGCTTATTATGCTGTTCATGACTGGATTTTTGGGGAGGCGCTGTGCAGAATTCTCTCAGGCATCTACCTCCTTGGCTTCTACAGCGGCATCTTTTTCATAATCCTGTTGACCCTAGACAGGTACCTGGCCATAGTGCATGCAGTGTTTGCCTTAAAAGCTAGGACAGTTACCTACGGCATCCTCACTAGTGTTGTCACTTGGGCTGTTGCTATTTTTGCTTCTGTTCCTGGGATAGTATTTCACAAAACTCAAAAGGAAAATTCACGCTATACTTGCAGTGCTCATTATCCGTCAGAGCAAAGAAATGTATGGAAGCAATTCTTGACCTTAAAAATGAACATCCTGGGACTTGTTATTCCTATGTTAATTATGATCTGCAGCTACACACAAATAATAAAAACATTACTGCAATGTAGGAATGAGAAGAAACATAAAGCAGTCAGGCTTATTTTTATCATAATGATTGCCTACTTTTTTTTCTGGGCACCATATAACATTTGCATTCTCTTGCGTGATTTTCAAGGTGCATTTTCCATCACTACTTGTGAAGGCAGTGGTCAACTGCACAAAGCAACCCAAGTGACAGAAACAATATCAATGATCCACTGTTGTATCAACCCTGTTATTTATGCCTTTGCTGGAGAAAAATTTAGGAAGTATCTTCATAGCTTTTTCCGAAAGCAGATTGCATTCCACTTCTCTAAATACTGTCCGGTTTTCTATGTTGACACCGCTGAACGAGCTAGCTCCACCTACACACAATCTACTGGAGAGCAGGAAGTTTCTGCTGCATTGTAAGTTGTATCTAGCGAAAAAGTGGAATTGACTTCTGTGAAATCAAGTCTGTGATGAAAGCCTGCAGAATTTGTCCTGGATACTGGCTCTAAGGCAGCTGCAAAAGATCACAGAGTACATATGTACCAAAGCTTGTATTTGCTCATACATTCGGGTATTTGTAGGTAAATGAAAAGGATGTATGAAACTAGCTACCCAGATATGCTAATGTGGGATTCGGTGGGGAAAGTGTTCTCTTATTTTGTGAATGTAAAAGCATAGTTTTGTACTATAGGGCCCAAAGCCACACAAAAGCTGAGGGACTAAGCTAGCAGGCTCATAAACTGATTTTTTGAAGTGAACTAGAGGTTAGAAATTGGCACTGGTTCTTTGGAAATATTTCTTGACTGTACTTTACACAAGGTATCTCAGTCATTTAAATCCAGCCTTGGTCACATCTTTCACTAGCCTGGTTGTGTATCTCTATAAATAATGCAAAATCACTGAGGTCTATGTACAGAATCTTTACAAGTGGTATGGGAATTTTTTTTACATTTAGAACAGACTCTGATATTTCAAGGTATATTTTACTTTGCTTATGGTTGAATACCAACCTCTCAGATCTTTCTCTTAATAGTTTTAACTATTAGGTGTTGATATGTCAGTGACTTGAGAGTTTGGTATCTCAGAAGGCTCTTTTCATTAACTGCTCTTTTATATGCTATTCATTCTAAAAAGCTAACATAATGATCTATCATTGATCAGAAAATCAAAGTGTTTACAGTATTTTAAAAATAAAATATTGCACATGGAGCTTTAGCCAGGTTACATCAAATGTAGACAATGAGTCAACCACATTTTAGTTTCTTAGTACAGTGTTTTTGCTCACCATTTTTCTAGCCTACATAAGAGAAAAACTTCAAAATATAACATGAATGCAGTCGTAATGGCTGCAAAACCACAACAGCATTAGAAGTGTGAAAATTATTTCTGTTTCTGAACAGGGTTCAGCCAGATGTTTTTAGAGATAAGCATATGCTACAAACATTTAAGTTATCAAAACATATGAGTAAATGAAAATAATTTCTGTTCTAGAGCGTCAAGGGCATAGTGCATCCCTTTTTTGTTTTAGAAACAGCTATCATATGGGGGTATGACAAGAATTTTTTCTGCAATTTAGGAGTTTTACAGAGAGCTGAATCTTCCATAATTAGTAAGACTGATGATCAAATATGACTGTGCTTCCCCTTAAAGCTCAGATCCTACAAAGCACCTGAACACACAGAAAAGATGAAATAAATATGGGGATACTCACATGCTTAAGATCATACCATAATTGCACTATTAATCGATTTAGGCCGAGTTGTCCTTCCTAGCATTTATTTCCCCTAAAACAGATGGGTTTGGATAACTCTGGAGACAGGAAATGAAAAGTGATTATTTTGATGGCTGTTCTTCTCCAGCAGGGCAATTTCTGTTTCCCAATTCCTCTAGATAGCCTTTTAAATAATATTTTCAAAGAAGCAAGCAGCCTCAAAGATATTTTACATTTCCAAGTGCACATGAAATCAGTAAGTGAAACAGGGAAATCTTGCTTCTCAAACCACTTGTTTTAAGTTACTCAGTTTTGTCATATTAAGCACCACTTTTGGACTACCTCCACATGGAAAGTGTAACAAAAGTATACTACACCACCTAATTTACAAGATTTTCAGCTGCAGTCTTTTTTAAGACCCTGTGCATCAGTTACTTTCTGGACTTTGTATGTTCTTTTAAAACAGGTAACTATAACAATATAAGTAGAAAATGGGTAATTTCAGCATAAAATTACAAATACATGCATTTATTTTTTAAACTGATAGGAAGCTACTTGCAATAACTTCTAGATAGGCTGGCCTTTCCCCCCCCTTCTAGAATATCTTCATGAAAACATTTTTATATTTTATTCTGCTCTTGACAAGAACTTCCATTTGGCCCTTAAGACACCTTGTTTTTAAGAAGTTACTTCGGAGGGCTTTGATGCCAGGCAGGGTATGTATCTTGACCAGCCCTGCAGGAATGAAGTACAACAACCAAACACGCAGGAGCACACTGACAAGCTTTCCAAAAGATATGCCAAAAAGCAGCATGGATGCTTCGCAGTGTTCTCTTTTACAGCATGGACCTTTGCAAGCAACAAACAGCTTCTAAAAGAGATGAAACTTAAGAGATTGGTGGCCCAGTGGATCAGCAGCTTATCAAGAGCTGCTATCACTTCACCAAGAAAGGACCATGCTTCAGTGAATGAGAACAAGCCAGAACCCTGCTACTGTAATGAACTGTGATCCACATTCAAGAAGGTAATACAAAATATGGCATTTGGTAGCACTGCTGGTGCATTCAATTAAGGACTCTGCTAATAGATTGTAGTATTTTGTATTATTATACAATCCATTAAAGTTCGTTGACTTTTGTGTGTTAGACTTCTTGGTCCTTTTGCCTCCTGCCCCCCTTCTTTTTTTTTTTTAAATATAGCCCAGAAGAAGGAAACAAGAAGAGAAATTCATTGTCATAACAGGTTGCTATGATGCTGCAAGAGTATGTTGAAGGATGACTCAGAAAATTTAGAATGGTATTGTTTTGTGCAAAATATACTTTGTATGTGTTAAGTTGACAAGTTTAGGTTGTAATCAGAAAGGTACATAGCCATTCTTTGAGCAAAGACACTCTGGAACTATTAGGCTTTGAAAAGACAGTCAGTAAGGATACTTTGAAGATGCTTTGTGTGCATTATCAACTTGGCAAGAAAAGTTAAAGTTCAGGTTTCCTTAACTGAATCACCCTTATCATAATACTCAAAATCACTCCCCTAGGTCAAAAAGACCCTTGCCCAAGTGAAGAACCCTCCCCGAGCATGCATGATAGAAATAGTTGTGTAAACATATTACAATTATATGCAAATTTGTAACAAATCAGTGTAAAGAGGAGGGATTTGGGAATTTACTAACTGCCGATTTTGTGCATATAGTAGAATATCCCATTTGGGGGGCTTGCTTTGTGGAATACCACCTAGCCCCCAGCTTTCTGCAAACCTGAAATAAATAAGCAATGTCTCCCTGTGTGTGAAAAATGACTTACTGCAAACCAGGCAACGAATCCACTTTCTGCACAACAAGCAGGCAGGAGAAATTCAGGGTATTACAAGCAGACTAAGAGTCAGCATCACCAAATAACACAGGGCCATCAAGATGACTCCAGTGTTAACCCCTTGTCACTAATAATCTAATAATAATTATGCTAGTTTGGCTGTCATTACATTTGATTTTATTTTTACAGATGGGAGAAGCACTATCTCACACAGTTCAGTCTGATCCTAGAAGACTACTAAGTGATTTTAAAATAAATAAGCATACAAAAGAATTTTTAGTGTGTTCAGGATCTGCCCTGGGACCGACTAGCTAACACCTAAGAATTACAGCAGCCTTGTGTGCACGCTTCCCTTCAGCTCTTAAGATCATGGTGCCATCGTGCGGCACGTAACGTTTCATGCTCCCGAACAGTCACTACCCCGGCAACGCTTTTGGTGCTCTCCTTTCGAAACTTTTCCTAAGAGGGTCTTCTATCAAAATGACTACCTCCACAACGGGCAGCATCACTATTACACAAACAGCAGGAAGCCTTAGAAAACACTCACGGCCACTAAGAACGGAGGTCCACTGGATGAGTGGGTATGATCACCCGTGGTCACATCATGGTACAGACCCACGCAGATGGGAGAAGTGAGCTTTACTCAGCTCCTGCACAAATTCTGCATGCACTCATGTCCGGATTCCAGCCATCCGCTCTGAAAGGAGTGCATTTTGACGTTCTTTTCCATAGCTGGGAAATTACAAGAGTGAAAATACATTCCACACCGCATTTCCTTTGGAAAGGCGGTAAGGGCTGAAACGTGGATGGGAATGGGATGTTCACACTGCCAACCTCTCCCAGAGCCTGGCAGCTGCGATACCCCCCGGCAGAAGACGGCGGCACCAGGACCCATCCCTGTGAAGGAATCGTGTAACTTGTAACCAACGAAGGCTGGTGTCTTTGCTTGCTGAACGGTATAAACAGCGTAAAGTTTTGACAGTCGGGGGGTCGAGGCACTGGTGGGTGGCCACCTCGCCCCCTCCTCTGCGCAAACCATAGAATAAAGGAACAGAAATACCTCGACTCGGTGTGTGAATTGGCGCTGGGCACCGGATAACGAACCCTCCTACGGGGCAACAGGAGGAGGCCGGACACACCGGCCCCGTTACTCGATCACCACAGATCACCAGGGGCCGCTGCGCACCCTCCCCGCCCGCCGAGGACGCGAGCGGGAGGAGAGGCAGGGACAGGCCGCGCGCGCCCTCCCTCAGCGCTCCCTTCCCGCGCTCCGCGCCCCACGCCGGCAGCCCACCGCAGCGCACGCGCCGGCGCGTCACGGCGTGCAGCCGCCCCCTCCCCACCCACATCTGCGGCGGCGCATGCGCCTCACCCGCTCCCGCCCCTCTGGTGACCCCGCTCCTGCCGCTTAGGCCCCGCCTTGCGCCTGCGCAGTGCCAGCGCCGCCACTTTCCCGCCCGCCGTGCAGGCCTTGGGCCGTGGGTGAGGGGCTGCGGTGGCGGCGGGGTGCATGGGTAAGCCGGTAGCGTCGAGTACCCGCTGTGGAGCTCGTGGGTGCGTGGGCGGCGGCAGGGCCCCGACGTGAGGAGGGGGTCCTGTGGGGAAGGGGCCTCCCGGTGGGCCCGGCTTCCCCCGCCTCTCTGG
>JAVJGJ010000047.1:98434699-98453384 GCA_035590215.1 Microhierax caerulescens
CTGGTAGAAGTCGGCGCTGAGTCCGGGCGACGTGGGGCAGGTCCGTGGGCCGGCGGCAACAGGGTCAGGGAGGAGAGCAGTTCCGCAGCTCCTGGAGGTGGCTGGTGTGTCCCCTCTGCGCGATTCTGGGCGGCTCCGGCAATGTCAGGGCATTTACCGGATTTTGGTTCTCAGGTAAAAGATGAAAGGTAGTAAGGAGCCACTTTTTGTGAAATTCATAAAGTCTTCGGGGAGCTCGGAGTACTTTTTAAAGGCCCTTGAGGTAAGTAAAAAAAAGGCTTTATCCCCTTTTTCAGTGAGCTTGGTGAATCGTTCAGTTAAATGACTTCTGTGGTTGACTTAGATATACCGTAAAAGCATGCATCTGGAAATAAAGCTATTTCTGTAATAGGTGTTTAGTGTTTAATAAAGTTTGTCGAACAAGAACAATTTTGTTGAAGAAACTACTTCTTGTTCCAGAAACAGTTACCATTTCAAAATATGTAGACATTAATGAGAATTGACATGTAGCTTGGAAAGTCTGGATGGTGGTCACTCCTCTGAGCACTAAGCAAACTTCGGAAGGGTACTGGATTGTTTTCCACCATGAGAGGTTAGCGGGAGCTGAAGGCCCAGTGTGGCAGGATCAGGTCCTAAAAGGATGTGTGATGCATGTTAAGTCTCAGTGTCATGAAGGCTTGGAGGAATGAGGGGGACACCTTTGAGGTATTTTAGCCCTTTATGGCAATATATTCTTCCATGGTAGCTTTGTTGTGAGCTCTCTGAAGTAGATGTACTTGAGTTGTTTCTACAGGATTGGCTATTTGTTATTTGTTAATGTAAATGTACACGCTGTTTGCCTGCAGTCTATAGGAGAATTTCAGTCAGAAGAACATCTTCAGATCCTTGAAGAAGAAACAGCACTCAGTATAAAACAAAATGATAAATCGCTTTACATCTGTGATCCTTTTAGAGGCGTTGTTTTCAGTCATCTCAAAAAGGTACGCTACCCATCAACTTCTAGCTACATTCTTTTCTAGAATCAGTCATGTCCATACTTACTCTGTATGCGCTCTTTATGCGCTGAATATAGCAGTATGAAGTGTTCGCAATAAGTTCTTTTAAAACTTCACTGTATCCTGTATTTAAGGAAGAAGATGACTTGCAAGGCATAAGGATTATTTTTGTAACACATGGGAAAATAAATAGTATGATCCGTTCTGATTCTGCCAAGTAGTTGCTAAGTTGGCCCTCGCTTTTTTACCTCCTGAGTGATGCAGTTTTGTTTGACCTTCAAGGAATTGTCCAGCAGGCAAAGATGGTCTAGCTGAAATTCTCTGGCATGTTAGCTGTAGCATCTGTGGCTTTTACTGAGGCCAGAAAACCTACAGGAAAATCCACAGTTGAAAGTGAAAGCAAAACTCTCAACTACCTCAACTACCTGGAGATGCTAGAGGAGGAGGAGGACAGACCGAGGGCCCTGCCTTCCTCAGGATTCAGGGACAAGGAAAGCCTTCCTTATACTAGTGTAACTTCTGCTAATTTTCTTTGTTTTGTTTTTTTTTTTCTGTTAATTTATTGCAGCTTGGCTGTAGAATTGTTGGACCACAGGTAGTCCTGTACTGTATGCAGTCCCAGCGCTGTGTCCCAAGAGCCGAGTATCCTGTGTACAATATGACCATGGCCGATGTGACAATATCCTGTACCAGCCTTGAAAAAGATCTTAGGGTAATGCATTGTATAAAATGGATTGTTTAGCTGATTGTTGTTGACATTTGTTTTAAGTGGCTTCACTACTAAGGCAGCAGTCACACTAATACATCTAACTGTGCTTGTGTCTAGATTTATGTAGTCTTCTGTAGTTTGTAGACTGTAGTTTATGTAGAGAGTTGTATGGAGAAAGAGGGAGGCTTATATGTAGTGGAGCATCTGTGTGCACATGTATTTATTACATAAGCAAATACATACATAATCATATAGGATTTCAGCTTATTACTATGGGAGTAAATGTATGGTTTAGGGATTTTTAGTAACTGATTGGAAAACTTGCCCTGCTAGTTGGTCTGCAGCTGTAATGCTATGGACAACATGTTGTATTTCTGATTACTCAAAACTACATGGTAAAGATTTAATACGCAGTCAGCTATGGTTAAATGGTTTTATCTTAGAAGTTTACTTTTTATGTGTTCTGATACAGCTCTTTCTAATTTATGCTGCTTAAAATGTCAACCATCTGTAAAATTTTACTGTTACTGCACAATTGCAGTATTTTTATTAAGAGTGTGTATTATATTCACCTTGTCATAAATGCAGATAAAACAGGAATTATATTTGATGCAGTTTTGTTTGACCTTCAAGGAATTGTCCAGCAGGCAAAGATGGTCTAGCTGAAATTCTCTGGCATGTTAGCTGTAGCATCTGTGGCTTTTACTGAGGCCAGAAAACCTACAGGAAAATCCACTGATTCCATATATATCCATTTTGTATTTTTGAATATATTTTTAGGAGAAGCCATGGACAATACAAATCCATTATTTTGTTTTTTAAGGTGAACATGAGTGTGATGTAGGTTCATTCTTCTTTCTTGGTAATTTTCTGTAATTTCTTTTCGCCACTCAGGAAGAAGTCCATAAATATGTGCAGATGATGGGTGGACATGTGTGCAGAGACCTCAGTCTATCAGTAACTCATCTTATAGCTGGAGAAGTTGGCAGCAAGAAATACTTGGTAGCTGCTTCTCTGAAAAAACCTATTTTGCTTCCCACTTGGGTTAAGACGCTGTGGGATAAGTCTCAGCAAAGGTATAAAACAAAACAAAACTTACTTTGGTGTGAGGACTGGTAATTGTTACGTTGATACAGACTGCTTTCTTTTTCTAATTGATTTTACTTGGAAGTAAAAATACTTCTTTTTTCCTCTTTCGTTCTTTCAGCATGATGAGATACACTGATGTTAACATGGGAGACTACACTTGCCCTGTGTTCCTTGGCTGTACAATTTGTGTAACTGGCTTAAGTAGTTCAGACAGGAAAGAAGTCCAGCGCCTCACTGCTGAACATGGTGGGCAATATACCGGGCAGCTCAAGATGAATGAGTGTACTCATCTCATAGTTCAAGAGCCAAAAGGTAGAACTTAAAGAGTAAATATTATTTTCACTTCTTGAGTTGAAGTAGTGTAAATATGCATAAGGGTAAGAGTTTGAACTGGTTTTGCTGCAGTGTTGCTCTTACTACCTCTGTTTAGGGAATCACTGTTGATAGGAAGGTTAACACAGGGCACCCTTACTTTTCTCTAAAGGCATAAGAAAGAGAAAAGACCCAGATGGTTTTTAAGGGAAGAAAAAGCAAAACTCCTAGAGGGAATGAAAGAATAAAGAAAAATTTAAGTTTTTTGAGAGTTGGATAGAACTTATATGCTGATTAAAA
This sequence comes from Microhierax caerulescens, assembly GCA_035590215.1. Taxonomy (NCBI): domain Eukaryota; kingdom Metazoa; phylum Chordata; class Aves; order Falconiformes; family Falconidae; genus Microhierax; species Microhierax caerulescens. The sequence continues at coordinate 98,438,105 of JAVJGJ010000047.1, forward strand.
ATGGACTGTGGACTAATTAAGTGATCTATTCTTTGTGCCTTCTGAACTCCCTACTAAGATAAAATGAAAACTCCCTTTCTTTGCTCTTGGGAAGATGAAAGGATTGTAGTTTTATAATTTGAATGGGAAGAGCTTTCTTTTTCCCTAAATTTCCCTCCCTTTCCCTATGGGTAAATGGCCTGGAATTTTTTAAACTTTTCTTTTTCCCAGTGCTTGCAAGCTTTAAAACCCTTTTTTTTAACCTTATTGCCCAGTCATACTGTACCCATGAGCTAGCCATCAGTGAGATTTCTTGCTCTAACTTTATTTAGAGAATAAATAAGCAGCTTATCAGAAGAGTTGAGGATAAGACAAGTTAAACATTGGAACTAGTAATTTGAATTTTAAAATTTTCTTAATGTCCAGTCCTCTTTCAGCAATCACTGTTTGAAGCATTAGCCTTTTAGTGACTTGTGATTTTTCTTTTGTTTACATTTGAAAGGTCAGAAGTATGAATGTGCCAAAAAATGGAACGTGCACTGTGTGTCTGTGCAGTGGTTTTCTGACAGCATTGAGAAGGGCTTCTGTCAGGATGAGACAATATATAAAATAGAGGCTGGATCAAAAATGAGTAATACACCCGCTACATCAACACCTACAAATCATGCCAGCGAGGCCTATAGTAAGACCTTTTAAAATATGTTTTTAGTAACAAGTAAGGTAGGAAATATTTCTAGTGTGATGGAAGAACTGTTTCAAATTAGTAGGGTGGTGCTTGCTTTTGCAATGCTGGTTTGGCAGTTTGGTAAGATTCTGCTTACACTTAAAACAGAACGTGACTTTTATGTCCATTGAATATTCCAATATGTATAGACTTAAAATGTCAATAATTGTCTGAAAAGTAAGCTTGAATTAGACATATGATCATCTGCTTAAGATTCAGTGGTGTTTATTTCTTTTTTAAGTCCTAAAAAAGCACAACTGTTTGCAGATTTGTAGTTTAAAACAAGTGTCTTATGAATTTAATTTTATAGCAGTCTTTAGGGGGGAAAACAAATGCTGAATTTTTTTTTCTTCTCCTTGATACATTTTTTTTTTTTAACTTATTCCATGCTATTAACAGAAGGAAAATTAAAAGCATTTTGTAAACAAACATGGTAGTGTGAAAGACACAGCTTTAAATGCGTCTTTCCGAATACCTGTTACTACTTCAGGAAATGACTAAACCAGTAAGACCATACTTTGTCTGTTTGTAAATAAGCCCCTTGGTTGAACCAAGGTTATACTTAGCTATTATATTCTGGTTTTCAGACTCTACATTTCCTTCTAGCACAACAAAATAATAAGTGGCAGTTTTGCATTTTGTTCAGTGAGGCAGCAGAGAGAGATGAGCCAAAACTAATGGATCTTTTTTAATTTTAATTTTATTTGAAGATCATGCCCTTTCGGACGTCAGCCACATTTCCAATATCAATTCGAGTGGTGTTAATGAAACTGCATGTGGTTCTGCTATGAGCAGCAGACTGGATCCTGTTCCTGATGAGCTGGAAAACCTGAATATAAGTTCTTTTCAAGGCCTTGAAGATTTATTAGATGGGTGTCGAGTATGTTTAATAATGTATATTTTGAAATGTTCAGTCTTAACACGGTGGAAGCAACAAGGTTGAAGCACTGGAGTAAATTGTTTCCGTGGTCAGCAGCAAATGCCAGGTTTATTTTGTGTCCACATGCTGTAGCTTGCATGTGTGTCTACATACATACATGAGTGTGTATAATTGTATTAAATATGTAGTATAAATATATAATTATATATTTATAGACATATATTTTTAAAAACTATAGTGAATGGGTTGTAGAATTGGTGTGTGATTTTGGGTGGGGTTTGGTTTTGGGGTTTTTTTGCAGGACTTCAGCTGGGGGTTCATTCCATTAGTAAATACTGAAGTTTTGCTAGATTGATTTGCAAAATAAATTAATCCAATTCTAAATGCTTAGCTTTCTGGCTGCTTCTCAGAAGCTGCACCACTAGTTTCTGTATTCTGCAGCAGTCAAAACAAAAATAAAGAAAACAAACCAGAATAGCCTACTTTATTTTTTCTTTTTAACTTTTTTCCTTTTTCAAAAGCCTATTTTGTTGCTCTTTTCTCTTTGTAGATCTATCTGTGTGGCTTCAGTGGCAGGAAGTTGGACAAGATGAGAAGGCTTATTAACTGCGGTGGTGGTATTCGATTTAATCAACTTAATGAAGATGTAACCCATGTTATTTTGGGTGAGAGTAATGATGAGCTGAAACACTTTTTGGACAAGACAACTCACAGGTTATGATAGCTGTATTGCCTTGTTTTCTTTCTCCCACCACCCTGTAAATAGGAAAACATAATTGATCTGAAAATCCTAAATAGTTCTCAACTTAAATGAGAAGACTTACAGCTAGTGTTCATAAGTACACCCCCATGTGTTCTTGAATATTGTGGTTCTTTGGGTAGCCATGTGTCAACTTGGTGAAGTGAAATACTGCTGAAAAGAGTTGTTAACATGTATTTGTTAATATATTGAGGAGGAAGGATTTGGCAACCCAGCAGTGGCAGATACCATTTATATTATAGAAAATAAGTATGAAATGCTCTGTTCTCAGATCAAAAGAATTACAAGAATATGTTTTTAAAGTATCCGAAGTTTGCTTAGTATTGGAGTTAAAAGCTTCAGATGTGTGCATATACTAGTACTTGCAAAGTGGGAAAGAAGAATTGCAGTTCTGAAACCTGCTGTAACTTGTTTGTATACACTTTATTTTATAGGCCTCATATAGTGACAGCAAAATGGTTGTTGGAGTCATTTAGTAAAGGTTGTCTACATCCAGTGGAGCAATATATCCCTCTAAACTACCAGCTGTTAGAGAACCCGATTTTGGAGCAATGTGGCATGAAGTCAGTTCTTCCCAAAAATAACAGTCTTTTGAAGAAAGAAGCTGTGAATGCTATCAAGCATCAGAGTGCTGCTGAAGATGACTTCCTCTCTCAATATGTAAATAATGATTCTACATTAGGTATGTTCTAGGCTCAGCATACCATAGAAAGCTTAACTACTCATAATTAGCATTTGAGTTTTGCAGCATTTGCTTTTCAAAATGCTAGCTACATCTAGTATGTTAAATTCTGTACTGTGTTTTAGAAATAAAATTTAAACAGGCCTATATAGAGCAGTTTTTAACTAAAACCTGGCTGAAAACAGCAGAATACTGTCATTTCTTCATGAGCCTATTTTGAGTTGTCTTTGGTGGTCTTGTCAGGTAACTGCTATGGTTGTGGGGTTTTTTGTTGTTGGGTTTTTTTTGGGTTTTTTTCCCTTTCAGATGAAGCTGAAAAACTAACATCCACAACCTTCAAGGATGTTACTCACTTGACTCCCCAAGGAGAGAATCAGTCTTCCATCTGTAGTGATTCTTTAGGAGAGTCTTCTGCACTGGCTGAAGGAGGCTTATTTGCCAGAAAGAGATTTCTTCTTTTGGGTTTTGGTGAAGAGGAGGAGTCCTGCATTGCAGATGTTATAAAGGAGAATTCTGGGAAAATTCTGTCACTGCAAAGCAGAACTGTTGCAGACTATGCTGTGGTACCTTTATTGGGGTGCATGGTGAAGCAGACTGTTGGTGATGTTGTCACAAATACGTGGCTGGTAAGGAAGTTACACTTTCAGTTCCATGAGTAAACCTATGTTAGAAATAAGTACCTATGTTAGAAATACATCTTGTCCGAATGCTGAGTTACTGTATGAGGCTTAGGAGACTTAAATGTGAGATACTGAGATTTTAGCATTGTTTCATTTGAAATGTACTAAATGAAAGTGCGCTTTAAAGCCTTTGCATCTGTAAGATATCTTTCATCTGTTTCACTTCATTTTCTACAGGCTTGTTAAATAGGATTTCATTGTGATGACTCAGAGGCTTCTTGTATGACACTGACAGCATTCTCTCTAAATAATGACTTATAGAAGGGGCTAGTTGACTAACAATGATTTCATTTGATGTCTTTATCTTTTCATACTTTTTTCAGCTTTTTAACTTGTGGCAAAAGAGCAAGTCAGCTCTCAAAGTCAAAAAATACCATATCTGCCAAGGGTGGACAGATGGTATAGACTAACTGCTGTTAGTAGTTTCAGTACTAGGTAACTTTGCTGTGAAGTAAATCTATACAGACCCTCAGGTCACACCTTGATCTACTCTAAGGGAACCTCTAGGGTTGGAAGAGAGTCACTGAAAAGTTCTGAATAATGCCTCAGTATGTCAAACCTGACAAAATTAAAATGATCTAGAAAAGAATTTTTTCTTTTCTGACTCAGTGGAAAATAATTTGTGATGGAAGCAAGATTGTTTGTGTTGAGTTCATAAATGCTATTGTACAGTTGCTGAAATATTGTTGGCTTTGTTGCTGTTTGGCTTGATCTGGATTTTCTCTCTTTCACCTTCTTTAAGATTACATGTGTGGAACAGCAGCTCCTTTTAGATCCCCAGTCCAGTCCACTTTTCACACCAGTCACAGTAATGGAAGGAGTTACCCCTCTGGAAGATTGCGTTCTTTCTTTTAGCCAGTTCACTGGTGCAGAGAGAGACTCCCTGGTTTATCTGGCAGGACTGCTAGGAGCCCGGTATGTCTCCTGTCACCATTTCTTTGTGTTCTTAGACAGCCGGTGTGATGAAATCCATTATGCATTTCCTTTCTTCTTTTACAGGAGTAACAAATATTAGCATTAAAACTCTTCTGGATTCTGTTCACTTACAAAACCTAGTGCTGAAACGTTGAGATATTACTATATTGTTCTTTTACTTCTCTTTAGACAAAGTTGGTCAGTGTTTGTACAGCCTAATTTCTACCCCAGAATACCCCTGTTCTCACATTTCTCAATGACTGAGTGTCAGTACCTTTCTGCCCTACTCTAGAACCAAGCGTGGAAAAAAAAAGTCCAGTTTTTCAGATACCAGGTCTTCTGAGTTAGGCTTCCTTGTCCAAGAGTGGACCATCTTTTCCAGTATTACCTTGTTCAGCCTCATAACCAATGATAGTGTACCATTTCTTAGGAGCTGAGGTGGAATTATTTGCTCCCAGTTCATCAGGATCTTTAAAAAAAAACATGCTTAGTCATGAAGTGGCAAAATCGTATAGCTTGAAGTACCATTTGATCTGATTTGTAGTCCATTTGAACTAAATTCTTTGGTGGTGAGTTCTCAGTCCTGCCTTCTTCAAAGATTGGGTCCTTGATGATAAGAGAAAAACTGTAACATACAGAAAACTTTTGTTCATTTGGAAATGGTGCTTGTTGGCTCCAGAAAGGAAGCCAGCCTGTCCCATTCATCTTGCAGAAGAGTGTTAGACCCAGTGTATGATTTGGAAATGGGGTGTGTGAGGACCTCTGGAGTATGAGAAGTATTTTCAATACTGATAGAAGCAAAATATTGCTAATTTTTTTTTTTTGTATAGGTTAGGCTATAAAATGTAAAGTGGATGACCTTAGATAATTCTACTGGTTCTTTTTCTGTTGCTTGAATGCATTTTTTAGTAATATAAATGTGCCCTAGCATAGTTTTTTTATGACTAAATGAATGTTTTATTAATCTAACTTCAGCGTCCAAGAATTCTTTGTGCGGAAAGCCAATGCAAAAAAAGGAATGTTTGCCAGTACCCATCTTGTGGTGAGAGAACCGGATGGTTCCAAGTATGAAGCTGCGAAGAGGTGGAATTTGCCAGCAGTCACTGTAGCTTGGCTTTTGCAGTCTGCGAGGACAGGAAAGAGAGCAGATGAAAGCAAGTTCTTGGTTGAAAATGCAGAGGCTGAAGGTTGGTTATTAGCAAGTTAGGGAATATGATTATGTCGTTGTACTGTTTGTTCATGATAAAGAAAGCAGGTACAATGACAATTTATTTTCCTAACACCTTTGAAGTATTAGAGCTAAAGGAGATTTTTTAGGTATTTTTCCCCCTTTTTTTTTCTCCTACTGTTGACTTGTGATTATAGAAATGATAATGTGTTTGCTGCAAATCTCTTGGAGCTAGTGGAGTCTTGTGGTTATCAGTAGTTGGGAATCAAGGTCAGTGTCTCAGCTTCGTCCTTTGACACATATGCTGCTCTGTAGATTATGTGTAAATTGATGATAGGTCCAGCATAGAACTTCATTGTTAGTCTGCAATGACATGATGCCCCTCTCTTCAGCGCTTCATATCTCTTAATCTTCTGATGCTTCTGCTCCTTTTCCAGTTAACTCACACATTTTATTTGGCAATATTTCTTCCATATTAAGATGCACACTACAGTGATTTAATACTGAATTTTAGCAGACCTGTTTTGACAGCACCCTTGTGAATTAGTTACATGGGTCACGAAGTCAGAGGACAAAAGGTATGTTGTTGGCATAGGCACGTCTTACCTTGCATTTTTAAGGAAAAAAAGGGCAGGGAGTGGTAGAAGTGAGCAGCAAAATGTAAAAGCAATTCTTACGCTAATCTTTTTGAGCTACACAGGTGATGAGTCATGCTTATCTAGAAGTGTTTATGGTGGATAAGCTTTAACGGCTTATTCGTGGCTAAATCTTGGTTCTGTTAATCCAAAGGCATAAGGGACTGGAAGAGTACATAGTGACCTAAAGAGGTATGATTCAGAGTCATGAATACAAAAGAAATTTTACATTGCATGGGAAATAAGGAGCCAGGGAGGAGTTACCTTTCATATTGAAAGGAAAGGATTTGTTGTGTATTACATCTTTTTCTTGAGATTTGTATTTTGATAACTCATCGTACAACGTAATGAGCCCTATACAGGGAACTATATATGGAGCTGCAAACTGTGAGCAGACCAGGGGTTGCTCGCTGTTTTTCAGAAATGGAAGGTCAGGCTCTGTACCAATGTAAATCAAAGTAATCAGTTAACTGGAAGAGACACTTAAGACACTGGCTTTTAAAATATAATTGTCAGTTTAGGACATTTATTGGGAGGATGTGAATTATTTTTTTACAGAAAGAAAGGTCAGATGAACTTATATTTGTATAAACAAGTGTATGTGAAATCTGTGTGCAAAAGAAAAATCAGGTTTTGCCTTGCTTATGTTTTCTTTGTTCCTTTTAAAGGTATGGAGAGTTCCATTACTCAGCTTAGCATGACACCAACAACTATTAAATCTACTGATTTAGAACAGCCTGCTTATCTCCTTGAAGCGGGAAAAAAACCTGCTGTGACCCCTCTTGATATCAACAAGTTCCAGAGTAAAGCTTTCCAAGCTGTAATGTCTCATCATACTGGGAAAACAACCCCTCTTGCACACGGGGGACCGCCACAGAAAGAACCATCTCTGCATCTTGATACACCATCAAAATTTCTTTCCAAAGACAAGTTATTCAAGCCTTCTTTTGATGTAAAGGTGATCACCTTTGCAAATTTTTAGTCTGTAGAGCCAGTAAAATTAAAGATGTGCATAAACTTAAAAACAGCACAGAAACCCGTGCTTACACATTTTTATGTGTTAACATACAGACTTTCCATTTTGAATAAAGCCAGGAAAACTGGCTCCATTTTTTTATATATATACTGAATTCTTTGACTAGTAGATGCTAAAATGTCCTTAACAAAGCTCCTTTGTGCTTATTGCATTATATGCTACACCTCACACAGTACACGATCTGTATTCTTTGCATCTCAAAATTGAGAAATGCAACAAGAAGGCTTACAATTGCTCCAGATATTTGGAAACAAGTGTTTGCTTGTTTTGTGATGAAATACTACTTTATTGGTATGTTTTAATGTAATAGCTTTATGGCAATTGCAAAACTGTTAGTGCAAATTGAAAAAGGCACCAGGGTTTTGGGTTTGTTGTTTCATTCTGAAGGCCACAAAAGGCTAGAAAAGCTACTAATCTTAAAACAAAGCAAAGAAACCTCTGACACTTAGGGAGTATCTGTGCTGGAATAGCTCTTGAATGACTCAAGTGTGCTTTGGAAGTGTTCAGGTTTATTTTTTAATTTTTGAGCCCTTAACTGAAAGAGCAGTGATTTTATTCCTGCAAAGTTAGGTTGGTTGGGTTTTTTTTGTTGTTGTGGGGTGGTTTGTGGGTTGGCTGCTCTGTTATGTTTTTCTGGGTTTTTTTAAACCCCTCTGCCTGCAATAGAACAAAGCATGTATTACAAAACCAGAAGAATCCAGTATTCTCTTTTAGGTAGTTTTGGTTCATGAAGAGAAAGCTCCAAGGAGACGTTATAGCGACCTTTCAGTACTTAAAGGGGGCCTACAGGAAAGATGGGGAGGGACTCTATTAGGAAGTGTAGTGATAGGATGAGGGATATTGGTTTTAAAATAAAGAGAGGGTAGATTTAAATTAGATAATATTAAGAAGAAATTCTTTACTGTGAGGATGATGAGACACTGGAATAGGTTGCCTAGAGAAACTGGATGCTCCATCCCTGGAAGCATTCAAGGCCCGGTCAGATGGGACTTTGAGCAGTCCTGATCTGGTAGAAGGATTCCCTGCCCATGGCAGGAGTGTGTGGAGCTAAATTATTAAAGTCCCTTCCCCCTCAAAGCATTTTATGAGTGAGTTAGTCTGATTCAGTTGTTACTCTGCTTTTTGAAATCTAATAGTTCACTGCTCTGATAATTTTCGAAAGCAAGATATTCTAGGCCAAAATGTGTGTGTATGTCTCTCCCTTTTTTAAAAAAAAAAGGGTAATAAGAAACTTTGTTTTAAAGGTGTAGATAGAATGGCATATGAGTATGTGATTATCTAAAGTAATTGGTTGGAGTTAGGAATACCTGTGTTTGGCCACTAGCTTTTCCATCGAGGGTAGTTTTCCTTGATAGCAATGTAAAGAGATTAATAGTCCATTTTCCTGGCTTGCTTATGCATACTCCGATTGGGATTGTTTTGTACTGCTTTTGTGCAGTGGTAACTACAGTTGCACTTTCTAGCTGCTGCTGTAATACACCATCCTGGCTTAGGAGTATGAAATCTTAGTACAGAGCGTATTTGTGAAACTTACACTTGACTGGGAATTTTGTAATGTATTTGTGAAAGTCAGTTAGTTCTTCTGTTTTTGGTAGGATGCTCTGGCAGCTTTGGAAACTCCAGGAGATCCTGATCAAAAATCCAGGAAACTGAGCACTCCCCTCTCTGAAGTCATCGGCAGAAACTTGAAATTAGCACTGGCAAACAGCGGAAGACATGCAGTAGCTCTTACTGCCAGCCCTCAGTTGACTGTTGCACAGCCAGAAGCGGTAGGAAATTTTGGGTTTGAGTTTCTGGAATATAGGCTTAATTAAGAAGATGCTGTATCATTTGTGATTTGTTATGAACGAGTTTGTGAATTGTGCTTTGTGATCTATTTGTGTAGAGATCTATATGATCGTGCATTCTTCAATGAGAGTTTAAAGGAAGGTAAGACAGAAGTTTCCTCCTGGAAGGCAAAAACTTTTAAAACCTTTTTCTACTGTCTGTACTATCGTCTTGAGTATTAAGCAGTTGCCAAGTACTGTGACATAGAAGTATGTACCAATTTAGACTTAGTATTGGGATGAGAGAATTTTATCATGCTTAAGAATTTCTCAGGCTCCAGATGAACAGAATTAAATGCTTTGGACTAAAGTTAGGAGTTCTTTTTTTTTAATGTGTGTGGGTTTGGGGGTTTTGTGTGTGTGTGCCTATCTTCCTCTGTAAGATGCTGCTCTCGTTTTTACTAGGAGGCACAAGATGTGATCAGTTGCTTACCCCCTTGTAAATACATGTTATGTTACCCTTTCTTGTAGTCATCTTGCGCCTTCTGTCTAATGTACCCTTGTGAGAGAAAACAGAAGATGGAGGAAAGGAAGCATTATATGCTGCTTGCCATGTTAGTACACTGTTTACTGTAGAGGAGTAAATCTAATGGCCTTCAGCAATGATAGGCAGTCACTTCCTGTTTTGTGGTTCCTTATTACTTCTTTTCACTCCGATACAGGGATACACTTCTGTGGTATCAGGTTCAATAATTCCCGAATTTCAGTGTTTAGGGAGCACTTAGTCTGTGATGGAAGAAGCAGAGTGTATTCCAAGGAGACTGGCTGAGAGTGAATCTTTTGTCTTTGGATTCCTGCTGCATGGAATGATAATAGTGCTGGATTTTGACCATGGAGTTTGGGAGCAGCAAAAATAGAGAAAATGTGTTTATCTTGGTTTTGTCATTATTGTGTATTTTACTACATACTACACTAAATATTAAAATATTTTTTTTATTGATACAGAAACCTTCCAAACATGACTGTCCTGTTTTTATCCCTTCTGCTTGAACAGGAAGAAGAGCCCAAGCTTCTATCTGATGTTGTTATATATGTTAGTAAAAAGCTTAGTAAGAGGCAAAGTGAACTGAATACAATAGCAGCTTCTCTTGGGGCAGACTACAGGTATCAACTGATACAAACAACTTCTAAGCTTCTGCACTGATATGTGACTTCTAGTAAATACGAGTCTCTGCACTAGTGTGCTTTATCTATGTGACCTTTTGCTGTAGCTAAACATTAGATTTGACTATCTTAAACAATTTCTATTGCAAAATAAGACCATCTTTCCCTGCCACATCCCCAGTCTCTTTGTCTTAATTAAGTCTATCTTGGAAAGGCACTCTGTCATGAATTCTTCCCAAATTGCAAAATGTTGTTGGGTTTTTTCCTTCTCTTCTTTTTTGAAGAAAACTACAAAACATTTAGCTTTGGGGTAGTTTAAATTTGCTTTATGTTTTAGATTTTGAATCTGAACTGAATTTGTGTGTGTTTCTCCCTGGCTCAAAATGAATTATTTTACAGATTGTAAGCATGGCAAATTTAATGTTGGTAGAAAAACTTAGGAAAAATAGGTTGTCACAAAGAGAAACTGATGTTTGTAGTTTAAGACAGGATTCTGTTCCCACCGATAATAAGTGTTACCATTCACGGTGTGGGTGAGGAAATTGCCCTTACGTTTGGTAGTAGCTTTGAAATGCTGAAGGCTTGCATGAGATAGCAAATGCTTGGGTTTATCAGTTTAAATGTTAGAATCCCACATTTTGTTTATTTTGAGCTTGGAGGATCAGTATTTGGTTGCATCTCAGTATGTCAACAAAAGAAAAGTGCTCTCATCCTGGGTCACATTATTTTCAGAAACTGATTTGAAACTCCACTTAAAAACAAAACAACAAGTCTAAAGCAAACCCTGTTTACTTCGGGAATACTTTCAAAAAACATTGAAGATGTTCTATCCTGAAACTGAATGCTGTCTTTTTTGATGAGAAAGCAGGCTTACTGCTTATTTAGACATTACAAAATAGGCAAAACAATTTTTTAATATGAACAAGGGATAGGACAGTTTCTGAGCTGGATTTCTGATACTTTTTGATAGAAATGATATCTTCAAGTTGTATTTTGTTTTCTTTTCTAGATGGTGCTTTGATGAAACAGTAACACACTTCATATACAAGGGGGGACAAAATGACAATAATAAGGAGTACAAAGCTGTTAAAGAACGGGGTATACATATTGTTTCAGAACACTGGCTTTTAGAGGTATGGAGCTTGCTTTGTTCCATTATTAAGAGTGAGGGGAACATGGGCTTTAAAACAGTTACATGGCAGTGGATTTTCTGTTTGCATTTGTACTGAATATATGTAGGAACTGATGTTTTACATCCTGCTTTGAATTTACGAGTTGAGCAGTCAGTTTTCACTGATGTACTTGTAACTCATTCCCTATGGGGAGAAAAGAAATTATTTTCCATTGAACATTCCTGCTACATTTCCCAGAATGAGTACCACATTTTTCTGTTGTGTGAAGTACTTTTCAGTGATATTCTTACTGTACTTTTTCTATGTTTAGATGTGAAATTTCTTTTATTTCAGTTTCTCATCTGTGTTATGTTAACTGATCTTACTACAGAGTGCCCAAGAATGCAAACGGCTTCCTGAATCTCTCTTTCCTCACACTTACAATCCCAAAATGAGCCTGGACATCAGTGCAGTGCAAGATAGCACACTCTCCTCCAGTAAACTTCTGTCAACTGGAAAACCAGGAGAAGAAAATGAGGTATAATGTGTGATATGAGCTCATGTTCTATGAAGCAATTTGGATTCAGTTAACTTAATTGGTATATTAATATATTAATAAAAATCATTGGTGCTTATTCAGCGATGCCATGAATCAGGTTTAGCTAGTAATTAATAGTAGGTATTGCAGATGTTCCTTCAGGTTTTTCTGCATTTGTGATACTCCTTTTCAAGGGTGATGGAGGGAAACAGGCATTTCAAGATTAGAAGTGCTTTCCAGATTTGAAGTGATATAGGTCCAGTCTTTGCTTTCTCTTGTAGGTAGGTAATGAGATTCAAGGTGTGAACATGCCTTAGTAGACATTTAGACTGCAGATTAGTTCTGATCTTGATGAAGATCCCTGATGTTGCTGGTCACTGATTTACTGTAATTTTAATAGCAGAAAGGTTAGATTTACTCTAAGACAAGATTAAAATCTTCAGAATTTATACAAGTGTTGAACATGGGTAAAAAAGCCAAAAACATTCGTGTTTGAGAATTGTGACTCGTCTTAATTGGTTTTAGATTATTCCAGTGGATGAAGATGATGCAGAAGATGATGTAATTACTGACCAAATAAAGGAAACTGTCACTACAGGGGAAGAACAAATTGTAACAAATGAATCCAAAGGAGGTAAATATAAATCTGTTTTCAAGGGAGTTGTGGAATGTCAAACTATCAGTGCAAAGCTTTTACAGTTTCAGGTACTGAATGTTAAAATCTTGAAGCTTTAGGTACTGTATTTATATAATGGTCAAGTACTTGTATTGTTGCTGAATGAAAGGAAAGGGTTTTGCTCTCTGTTTTAAGGACTTAGCCTATAAGAAAGTAATGATCATCTGTTATAAATTACTTGCAGCTTCTTTTGGTTTTAAAACACTGAAGTTTGTCTTTAACATGATGAATCACTGTTTTAAGAATATATGTTTTTTGTTACGTAAATAAACGTGTTGTGGGGTAATTGTGTATGTAAGTTAGGTCATGCAAGGAAATTCACAGATGAGCCAGATGGAGATTTCTCCTTGTGTCTAGAGATAGGGGACTTGGGCACACATAGGTTTCCTAGATACTTTTTCACAGATATCTTTTCCTCTCCTTAATGTATTGTCTTTGTCCCAATGTGAGGGCACAGGGAGGGAGTTGACTGGAATTTCGGTTACTTTTCACTTGTTGCAATATAACAGTCTTGATCTTACAAGTTCTGTTCCTTCTCTTTAAGTTTTAACCCAAGCATTAGAAATGAGGGAGAACTTCCAAAGGCAGCTGCAGGAGATCATGTCTGCCACATTGCTAGTGAAACCACAAGGGCAAAGAGGATCCCTTTCGAGGAACAGTGTTGATGGTTCTCCAGCTACTCCTACTAGCGCACGCTCAGTGCGAAGTGGCCGCAGTAGGCTCTTGGAAGCTCTAAGGTACTGATTTGTGTTTCAAAGCTTATTATTTTGTCCTCTGTGTACATACTTAGACATCTGTTGAAACATGAATAGGTCTCCAGGGTTTTCAGGTGTATTTTCTTTCTCTACTGATGTACTTAAGTTACTTCTCCTGGAATTCAGAATCTTTTAAGTGGGCATGCTAGATAAAGTCAGAATGTTATCTTAATCTATAGTGGGTATCTTTTGTTTTCAAAAAAATCACAGAATAGTATGATGGCTTTTTTTCTCTTGTTTTTATTTTCTTTCTCTTCAGGTTAGGTAGTGTTCTTACAGGTTTTGAAGAAAGCAGTGCTGCAGTATTTCAGCACAGAGATCATATACAAGTAGTAGGTATTCCTGCAAAGTGCCTCTATGAATGTTTCTTCTCTCTTCTTTTTCTTTTCTCTCTAAACAGAGAATAGGATTTGAACTCTTAACCGTGCTGAGCTGTAGTGAGAAAATAATGGAAACCTTGCAAAATTATTCCTTCAGCTTGGTGTTTATTTGCAAATTAATAGGTTCAGTAAAGAGTAGAGTACACTGATTTTGGAATAATTATCAATACAGTGCATAATAAAAGCATCTCCTGATATTTTGATTGCCTTTTTTTTCAACCATGCTGACACTTAGGCTCACAAAGCTAGATTGCTGGAGTTGCATTTATATTGAAACATTCCCCTTTCCCAGTCATGCTTTCTAATAATGAGGTTGCTTGGACATTACAGTTGATGTGATCATTAACGCGTTGCCTTCTAATATGGTAATCTTCTGTAAAACAAATGAATACTTAAGATATCAGTGCTTTCTTCCTTAGGCAATCCCGTCAGGCAGTCACAGATCTAAACACAGAGCCATCTCAGAGTGAGCAGATCATCTGGGACGACCCTACTGCAAGAGAGGAGAGAGCAAGACTTGTCAGCAACTTGCAGTGGCCTAACAGTCCTTCCACTGAGCAAGGTCAGAGTAATGCCACTAAGAACATGGATGAGTCAGCCTTTACAGCTGGATGCAGAGATTGCTGGTATATGTAAAACCAGAAACACCATATCCTTGTCCTTTCCTAAAGCATCCACTTAATATTTGGGACTATTAAAATACAGTGCTGTTTGAATTCTACTTTTTTTGAAAAACAAGACCCCCCCCCCCAAAAAAAAAAAAAAGTGAGCATTGTTAGCACTTCTTGAATGCCAAAAATACAATTTTACAACTTTGAGCTCCATTATGTGTTGCTGTTTTTAAAGAGAAGCTTTCCTATCCATTTGCCATTTGTGGTCAAACACCAAGCAGCGCTAGTCTAAAAATAGTCTGCAGCAACTTCAGGAAATCCTCCAAAATTTTTTTTTATTTGGAACCACAGCTGGTTTCCAAGTAACAATTCAGGTAGGTGTAGTGGAATACAAATGGGAATACCAGTAGCAAAATCTTTTTAATTGTAGCGGAAATATTCATAGGTGAAGAATGGAGATACAGCAAGAAGATAACACAGGAGCCTGAAAAACAGATGTCAGAGCTGCAGATGGGTGTGCTTAGGTCAGGATTTTGTGAAGATACTGTATTTATCTTTCCTGTTCTCTTTGAAGTTCTTAGTCTACTACTAGGACTAAGGAAGCAACATACTTAGTTTTTTCATCTCTTTTTGCTTTCTTCCCATTCCTGCCTCCTGAGGGATAGTAAAATCCTTTATTTCTTCTTCCCTTTTGCCTCAACTCCTTTCCTATCAAGTTTCTGCTTGCAATGATGGTCTTCCTGAAAACTGACCCTAGCCTAGAGGTTGAAGAAAATCAGCTAAATGCATTCAGTTGATTTTTGGTTTTGGGTGGGGGCG